>RCWM02000358.1:600000-1150000 GCA_003667255.2 Euschistus heros
TGGTATGGGATTCTCTGTGCTGGAGTGGGTATTTCATGGGATTAAAAACACATTTCATATAAGAGGTCTCATTGCAAATTTGACCAGCTTTCAGATAAAATAAAGAAATTTGCATCATACAAATATTTATAGAGTTATAGCCAAAAGAGTACCGACAAACGTGTTTTTAGGATGTGTTACTCACTGCAACTTAGCCAATCTTTAGGCGTTGGTGGTGCCCAAACTGCTGAACCGATTTTAATGTCATATTATTAAAAAGCAAGTTTAATGTGACGTTTTACAGTTTTCAACAAAATATTGTATTTCCCCTTACCCACTATTGACTAAGCAAAAAAAAAAAAAAAAAAAAAAAAATGAATAGAATAAAATTTGTTGAAAATTTGATTTGCTTTAATGTTTTGATGACAAACTTTGAATGATTATTTTTCTTAATTATATAATTAACTTTTTAATTATAATCACCTAGTTCACGTAAATATTTTCGTTATTATTATTTGATTTGTAAAAATTTAAATAAAAGTCTGTTAATTGTAAAAAATGTTGAACTAAAGATCCAATTAAAAATAAAGTAGCAAAGTTATACATAAAATTAAATTAAATTTAATGCTCTATTAATTTTTTCTGACTATTCCTCTGAGAAATGGTCGTGGCCGGCAATAGAAGCAAACGTTTGGCAAAAAGTGAGGTGAAAATGATTTTTTTTCTAAACTTATTTGCAATAACGTGTATCTCAAATACCGTTAAAAGTATGACAAATATGTATAGAAACAATTTTGTAGGAAGTTTAATAAGGTTTAGTTTTTAAAATAAATTTTTAATCGGTCAAATAGCTTCGGAGTTAGAGTAAAGAAAGTACAGGAAAACGTGTTTTCATAGCGTAGTGCATTGTTCCCTACAGCTTTAAAACTATTGATTTGAGGAAAAATCATAGGATCAATTTTTTTCCAAATGTACTACAAATAACGGATTTCGAGTTATTTGATCAAACGGCTGTGGAGATACGATTACCAACCCTTTCCCCCTCTCACCCATGCGATAACCTGGGGTATACGATATATATATATATATATATATATATATATATATATATATATATATATATATATATATATTTGGTATATAAAACAATGTTCGATGATGACGTAATTCCCGATTATGCGATCTTTTTCTTTTTTATCAATCAATTATTTAACAATAACAAAAATAAATATATTTTGATTTATAAATAAACCATAAAAAAACAGACAGTATTTTCCCCCAGAACCCACTTTTGACTGTTTTTTGTTTCTGCCATATTTGAGAGAACCGCTGGGCCCACAAGTACCATTCTGGTCTCAAATGATGTATTTCAGGAGATATTTCACAAAATAAGTGACCATATCGAAAAAACATCACTTTTGGAGAAAAAAATGGCCTCTTCTCGAGGATAATATCACTGTATCTTTGGAACCATTGGCTATATAAAGCTCACCCTGATCTCAAATTGTAGCAAATTTAGTTTACTTTAAAAGTATGTGGAGTGGCTATACCAATCAGACGCTTCCTACGCAACTGACATATTGAGCAAAAACTGAAAAAAATCTGAAAATTTTAGCATTAACGACGACTTTTTCCCGACTTCTGCAAATTTTCTGTAAATTCCCGAATTTTTTCCGACCACACAAAATTCCCGACTAATAGACACCCTGATAGTAGTCACAAGACAAGGATTATAGAACGTATATTCTATGATTTCCCATCTTAATGCACCCAGTTTCTGCATCATGGCGTTGGCCATATGAGGCCTGGTGCAGTCAAGCAGAAGAATGATACTTCAGATCGATTGCTTTTTCCTTCCTTTGGTAAACTATATTTTTTTTCTTTGAATAAGATTAGATACTAGCAATTATATTTAGTAACTTAATACATATTTACTACATTAAAACTATGATATGACGAGCAATGATAATAAATTAGTACATGAAATGAAAAATCTGACAAATTTTAATAAATGGCAAAGCAAAATGAAATCTTTTAATAAAGAACCAAAACAGTATACATAAATATAGGTGAGTCAGGATATTAATCTATTACAGCTACTTAATAGTTCTTAATGGTTAGGAAAAAGCAGTCTTGGGCACACCACTAGGTCAACATGTTCTTGGCCTGCCGAATCTCTCCTAAGCATAAATCTTTTCACAGAGGAATTTTAACCAATTCTAGCAAGATGCCACACTCAATGAATCCATTAAATTATTGAATATTTGATAAAACCATTCCCCAATAGAATGAGCCAACCCAGATTGTAAACAATTTCATTGGACTGTTTACATTAGTGCCAAAAATAAACAAACTTCAATGTAAAATTAAATTTAATTAATAATTACAAAAATTATAATAAACTCTATTTCTGAACTAAAACAATACATTAACAGCAAAAAGACAATTAAAAAAAAAATAAAAAAGCATGTATACAAATAGTTAACTTAGGCACACTCATAAGTTTGTAAAATTCAAAATATAGGTATTTTGGATAAAAATATATTTTCATACAAAGAAAATTAAGAAAAGGCATAGCATAAAATTAGCATAGTTTTTGTTTAAAAAAAAAAGCAACTTAGTAAATCAAATCATGCATATTTTTGAAAACTTACTCTGTTGACCCAAAGCTAGTTCCAGACAGCCTATTTGTATCTGTGCCCTTACTAGTACTTGTTTGCCTTCTTAACGTAACGGGTTCATACTTAATTTCACAACTCTAAAAACAAATAATATGAATCAAATGGTGCAGATGTAGTTGACCATTGGTGAAAATGACATAGAAGAAATCTAGGGGTTAGGTCAAATGAATGAAAACACAAAAAATAAAATTGTTTTAATACAACACACTGACAATTCGGTCAAGAGAGATTAATAACTTACGAACCATAGCTAATTATTTGGAGTAGTATTAATGACAGAAGTAAAAATTAATTAAATAGTTAATTAGAAGATATAAAAAAATTTAAATTCATTTTGATAAAAAAATATATATATATATATATATATATATATATATATATATATATATATATATATATATATATATATATATATATATATTACCTTTTCTACACATTCTAACAACTATGTCAGTAAGTCTCTATTAATCATTGACATGGTTAAAAATGATAAGGTCTCACTTATTCAAATAGGCACGGCAAAAGGAACCAATATCATAATTTATAATTAAGTAACAAATTATTTTTTATAATCTTTAAAACATTTTCAATATATTAAGCCCATGCATTAAGTAAATATTACAACAAATAATAAAACAAATTATGCCAACCTTAGCTCCATAAGTTGATACAACATGGCTTTGCATTTGTGCAAAACATTGTTCCAGTCGTTGTTGAAAAGGAATCAAAGCAGGAGGAGCTACATCTCCATGAATCTTGATTCCAACTTCTAAGAGAGGTATCTGGGAGGCTATCAGTTCCTTCAGCTGAACGATCTGCGCTACTTTATCAGGATTAGCTTCCATATATTCAGGAGTGAAAAAAGCCTATAAATAAAAGTAAATATCATAAGAGATTTTTTAAAAATTACTATTATTACCTTACAATTATAATAGTATTAAAGATTACTAAGATAAATATTGATAATAACAATTTGCAAAGGAATGGAATGCGATAATTAGAAACAGGATTACAAATTTGTGGCACAATATTTGGGAAGTTTGGGTCTCATAAAAATAAGACAATCAGGTGTTAGCAGGTTTAGGGGCAGTAAATTAAAATAAGATAGCCTGGAAAAAATATAATGGCAAGAGAAACCTTTCGGCGTGGAAAGAGTATGTAAGCTATTGGAATGATGCAAAAATTGAGGTAAAAAGTACAAAGACCAAATCCTAGCGAGACTTTAGAAAATCAGTTGACAATAATTATAAGGAAATTCTGGAGTATAGTAGAGGCATTTGGAGGGACAAATTTGAAACCTTTTAGGAATAAAAATAATTTATAAAATAGAGAAGGTTTCTATTTTGCTGCTCTCTTTTTCTATTTTATTTAGATTATTATTTATACAATAAAATATGATAAGATCCTTCAGCATTGATAACCTCTGTAGGTTTGATTACTAGACTAGCATTTTGAGCTTAAATTAAAATGAGTTTTAATAAGTGTTTTTATAGATTTATATAATTAATCTGGGATTTTAAATTATTATTATAAGATTTTTTTTCTATTTCTCTTGTAATCATTCCAAGGAATCGTTGTTGGGAGAAAAAAAAAAATCAACATTTTAAAGCCTATGTTGTAGATTTATATAATCAATCTGAGGTTTTAATTTTTTTTTTTTTTTTTTAATTCATTTCAAGGAATCATAAATGAGCCTTTAAAAAATAATAATAAAATATAAATTTTAGTGCCTATATTTACACTATTAAACTGGTATTTTCATTTTATTAGTTCAAAATCATTTCAAGAAACCATTACTAGGCCTTAAAAAAAAAAAAACTAAAATTTTGGGGCCTATGCTGAAGCAGGGACTAGGACAGACCTCCCCCCTCGCTACACCTCTGTATGTTAAACACAAAATATATGAGTTAACTGAAAGAATTACTGAAAATTCCTTACCTTTTCATAGTTATTGATTCCACCCATAACAGCAGCATCAACTATTCCATTTAATCGAAGGCTTAATGGATTAACGGGTAAGCTAGGATCTTTTTTATGTTCCATAATCAATTCTTTCAGTAAACTGCAACATAAAAAAGAAATGTTCATCCATTAAATTAAAGGTACGCATAACAGAATTTTTGTTATGAGAAGTTATGTAAGATCCAAAGATAGAAAATTAAATTATTTAAAGTTATTACTGATTTATTATTTTTAAAATTTGTTGAGTCCAGTTCATTCGATGTAAAAATCATTATCAGTTGTTTAGTTGGATAAAACTAATCAAATCATAATATTAATAAATCAGTTTAAATTGTATACATAAGCTAGTAAGGCAATAGTTGTTTTCTTAGAATACATTATTTCCTCCATCATCATCTTATAATAACTTTGTATACTTTCCAGTTCTGAAGTTGTTACTATTACCTTTTTTTTTTTATTAGATTGTTTATTTTTATTTATTTATTTTTTATTAGATTTTTTATTTTATATTTACTTTAGGTAAAGAAAGAACTTAATTAGTCATTTCTTTAACAATTAGAGTGACCCATTCTCATATCATACAACCTTTTTAAGAGTATAGGTTCATTAATGTGAAAGGTTATGATAAAAATTTTATTTTGAAAAAACAAATTATGCAATCAAGGTAAAATTGTTAGTCTACAGACAACCAATATGCACCCACAATGTTTTCATAGTTTCTTTAGAAGGCAGCCCTATACTAAAATAATTTAATGTATGTGATTTTACATCAACACATACTATATATTTTAATACCATTTTCTAAGCTATTTTAAGAATTTCTCATCTCCTTTCTATTCTGTAAAAGCCAGAACAATATAAGAGGGCTGGAATAAGTTAAATTTTTAAAATGTTTATTTGAAGAATAGCTAAAAACAAAAGCTAATTGACAAAATTCAGTGGAATACTTACTCATTGGTTGTTTGCATTGTTTCAATTGCATTAGCCAAGGGTGACATCTGATAAGTATCTGTAGATGTTACAGGAAACCATCTCAGTATACCAGGAAGCGGGTATGATGTCACTAATATATTTCTTTCTATCCATAAAGTGGCAAATTCGTTGTCTTCTGCAATTAATGAATCCCTCTTGTGATAAGGACGAGAGAATCGGAATTTTTGAACATTATTAACTCTGAAATTAATTTGTTTAATATTATTAAAAATAACTGAATATTTAAAAAAAAAAAATTAAAATAATAAAAATTATTTTGTCCACCTGTGAAATTTAAGAACTTGGGAACTGACAATCTGTGCAAAAGCCCTTTGTTTCTTTTCATCCATTATTGGTTCCACTCTGTTGATTTGAATGTCTGAAATATTGATTCCATATCAACAAAGAGTTTAAATAAATTACATTAAATATTATTTATTAAATAGAATGTAAATCTACTTGATATTGTATTAGATACTAGAATTGAAAATGAGAACTAGCAAAAGTATACCAATGATCACTAACATTCCCACAAATTTCAAAAAAATAAAATAAATAAATATTTAGTAGTATAATAGTAGAAAATTAAATATTTATCAATCATTAGAAATAATAAAATCATTTAAATCCAATCCAATATTTGGTTTAATTGACCAATATATATATTTCTTGTAGTCCAATTTCAAAATTTACATCAACTCAGATCAGAAAAAACAATTGCTCATGGGCTTATCCAAATAAATCTCAAGGTATTCATTCCCATTTAGCAATAAGAATCTGACACACAGTAATTGGTCAAAACAGTTACATTTTAATTTTTGAAATAATAATGTAATAACTTAAAGAAAAAACAGAAATAATTAAAACCTTGGTAAAAATTCATTCACCCCAATTTCACTGTTTAAAGTTCAATAAATATAACTTTAATTAATTTAATTTTTTTAAATTAAATGGTCAATTATTATATTTAATTTTGTTAGAAAATTAAAAAAGTTGTTTTCTATTTTAAAAGTAATATTTTTTTTCTATTATTCATTACTAAAGCAAGCTATGACCTGCAGACAGAATGCTGGACAATACCCAGAAACAAAACGAGGAAATCATGCTTCTGTGAATCCTCAGATCTTTGGACCAGCCATTAAAGAAAATACTTGGTAATCGAGGACAAATACAGCAATTGTATATCAATATAATGTAAATGTCAGATATATTAAGGCTGGAATGCTTCAGTAGGCAGGACACAATGCAAGAATGTGAAATCTGATGAACTAAGGATACTCCTAGCTGAACAGCTATCACTAAGAGGAGAATCAGAAGAACAAGGCTGAAATGGGCTGATGGAGTATGTGTAATCAATCTCAAGAGATGGCTCCTGCTATAAGGACACTGTTTTACAAATCTGCCAGGATCTGACGATTTTTTGAGGCCGAAGGACATCCTTGGCCACTCTCTCCATCCACAATTAGAATTAGCTTTTTTGTCCTTAAGGATACTGTTTTTAACGGTTTTTTTAAGTTATGCGAAGGATAACTTCCGCCATTGTTCCCGAAAATCACCTATTTTCAATAACATATATCTCGTAAACGCTTAGAATTACGAAAAATTTATATATAATAAATTGTATAGTAAATTTAGTTAGCTTTTATGTTTATTTGAAACATATTTTTCTAGAGCCAACAGTTTTCGAGATATAATCGAAAAACCAAAAAAATGGAACTTCTCCCCTCTCCCCCACCGTTAGCTCACCCCCAGCGGCGGGGACTTTTAGTATGTTTACCTCCTAACTATTCCTAACGAAGCTATGAAGTCAACAATTATCGCATATTCCATGCACTCTACACCCCTCATTTCAGCACTCATTGACTGGACTATAACAGTAATGTTCCAATCAATATAAAATCGAGCGAGTTGGGCCAAGGGTCTCAGAGCACACAATATAAAAGGTCTTAGGTTCGATTCCCACCTGATTTGGATCTGATATTTATTTCATGATGGTCCCATAAAATGGATTTTAATCCTCCCACTCTGGTTAGATTAGGTTAGTATACTTGGGATAACCCATCCTTCCTGACCTAGTTGGAGTACATAAGGACGTCAAGTCCCAACAAACAATCAAAAATAATGTTTCTGGACCTGATAACAAATAAGTAATGTGATCAGGTTTCATGACCAATTACCACAATTTTTTTTTTCAACACAAAATTACCAGTTATTCAGAGTCAACATGAGCCAAAGAAAGATCTCCTGATTCCAAAAGGGCGATAGACACATAAATAAATTTTATGCCATAGCCGGATCTAAACCTGGGCTGAACAGCAAGATATCTAATAGCTAACCCATACCCCACACCTAAAACCCAATTTAAATTGATGATTTTAAAAAAACAAAGAAATAAGGTACACACATACATTGATTTGGAGATTCTGTAATATCTTCACTAGGTAATGTAAGAGTGTTCATCAGTTCTGCTTTAGGGAATTGATTTAAAGTCCGGGTACAGAAATCACTTAATATCTCATATCCTTTTCCTCTATAAATAAAGACCTGTAAAATTTTTATAATAAATCATTGACAATATTCACAAATTTTAAAATAAAAATGCGTCAAGAAGAAACTAAATAAACTACTATTGTCAATGAGAGCCAGTTGTCAATTAAATGTCTTTAATTAACTATAGGACTTTTCTAGGCTAGAAAAATGTATTCCAAATTTAAATTCAACATTGAAGATAACTAGAGCAGTTAAATTATAGAGTAGGCTTAGTTAAAAGTATAAGTGATCTAACAACTGGCTCTAAGAATTATTTACTAAGGTGTTCATTAATAAAAATATTAATAACAAAGCTTTATTACCTTATTTTGAAGAAATGGCGGAAAGCCTCTGCCATAGTACGCAACCCTAAAATACTCAGGAGCCGGCCTAAGTTTGTACATTATATTGTCATAAAAATCAGCCATTCTTCGTAAAAGAGCACTAAGTTGAGGTAAATCATGTACTTGCTCTTCATATTGTTTAGCAAGTTCTTTACAAACTTCAACAGCGTTTTCCCACATCTAAAAAATTGAATATCTAATAAAGATAACAGGAAAATATTGCATTTAAAAAATATATTTATAAACTAGCATCCCCGTCGCGGCTTCGCCCGTCCTCATAAGTAAAGATAATTTCAACTAAAAATTAAAGTTTTATTTGTTTATCGATAAGATTCTTGTATTTTAGCATGTGGTTGAGCATTATTTCTTCAATGATTTTTTCACGCATAGCAGTAATTATTAATATAGTTATAATTGCACTAATTAGGTGGTTGAAGATTACGTAAAAGCACCATTAGACATGAAATTTTTTATTTTAATGTATGAATTGGTAATCAAGATGGATAAAGACTATTAAGAAACTCTTGCGGAAAATGAACTGCATTATCAGTGCTTACGAAAAAAGGCCCGTGGATCATATTTTTACACACGATATAAAAAAGCAAAGGACAGACATTTTGATTTAGTAATAATTTGTACAGAAATAACTTTATTGATTTCATCTGGTTGGATGTCGATTTCGAACTATAAAAGTATATGACAGTGTGGCAAACCTCGGTCCTGCCTCTCAACACTATACATTTAAATGTTAGTTATTGTAAATTTTACCATTGCAAAACATTCCTAGAATTATAAAAACTATTTATTTAGATGTCGGTACAGATAGGTTCAGTTTACCATTGTTAACTCTATTGTGGAATGGTGCTATACACAATCGGTCGATTTTCAAGCTTCACTGGGATCCACATATCGCACACCATATTTAAATATTTTTTAATAATTTTCTTGATAGTTTAATAAGTAAATTTTATCATCAATTTCAAGCTGTTTTGTAACCTCTCATGTAGAATCGCACTCGCCACCTATCGGTCAATTTTCAAACTTCACTGTTGTCGACATATTAACTTTTTTTAATAAAATTTAAATCAGTAGATTTTAATATTGCTAAACCTTCTTAGAACAATGAAGATGATGTAGTTAATATTTAGTACAGATTGGTTCAGTAATATTCGCGGTTAGTGATCAAAAACGAAAAATGGCTTGTCCTTTTATAGAATAGTATAAATTATTATTATAGTAAATTTTCTAATTGTAAATCTTTCAAGAACTATGAAGATAATGTAGTTAAAATTTGGTTCAGATAGGTTCATTAGCTTTACTAAAACGCTATTGTCGCTTGCCACATATTCGATTTTTAAATTTAACTGGAATCCACACGTCACACCACATATTTACAGCTTTTTGGATAACAAATTAATTTAATTTAGTAATTTTATTATCAATTTCTAGCTATATTTAACACCGGATCATTGTAACCTCTCTTGAATGGCGCTCGCTTTACTACACACCACATATTTATCGCTTTTTAAACAGTAATTTAATAGAAAATATATAAATTTTAGTATTGCTAAACCTTCCTTGAACTATGAAGATGATGTAGTTATATTTGGTATAGAATAGTTCTATAGTTTTCGCGGTTAGTGATCACAAACAGAAATGGCTTGTCCTTTTATATATAACTTCATCACCCCCCATCGAGGCTTCGCCCTCTCTCATAAGTGAAGATCTTAGATAATTTTAACTAAAATTGATTTTTTGTTTATCGATAAAAATCTTGTATTAAAGTGAACAATTGAAAATTATACTTTTGATGATATTTTCACGCATAGCAGCCATTATTAACTTGGTTTAATTTAGATTGATTAGGTGTTTGAAGATAACATAAAGAATAATTAGACATCCAATTTTCAATTTTAATATATGAGTTGGTAATCCAGATGGACAGAGACTATTAAGAAACTGCATTATCAGTGCTTACAACTAAAGGTTCAAAGTTCATATTTTTACGCACAATATTAAACAGCTGAGGATCAGCACTTTGATTTTTAATAATTTTCATTCGACAGAAATAATTTTATTGATTTGATCTGGTTGGATTTTAATTTCTAACCATAAAAGAATGTGGTAGTGTGGCAAAACCCGTTTCTAGCACTCAGCATTGTACATTTAAATTTTTATTGTTGCTAAACCTAGAACTATAAACATGATGTAGTTAAAATTTGGTATATTTCACTCCATATAGCTGTTTTTATAACAATTTAATTGAAAATAAGTAAATTTTATTAGCAATGTTCACCTCTATGTAAAACTGTACCTTTTCACCTTTCATGTAGATGGCAATTGCCGCCATTTTTGAACTTCACTGTTATCCACTTATTATTCATTTTTCAATAAAGATTTAGTTGAAAATCATTAGATTTTACTATTGCTAAATCATCCTATTAAGATGATGTAGTCAAAATTTGGTAGAGATAGGTTCAGTAGTTTTTGGTGGTTAGTGAACACAAACGCAAAATTGCTTGTCCTTTTATATAATAGTATAACCTTATACCGCCATATGTTAGAATCGTATAGAGCTAACAGATAATTGTGACTTACAGATAATATACAAATAATATTGCGACAATAAATTAAGATATAAGGTATCCAATCTTTTTTGTTGGATCAAACTGCACACAGTGTGCAAATTTGATTAAAATCGGTTCAGTAGTTTAGGTGTCAGCCTGCCCCAAGACAGCGACACGTAATTTATATATATTAAGATGAAAAGATATTTTATTTTAGTTAAAAGTGTTACAATTCAATAATGTAACAAATAAAATAAAATAATAATATAAGTTTAACTTGAAGTTAGGTTCAGGAAGAAAAAAGAATTTAACAGAAGAGAATCAGTAATACAAAGGAAAGATATATACATAGTTTGCCTATTATGAGATAGGTCTGATTTTGAAGTTTCCACATAAGATTTACCATTAAGAAAATGGCAGTATTATTATTTTGAAAAAATACTTGGAAATTAATTTTGGCTTAGGCTTTAAAGAGATTGAAAACCATAGACTCTGAACTTAATTCTTAATTATACTATAGTAAATTTTATTCTAAACTCGTTAAAAAAAAAAACTAATATGGTCACTGTGAAATAATTGTTTAAAAATTTATATTTTAAACTTTTTTATAATCTATAATTTTAAAGGGAGTGTGAAAGCTCAAAGGGCAAGAAAGCACTAAACTCATGCTCCTGGGCGCAGGTGTGAGGCCGGTCGTAGGTAGAAAATTTATTCACTGTTATTTCAGCCATAGATTGATTAACTTTGTGGTGAGGAGATCCTCCTAGGCATCCCAATCATATACCCTAATTGGGGAAACACCAGCTGTTAACTGTATAATTTTGGCCAAATCTCCTCCTTTCACAACTTTATGTCTGTTAACAGTACATACATGCCAAAGTACTGAAGCCAAGATCCTTTATGGGTTGTAGTGGTACAGGTTTGTTTTCTTTATCTCTTACATAATTAGGAAAAATCATATTTATTTTCTGTTTATTATTAAAAGACTACAATAGCAAATAAAAATATTTTATTTTTTCCCAAAATGATATCTGATAGAGAGCAAATATGATAAAAAATAGTGTTTTCAATATTATAAAACTATTAACTAAAACAGGAATACCTTTCCCAAGTCAAAATAATCAATAATGGCATGATATAATGCTTCTTTCAGTTGGCGGTGAGTCTGGCAATTGGGATATTTGCTACTCCTCAACATCGTCGATAAGCTTGCATCAGACCAACTTAAAAGTTTACTATGAAGCTTTAAAGTATAAGCAGCTTCGGTATAATTGTCACTTTCCAAATGGAGATCACATAGCTTGTTTAAATAACGTATGTACATCTGCTTCCGATTTATTTCAGAATAGAAATCCTACAAAATAAAATTACATCTTGAAATGAATTATGTACCGGCCAGCATAGACATTAATATATATATTATTCACAGGCTTTAATTCTAAGATCTTGGCCTAGAAAATTTACTTAAAATATATTATGTTTTCAAAACACTATAATTACTTACAAGCAGGTTTACGGTACAGCTCATTCTATTTTCCTTATTTTCATCATTAATAATGCATCTGTATTCTAACAACCTTTCCATTAATCTAGTCACAGTTTTCACAAACTTGAGTCCCTAAATTGAGCAATCAAAATAAAAACAATAATAATAATAAATTACAAACTTAAGCTCCTGAATTAAGCATGAAAGATAAATAAATAAAAACAATGACAATAACAATTATTATATGAAAGAAAAAAAGTTCTGTAACCAACTACCTGATCTTTGAGAACAGCATGATTTTCACAAAGTGAACTGACAATGGTATAAAAAAGATCTTTATAATCTTCATCACCTCTTCCACCTTCAACTAAGTTATCAAGTTTTGAGATCATTTCATTTTCAAACTGAAAAAAAAAAGAATGAAATTAAATTTAAACTTTATAATTTTTTAAGTGATGAAATGGTTAGGGGTGCAGTCAGGTAAATAAACACGTCAAGTTTTTAAATGAAAAACTTTATACTTGGGTTGCCGACATTCAGGGCTAAAATAACAAAAAATTGTATGTGACCAAGATGATACAAACATTTAAAAAAATAAATTAATAAAAATAATTTAAAAATGAAAAAGAAAAAATAATAATACAATGTAAATTAGTCAACGAAAGAATTAATAGCTGTTTAAAATAAAACAGCTATAACAGTAAACAGCTATTAATTCTTTTGTTGACTAATTTACTTTGTATTATTATTTTTTCTTTATCTTTTTCATTTTTAAATTATTTTTATTAATTTATTTTTTTAAATGTTTGTATCATCTTGTTAACATCCAATTTTTTGTTATTTTAGCCCTGATGAAGACCTGCAAGGCAGGTCAAAACGTTGGCAACCCAAATATAAAGTTTTTCATTTAAAAACTTGATGTGTTTATTTACCTGACTGCACCCTGACCATTTCAGCACTTAAATTACAACTCACAGTCAACAACAGAATCATCTTCATAATTTTGTCATCAATAACAGTTTCCAGAATCAGTCAACCTTTCATCCATTATGTTTAATAGCACCTAAACCAGTTCTTTAATAATTAATCAGTCCTATAACAACCTATACAGTAACAATGTTGGATCAACATTAAATTAAAATCATCCATTAAAGCCAATCATAAAACTGAGGCAGTATTCATTAGAGGCAGAAAAATAAAGAATATCTTTATTACTTGTTGAAAATTGAGTTGAACATTTTCAATATCTTTAAGTCATACATTACATATCTTGATGTGCAGATCAAAGTCAGATTATGGTATGATAAACATCAGCACAAAGGAGTAAAGCAGTAGAAGTGATGATGAATAGCCCAAATCATGCAATACATCGATGGATACAGGAAACACACTCTATAAAGAGATATACAGAGCGATGTTCTGCATCAATGCATTGTAGGGGCAGACATATAATAAGGCTTATATTGTGTACTTTTTTGAATATCCCGTAATGTTGTATTTGATAGACTACCAATGAAAAGCTGGCAGATGTACACAATCATACATTAAAACCATAAGAATCAGATCCCAAGAGATGAGAGGAATAGCACAATCAAATGATGACAAAGTTCCTGGAATATGTCCATAACCTGGAAGATGGAAATACTGAGAAGGTTTCTGACGACATTGTAGCAAGGATAGCCTGACATTATAGAAAGATTAATAATTGCATGCTGGGCACAATAAATTCAGTGTGTATCCAGCCTGGTTTAATTTAGATGATGAACTACCATACTTTATCTTCGCTACTTTCCTTGAAACAGTAGAAAATTCATCCTTCTGCTATGAATGACTCTGGAAAAATAAGATGAGCTAGACAATTATCAAGGATAGTAGTTGACCCCCCAAAAAAAAGGTTATTCTAATGTTGCCTGTGGAGGAGAGCAGGAATTACACAGCAGATTATGCTGCTATCATTTGACTAGATTATATGTTTAACAACAACTTTTAAAGATTTCACATTTCTATTAAACATTAAAAAAATAACACTCTCTCGTTATAAGTGATAGTGTGGCTAGAATAAAGGTAATTACTTCTAAAAAATTTGCTTTAATCTGAGTTGAATCTCTCCTGCTGTCGGACGTATCCCGAGGAGAATAGAACTCACACTGCATCATGTCAAAGAATATAGGTAGAGTGGCTTTTCTCAAATCAGACTCTGGGGTCAATGTCATTTCAAGGAATGGTCCAACTAAACCAGGGATAAACTGCTTCTTATTCTGACCTAAAAGAGAGGAATAAAAAAAATAATTAGATCAAGGTTAAAAGGTTTAGTTTATTTATTTAAGACAACATATGTTTAAAATCAAAGTCAAGGGAATATAATTTTCCTCTGCATTTCTGTTTTGTAGACTTCAAGAAAGCCTTCGACAGTGTCTATCATAGGAGTATCTTTGAGGCAATGAATGGAATTGGTATACCGCAGAAATATATAAAAATCATAGAGAAACTATATATTGGAAACACAGCATATACTGAAATGGAGAGAAGGGGCCAAATATTTAAGATAGGCAGAGGAGTAAGACAGGGAGACCCACTATCACCAACTTTGTTCATAGTGTTACTGGAGAAAGTATTTAAAGCAATTGACTGGAGTAATATGGGCATTAGTATTGATGGAAGGAAACTAAATAACTTGAAATTTGCCGATGACATAGTTTTGATCTCAGGTAAGATTGAAGAACTTAAACAAATGCTGGAAGATCTCCTAACTCATAGTTTGGAAGTAGGACTTATCCCGAATTACTCCAAAACAATGTTGATGACGAACAGTGTAAAAGAATAAATAAGATTAAGTGGAGTAACACTGCAGTATGTAGAAGAATTTGTTTATTTGGGACAGCTTGTATCTTTTAATAATCGTGCAGCAAAGGAAGTACAAAGGAGAATCACCAGAGGTTGTCAGAAATACTGGTCCTTAAAAGAAGTAAGGAAGGGTAACTTTAAGATGGAAGATAAGAAAGTGATATTTGAAAGCTGCATTCTTCCCTCAGTTACTTATGGCTGCCAAACCTGGGCACTCACCAAACAGCAAGAATCCAAGCTAAAAGTATGGCAAAATTCTGTTCTGAGAAGCATTATGAACTACAAGAAAAAAGGATAAAATTAAGTGTGTTGCTATGCGCAAAGATTCTAGAATTAAGGATATAAGCCTACATATAAGGAAAATCAAATGGAAATGGGCGGGGCATCTTGCCAGAATTCAGGATGACAGATGGTCTCTAAAGATTACCGAATGGATCCCGTATAATTTAAAGAGAAGGCGAGGAAGACAGCACAGGCGCTGGAGTGATGTCCTCAAGACTATCACTGGTCCCAATTGGATGAGAACTGCTCGTGATAGAGAAAAATGGAAAGAACTATGGAACAACATTGTGAACTCCACTTCCCAGTAGGTTTTGGTCTCCAGGGAAGTTAGACCATGACCCCCATTAAGGGAAGGCCTGCACGAGGCAACATCCTTCAATCATAAATTGTAAATATATTCCAAACAGTTTTTGATATACTAAGTATAATTTCTTAATAGATTATTATGAATTGTAAATATCTTAGAAGCAGTGCATTTTATTTTATTCATGTTGCAAGATATTATTTGTTTTACAAAATATTGTTTGTTTCCTCATGCAATAAAAGGCTTTATTTATTTATTTATTTATTTTATTATGTTTAAAATCAACTTTTATCAGAAAGTTATCTAAAATTAACCATTTAAGCAAAAAGGGACCTTAAAAAACCACTCACCTAAATTGAACCACATACTTCGGATTTCAAAACCAGTTTCCATTCGCATATCTTTATACCTAGCTATTACCCTTCTCCTTTTCCCTTCAGAAAAAGTTTCTAATTGCAGAGCTGGCTGAGTTAAAAATGATATTGCACAATGGAAAAAATTATTCCAAGCTTGATGTTCAAATTTAGTAGAAAAGTAATCCCGAATAGTATGCGAGAAAAACCTCAGTGCCTTAAGTATAATGCTGGAACAGAAAAATATCATTAAATAATATATCCCATAAGTTTTCAAAAGAATTGAGATTATAATCACATATAAATTTTAAACAACTTTTTCATTATGCACTCTTAAACATAACTAAAATTAAAAGGATGCTTAAAGTGGACTTATAAGCCTTATAAACTGAGCTACATTGACTAAGTACGAGGCAGCAACATTCAAAACTGTTTTTAGAAAGATGCTGTAAGGTTAGGACCAAATTATTGCAACAAATTGGAAGAAACATTGTTATGAAAATTAATGGGACTATATAACAATCTCATTAGATTGAACTAATATCTTTTTTTAGTGACATTAAGTTCTGTGAATCAAACACAAAGATTGGTTAATTATATGGTACTGTTAAAGGAAGGTTAAACTACACAGTGTAGAATAGGTCTAAAAGGGTTGTGGTAATTTATGTCAAAGAAAAAGAAAACAAATAAAATTTACTGTATCTTATTAAAAAGGCGTAGGGATGTGGTGACCCCACCGCCAGGTCATAGTACCACAATTAACCTCTGGTCCTCCAGGTTGGGGGAACACTTATATTTACAGTATCATACACACAGTACACAAATGCTGTATACATTACAGAAGGTCAAAACCAGTACACCCTAGAGTCTCCTAGGTAGCCACACCAGAACACGTGTCTGTCTGCAGACACAAAGGTGGCAGCCCCACCAGCAGACTTCTTCTTCCAATTGCTCGACAGACCATTACTGGTCCCTGGCATCCTCTAACAACTTCTGCCAGTCTGCTCGTCGTTGAGCAGCTCCCTTCCAATCCCTGACTCCCAGGATCCTCCTAGCATCCTCCGCTACGCCGTCCATCCATCTAAGGCGGGGTCTCCTTCTGCTCCTGGTCATGTATATCTTCCATCAATAATTTTTTAGGGGTCGCATTTGGCGACATATGAGCAACATGGCCGGCCCACCTCAGTCTTCCCAGCCTTATGTGTCTCATTATGTCTGACTCTTTCAGGAGGTTATACACTTCTTGATTAGTTCTTCTGAGATATGCCTCCCCGACTCTCTTAGGTCCATAAATGCACCACAGAATTCTTCTTTCGAAGGCCAGTAGGCTTCGTTCATCCGATCAAGAGACTACCCATGACTCCAGTTAGTACTGGTCTTACCAGTGTCTTGTACAGTCGCATCTTGGTAGTTCTTGACAGAAATTTGCTTCAGAAGAATCTACCCATACCATATAGTAACATCGGTTGGCAATGAGTTTTCGCCTCTCGATTTCTCTTGATATTTCACTATCCGCGGTTACAAGTGTCCCCAAGTAGATGAACTCTTTCACTTGCTTGAAAGAATACCTTCCAAATTGAACATAATCTGCCGGGGGACTAAGGGTGCTAGTCATGTATTTTGTTTTCGTTTCATTTACACAAAGTCCCAGTCGTCTGGCTGATTCCTTAAGAGCCAGGAAAGCATCAGGAACTGCATTCTGAGACCGTCCCACAATGTCTAGATCATCAACATATCAGAGGATCTGAACCATTCAGTTGAAAACCGTTCCTGTTATCTGGATTTTTGAATCCCTTATTGCTTTTTCTAGAACTATTTTAAATAACAGGCATGCCAATGCAATCCCCTGCCTCACCCAATTCATTGTGGTGCTCGCCTCTGATATTTCGCCACTCTACCACAACTGCACTACTAACATAACTACCATTATGTAGACCGGCCATGAAACTATGGACAAGAAGTGCCACACTATTTATTATAGCTACAGTGAGAAGGCGCATGAATACAGCACAGGATTTGTTGTAAGAGGAAGATACCGACAACAAGAAATAGGGTTCAGGGCTGTGAGCCCAAAAATTTGTGTGATAAGAATCCAAGGAACTTTTTATAATTATTCCATTTTAAATGTGCATGCCCCCAAAGAAGTTTCAGAAGATAGAGAAAAAGAAACCTATGAACTGCTAGAGAACTGTGGATGCCTGCCCACAATATGATATGAAAATTATTGCAGATGACTTAAATACAAAAATAGGGAAGAAATCAGCTTTTCACCCAACTCTTGGCCAACATAGCTTACATGAGTCAAGCAATGAAAACGGGGTGAGAATGATAAATTCTGCTGCCTCTCATGATTTTATTATTGGCAGTTCCCTTTTCCTACACAAGAAAATTCACAAAGGAACTTAGAAATCTTCTGATGGATCAACACTGAACCATATCAACCATATCCTAATAGACCAAAGGCAAATATCTAATATTATTAATGGAGTATTCAGAGATGCAAATGTGGACTCTGATCATTATTTAAATAATGCCCATATCCGAGCACACATAACACTAAGGAAAACTAATGCACCAGCACAGAAGCCTAAGCAATAAGATCTTAATAAGCTCAATGATCCAATAGTTTTTGCAAAGTATGAATCAGAAGTGGACAAGTTTATTCAGCAGGTTGATGTTTCGAATAGTAATATTGACTCCACATGGGCTGCGTACTCATAAGCTATAACTGATAAAGCTACTAAACTGTTTGGACCACAAACGAGAGAGCTAAGATCTCCATGGTTTGACAAGAAGTGTGAGAGACCATCTCATTTGAAAAACAAAGCTTATAAATATAAAAACAAGGTTCAGCGAGAGACAAGGAGGAATGTTGCAATAAATAAGCAGAAGAGGTGTATGGAAAAACATCTCCAGCAGTATAAGAAAAGACAGTGGGAGAAAAACTAATTAGAAAAGAGTGAACTCCTGAAGGGAAATAAGCAATATAGGGAATTCTTAAGAGCAGTTAATCAGAAAAGAAAACCTTATGAAAGCAAAACTCCCTACTGCTTGAATGAAGATGGAAAACTTCTTACGAATAGAAGAGATGTACTTGGAGAATTGAAGACACTTCTCTCGGCTACTTAACGACAATATCCCGGAGGAAGTTGAGAGTGAGAGTCACGAAGCTCTTCCAAACCACCAGTTTATGGAACCCCCAGATGAAGAGGAAATTATGGATTCACTGACAAAGCTTAAAAATAAAGCAGAAAATTTCTTGGGTCCGTACCAGTGTGGTTTCCGAATAGGAAGCTTGACGATTGGCCAAATATTCAGCTTACACATCATACTGGAGAAAGGACATGAATATAAGCTTAAAACACATCATCTTTTTGTAGATTTTAAAGAAGCGTATGACAGTGTTCATCGGAAACAGCTGTACAAGGCAATGAGAGAGCTTAAAATTCCTGAAAAGCTTATTAAAATGGTGAGACACACCATGAAAGAAGTGGTGCAGATTGGAGAATCGCGATCTGAAGTATTCACATCTGGAAAAGGGCTGAGGCAGGGGGATGCATTGGCATGTTTCCTATTCAATATTGTTCTTGAGAAGGCCATTAGAGACTCTGATATCCAAATCGGTGGAACAGTTTTCAGCCTTGGAAACAGTTCCACTGTGGAACAGTGTAACTCCTTGCTTATGCTGATGATATCGACATTAATGGATGCTCCCTCCAGACTGTCTCCGATGGATTCATAAAATTAGCAAAAGCAGCAAGAAACATGGGGCTAAAAGTAAATGCAGCAAAGACCAAGTACAAGGTCATAGAGGAAATCCCCAAGCCTGATCAGAAAACCTTTATAGGAGATTACTCTATTGAAAAAGTCTCTGAGTTTGTAAATCTTGGATCCCTTGTAATGCATGACAATGCAATAGAAACTAAAATAAAACGAAGGGTCATAGCCGCCAATTGCTGTTATTATGGCCTCAATCCATATTTAAGGAGCTGTGGTTTGTCCAATGACGCTAAAATTCTTCCATACAAAGCAACTATCCGGCCAATTCTCTTATATGGATCAGAAACTAGGACTGTTTCTAAAGCTGGTGAGCAGAATTTGAAAATTTTTGAGAGGAAAATTCTGTGTAAAATCCTTGGAGCTTGAACCAACTGTGAGGGTGGATCAGGTATGGAGACACCGAACAAACGAGGAGCTCAAAGATTTATTTAAAGAATCTGATGTGGTCCACTTTCTGAAACTCGGTAGGTTGAGATGGCATGTTGCTCAGATGGCTGAGAGTGACCTGCTGAAGAAAATAATGACAGAGGTAATATATGGAACAAGGCGCAGAGGAAGACCTTGGCTGCGATGGATTAATGGTGAGGCTGGCGATGCTAGGTCCATGTTGGATGGCAGCAGTGCAGGATCGAGACAATTGGAAGCTGGTACAGAAGGCCAAACTCGACATTGAGTTTTAGCGCCAAATGAATATATTATCTTATTTAAAAAAATAATTAAAAAAAAACTGTTCAGATATTCCTTAAAGTGCTTGAGTTTCATGTTTTTTGGGGTTGAATCCTCAAGGGCAGACCCATTTTAACACTAATGTGACTGGACAGTAGTTCCTTATGGTTGTCTCTTTTGGGATTGTGTCTCTCAATTCTATTCTTTGAATGAATATCTACAGGGTATCTGCCTTGATTAAGTTACGTAGTTTTAACCCACTAGTACTATTTTCTGTCTTAAACAGATACATATTTGGAAATATAATTTCCAAATCCACAGCATTGTACTTTAATCGAATTTAGTGAAACAAGTTTTATAACTGTTAGAAATATTTATGGGAATTCATAGTTAATTGTAATGATACTAAATGATGTAAACTAAATATTCCCTCCAATATTCATGCATCAATAGTAAACAAACCACCGAGCTTATTAAAAAAAATAATTCACTAAACTTTACAAATATTAGGCTGTCTGGAAATTAACGTAGGTTTATGGTTTTAAAATATAAAAAATAAAATTAATGATCTAAATAAAATACTTTTTATTAATACAAATAATCACCACTTCTCTCAATAAATTTCTGCCAATGAGTTAATAACTTTTCAAAGCCCTGTGAATAAAAGCTTGAGTCTTTAGTATTAAAAAGTTTTAAAAAAAACATTTTCTATCAAATTTTGATGAAAAAATATTTTTATTTCTAAAAAATGGTCGAGATTTATAAAAAAAAAAAAAAATGGTAGGTCTGAAGAGCAAGGTGGATAAGGCTAAGTCTCATAATCAAGTGCAAAATTTTTTGTGAGGTCACATGTGAGGCATTGGTGGTCAGTTAAAGCATGAGGAGGTAAAGGTAAGTTTTGAGGTTTTTTACTTCTACAGTTGACTTGAGGTGGTCAGAGACCAATGATTTGCAGAAAGAGATTCTCTGCAAGTTTTCGAACAGTTGTTCTGGGGTTTTCATCGGAAAAGCTCTCAGAAAATCTTCATCAAAGGACAGGCTCCTTCCATGAAATCTCCCCCCCCCCCCAAATTTGTTAAACCATTGCTGAATGGTGCACTCATTCACACTACCATTATCCAAGAAATTGTGAATATTTCTGGCAATTTGGGCCTCATTAAAACTGAGTTTTAAATCAGAAAATTCAATAAAGCCAAAATCACGCTTTGAACAGTATGAACTGGATCCAAGTTGTGATATGTTACAGAGGTAAACTTTTTTTTTTTTAAGAGGATTAATAAATTAATCCACATTAAGACATCCATTTAAAGAACTAATCGGTCAAACATAAAGTTTATGATCTAGAGAGGTAATATAATGGAGATATGAAACCTTATATAATGTAAATTGCATTATTTTACAGAAAACTCAATAATATAAATAATTCACATGTAGAATTGAAATTCCAGAAGACGTGTTTATTCAAGTAAATGAAATGAGAAAAGAAGAAGAAACTAATGGTAAATTTAATAAAAGAATATGATGCAAAACTAGGATAGTAAAAAAAAAATCATTTTTAACTAAATAGAAATAAATAGAAAATTATTCATTTAATTAAAATATTAGCAATATAACATACCTATTCTGTATCATAATCATTTCACACCAATCCCTTGGGAATACTGGCCTTGATACTAGATCTTTAAAAACAAGTAATATTTCCATTAAAAAATCCAAAAGATCAGTTCTAGTTGGAAAGCGTTTGATATAGTCTTCAAAATGATTTGCTCCCATTTGTCTCAGGATTGCAAGCATTATTGAAACAAGACTCCCCTTTACAAAATAATGAAAAAATATATATAAGTTAGATAAATCAACTGGCCTAGTATGATTGGTCAATTAATTCATATTTATTCTCATGCTTTGATTTTCATACTATTATTTATATTTTTTGTCATTTTCCTGAACATGAAGGGATGGCATAGAATGGATGCAAGACATAATAAATTATCTGGACTGCTAGACATTTTTATTTCTATAAACTGATATCAAAATGTACAAAATTAAGATAAAAAATAAACTTACTACAAGTGGTTCTTCTCGGTCCATAGTTATAGTAGTCTGAATGACAGTTCTTAGTATGGAATGCATAATAACTTGTAAATCATGTACTGTTGGACCTATGTCATCCCGAAAAAGAAGCTCCATGATATCACATAAGATATTAACACATAGTTCCACCTGTTCAGAATCAAGCAATAGATGAAAAATGTGAACAGCCTATTTTATCATATTCAATTTAGCATAAAAATGTTAAATAAAAAAAATTAAAAAATGGACACAACTTTATTTTCATGTAAATTAAATCTAGAAACTTAAATTATAATTAAACATATAGTGCAGAATATAATGGTACAAGAGTTCAGAAAACCTTCTGAGTACAGTTTCTTATTAGATCTTTGAGGCCCTTTCAATACCCTAAATTATAAACACATACTGTACAAAAAACAGGTTGCAACCAAATATTGTGGTTGAGCTCATCTTGAAACATCATTCTAGATGCTTGATATTGGTAACATTTGATCACAATTTAACGATTATTGAAACAATCCCTTTTAATTAGTTATCAAGAGAATTTTATTTTCAGGAGTCACTTAGATCTCCAGAAAAAGTCAATTTTGGCTGGAGATTTTCTCAGAAACAAACAGAGATATGAAAAAAGTACTACACAATGTTCCCACCCATTTTGAATTCATCACCAGAGCCACATTGTACTGAAGCAAGTAACCTTTGAAGTGACCTCATCACAATCTTTTTATGATAATTAATTCCGTTACATAAAAGAGGGTTCCTATTAACTTCTCAGCGGAAAACTTCAAAATAATTCACTCACTTCTTGGCTTTAAATTCCCTCAAGAACCTCAGCATCCTTTACAACAATTTTATAACGTTTTGCTAATCAGCTCAGCCTTTAGGAAGTCTACTATCAGGCATCCTTTCGACATGTCCTGCCCATCTTATTTAAGTCTTCTTAACGATTCAACCAGATCTTGTTTCAGGAAAATAAGTCGAATTTCTTCTTTTTCCCTTAATCTCCAATGCCCAGCTTTACGGATTGTTCCATGTATCGTTCTGAGTACTTTTCGTTCCTATACCTACAGAAATCTTTCACTTTCCTAGGTCAGAACCAAAACAGCAAAATTATACATCACTACTGGACTGATGATTGGTTTGTATACTGCAATGTATTATGGGTACTCAGAGTAATGCTTTGTTAATAATTAATAATAAAACGGCGTGATCAAAAAGGGCCGGCACTCCTTTGATGTCGGGAGTAGGATTGTTAAGCCATAAAACCCTTCAAGGGGGATCTGGGTCAGGTCAAACCTTTGGAAGGACCACCGTTGTAAAATATTCTGTCAACAAAGGCTTCTTGAAAGTTGCAAACAAAGAATTGAAAACTTTCAGACAAAGAAAGGTATAAGTGGGATGGAGGAGATGAAGCTCTTTAAAACGCATGGTCCTGAAAACGAAGGGGGGTAGTTAGGGTTGGAGAGTTTGATGGACGGAGGGTAGACGAAGAGATGAGAGACGGTTGGAAGTGAGATGGCTGTGAGGAGATGCTGGAGGTCCTCAGAGATGATCTCTTGGATGGCCAACCCAGAGAGATAGGAAGGAAGCCCTGATTATGACCGGACCCAATACGGCGACTGAAGACCCACACTACATTTTGTTAAGTACCAAATTTTTGTAATAGTCTTTAATAAGTTTAATAAGTAATTGTATTCTCATTCTATAGTTCCATCCATATATATCTAATCGTTCTAGTAACTATAGTAAGTTTAATATTCAGCATAATTATTCTATTTCCTAAATGCCACTAAATTAATACTGAATTGGTTTGCACATATGAGATTAGAATCCAATAAAGGTAATTAATAAAACGTTAATAAATGGGGTTTTACGCAGACAGTAACACAGCATTTCTCATAAACCCCAAGAGCAACATAGCAATACTAAGACCTTATCTCTGTCACTGAATGTTCTGAACTTCAGTGGCTTCTGTAGTGCAAAGAAACATCTATTGTCTGCAGTCTGTTATGCTTTTATTTTTTCAAGCACTTGATTTTCTCCAGTAATAAGGGCACCAAGACAAGACTTATGGACTTGAAAATGTACTGGCCAAATCTTATGCTCTTTTCCATCCTTGCAGGTCTTCATATATATGAGGTTTTATTTACATTTATTTCTTGCTGTTTAATCTCTCATTGTTCAAGCAGCATAACTCTTAGATTAAGATTCAACTCTTGTTGAACAAACAATAATAATGTCAGGCACTAGCAGGAAAAGAATATTTTCTGAGGCAAAATAGTATGTCAAGTTCTGGCCAATAAATATGGATCTTCGATGAATTGCAGGTACCTTATTACAGATATAAACCAAAATCAATAATGGAAAAAAACAAATTATATTGAAACCACACATTATCCCTCGCAATAGATCAGTAGTCATCATCAAAATAGGAGACACTTTGGATTATAATCTACAATGCTAAGCTGTTGAGAAAATATGTAAATATCTGGATCTTAGAGAAGATTTGAAAAAGCTTCCTTCTCACCATGAAAATGTGAGGGTGTTTCCATTGATCAAACCCAGCAATGGCTTTATCTCAGATGTTATAGTCAACTCACAGGAGTTGATCTCTAAACAAAAATTCTTTAAGAATTGTAGTCCAAGAGCCAACCACATGCAAATTGGTATGAGGTGAATTTGTTACCTAGCCCATTTTATAGTATCATCTGCCTTGAAATGAGATATCGTGGTTGAGCAGCCTATTCCGTCGAAACAGGGTGTAGCTGGCACCCAAAAATTTTAAAAAATAATTAGAAAGGCATGTTCCTGAGTTTGGTCTCATTTTTTAAAGTATCCCTTTCTAAACACAAATTGAGTGGTCTGCCAGTCGAAAGCTGTCAGAAACATGGCGCCAGACCAGTTTTTTTATCGCTGGAAACTGAACAACTGAAAAAAAAAAATTATTTACCATTTTTTAATAGGTTGTTAGGACCAAAAAGGTTGCAACCCTCAAAATCTTGTGCAATTTTTTTAGTACTCGAAAAGCTTTGAAATTTTGTTTCATTATTATTATTTTTATTTCATTTTTTCGCTTATATCTCATAAAATATGTAAATTTGCTTGACATAGCATATTTACAATATTAAAGGACAATAAATTTTTGTCAATTTAGTCAATCATCAACAATGGTGATTTTTCTTGAAATTTGTAATTGTTTTATTAAGAATCAAATTCTCGGCTGTCTACTGATGAAAGTACTGGTTTCAAAAAATCACCTTCAGGAAATCATTTAAAGGAAATTAAATTAGCCTTAATTTGAGACCTAAAAGATGCTTGTAGGTCAAATAGTTTTCAAAGAGTAAAAGATAGGAAAATCGGATTTGGAGAAAAAATTATATAGGCTGGTTTAGGTAACAAATTCATGTCTTTCCAATTAAATTTGCATGAAGCTGGATCTCAGACTATTGTAGAGGGCAGTGCTTCTACCACTAATATCATCAAAGAATTTTGAAACTGATGTAATATAGTTGACTGTAGAAATACAGGGTCTATCGCAAGTAGCTGACATTAAGCAAGATGGAGAAACTAGATCAAAAATGTATTTAAACAATGCAAACCGCAAGTTTCTATTTCATTCCGTTCCAGACATATGCCATTCCAAAAGTTATTTCGAGAAAACCGTGGTTTTTGTAGGAAAACCTTAATTTTCTCTATTTTCATACATTTCTTTTCAACATTCCATCACAGTTTTAAAATCATCATTATATTTTTTCAAGTCTTAAGCACTTTCAATGTTCAGGAGTATCTTTTTAAACCGCAATAATATAAAAAGTTTTGTTAGTGACAAACTTTTGATGATCACTACTCCTCCAAAAAAAAAAAAGAGTGCAAGCTGCCGAATCTCACAAAAGTTGTGAAATTTAATAACCTTTCTAACAGTGTACTCAGAACTGTAATTATCTCTCAATTTTGTGTTGCAATTGGAATGGGAAGGGAAATATAACTGATGTCATGGTTATTTTGTGTGGTGTTATCTTCAATAAATTTAATTTATTTTTTATGTAAATTACAAAGAAAAATTAAATTAATTCTTACATTACAGTTAAATAATAAAGAAAACTTCAGAAAATTATAAAAGTGCTGGAGCTGGCCTCCTCCTCGCCATAGCTCTTCTTCAAATAGTCTTTCTTCGAGGAGTGCCGTACATATATCATCCTGAAGTAGATCATAAAAAGAATTTTAATTCAACAGACTAGGTAAAAAAACTGGCTGTGTCATATGCTGCCTACAGACTCCTAACTACACGTTCACACTGAACTTATGTTGGAAGTGGTGTTTCCTGGTGCTACGTGGATTATTATGAGGTGAGAGTTGCATGAGTTGAAAATTCTAACACATGTGAATGTTGCCTCATCTGACCAAATTATGTGATATGGGATGTTACGCCTCTTGTGGCACTGTTGAACATACCATCGCCCAAAGACCATTCATAGCTCCATATCACGGGGTAGCAACTCCTGGAGAGTAGTCAGGTGATAAGGATATCTATTGTCTTCCTTGATAGCTCTGAAGACTGTAGAGTGAGATATTCTCAGTTGATTTGAAGCGTGACAGGCACTTTTTAATGGATCATTATCAAAAATATTTAATATGTCGTCAACCTCCCTGCAAGCTCGGCCTGCAAACATAACAGGTTGTCTTGGAATAGAGCCTCTTGCAGCCCTATGCGCGAAAATCACATCAACGTACTCTTCAGCTGTGTATGAATTTGGTATTGTACTTCTTAAACTAAAAACAAATTTAATAGTCTGAATATTAGCACGATACTGACAATTATTGTTATTTACAACGCGAAGTATGCAGATGAAGAATGAGGAAGATAAAGTAAACAAACCGTAATGCAGACATAATCTGTAAGAAGTAAACAAGAACTTAGCTCATGTCAGACGTTCCTCACGTTCTTTTAGGTTTTAACTCTTCAACCCCTAGTACATTTCTTAGTAATTTACATAAAAAATAAATTAAATTAATTGATAATAAGACCACACAAAATAACCATGACATCAATTATTTTTTCCTTCCCATTCCAATTGCAATGCGAAATTGAGAGATAATTACAGTTCTGAGTACACTGTTAGAAAGGTAATTAAATTTCACTACTTCTGTGAGATTCGGCAGCTTGCACTATTTTTTTTTTGGAGGAGTAGTGATCATCAAAAGTTTTTCGGTAGCAAAACTTTTTATTTCTTGATATATTATTGCGATTTAAAAAGATAATCGTGAACATTGAAAGTGCATAGGGCTTAAAGAAAATTTAATGCTGCTTTCAAAACTGTGATGGAACATTAAAAAAAAATGTGTGAATGCAGAGAAAATTGAAGTTTTCTCGGAATAACCTTTGGAACGACATATGTCTGAAATGGAATGAGATAAAAACAAGCGGTTGGCGGAGTCTAACTACATTTTTGATCTAGTTCCTTTATCCTGCGCATTGCCAACTACTTGCGATACACCCTGTATACAAAGAGTTAAATAGTTTGGGTCTGCAATCAAGAAATCTCAATAAAATTGTATTAATTTATTGCGCTCACGTTTTGGTTTACATTAGCTCTAATGATCTGGGCTAGAAGGTATTTCCCTAATATTCTAGCACTGATGATGTCTTGTAATGTAAGCCAAACCATCAGCACAATAAATTAATACAATTTTATTGTGATTTCTTGACTGCATATCTCAATTATCTAAAACCTTGAAAATTTTTAAATATCAATAAATAAGCACAGAGCCTAACCCTTGATTTTGGTCCAGGTAGGTGCTATTTCCAGTGAAACAAAGAAAGTTGCTTCCATTAAAATAACTATTATGAAACTAAAGACACAACCCTTGATAAAAACAATAAATGAATTTCAGGTGTTGATGACCCTGGGGGTTTTACACCTTAAAGCTCTAATAAACAACAAACAAACTAAAGACAACTTATCCAGAAATCGATCCATACCTGAAATATCAAATAAATTTCGTAACTACATCCAGACTTGAACTCAGGCTCAGGAGTGAGAAGTTCATTGCCTTATTCACTGAGTTACTACACTCCCAGACCTTTTATTGTTGATAATAATTATTTTTTTAATAAAGCACATTTCAATACATATATAAATGTATAATTCTTCCAGTGATTTACATTATTCTGCCCCATTTGAACACACCCACAAAATATAATGAAAAACAATTTTAAACTAAGTTGGTATTACCACCTCTGACAACATTAGTTTGGATAATCGATGCTCTACTGTATCGATAATTTTGTTTATTGTCATTTAATTCTCTTAGTTTCGAAGTAATTAAAATATTATTTTTTACTTTTTAGTTCAAGTTTGTATATGTAGGTTTAATCTTGAAGTTGATTTTCTTTTTTTTTCTAAAAATTATTCTTATTTTTCACTTTTTAGTGGTAAAAGAGTGAATTTTCGTAAATGCAATCAACTTTTGATAAGCTGACCTTTAAGGGACCCTGAAAATAGTTTGACTTCAATAGAGTTCGACTTATTGAACAACTTATCGATGTTATCATTCAACTTATCTTCATATAAATGGGAAAAATAAACACAAAAAGAGAGCTCTAATCATTACCTACTAATAGGTATATGTATGTTGTTTGTACATATATATAAAGTCATAGAAACAGACAATTAAATACCTGGAACCACTAAATCGTACAACTTTTAATATAACTGAACTGCACTTTTTTCTGGTGATATATAAAGGTAGATTTACCGTTTTTCACCAGTGGCGATATTTTCTTTATTCTTTAGGATGGTTGAAAGAGAAAGAACTACACGGAATTCACTAGCAATAACCGTCCAACTTCTTTCTGCTTTATCCACTTCGCGAATCAGTTCTAACTTTTCATTAATCCGAAGAATTTTCAATTTTCGTGGAGTCATTGTAAAACCACTCGAGTGAATAATCAATAAGTGACTGGTGTACCTATGAACTGAAAAAGTAAACAATGACAGAAAACAGGAAAACAAATTACCCATAAAATTCCTTGAATTCGAGCTAGAGTTATAAAGGCAATGACTTCCAATAGTTCAATTCATAGAGGGGGAAGTCCTAGAAGTCCCTTTTTTGACCTCTATTTTCAGTTTCACTTATTTACACAATTTTTCTCATTTATTGCCTGAAATCGACTTATTGAGGGGACATTTAAAAGTAATGTGCTGGCGACCATAGACTTTGATAGACTTATTTAAGATTTTAGCTTATTGAAGTTCGGCACATCGAGAGTAGACTGTATATTTAAATTATTTTTGTTAACAATTTAGATTTGGTCACCATGGGGAAATGTGCTTACGGGTCATTCTCACAGAAAGGGGCATTTTTGGGTTCACGATTTCAGAAATTTAGAAGTTTTCCGATCAAGCAAAAAAAAACTTTAGGATGCTCCCTTAACAGCTTTAATTAAAATTTAATGCCCTTCCCAACAACACCGCTTTAATTTATCAAGAAAAAAAAATAAATAAGAAGGCACATGGACAGGGACATGACTGACTCTCCCGTTTCATGATGCTACCTATGTCATGCCTTTTTCTTCACGATCATCTTGGCTGTCTTCTGTAATATAATTATTTTAATCTCTCTGCAGGTGATAGGTTCAAAAAATAAACAGTAATCGAGTTTTCACAAAATGTTTTTAATATCTAAATCATAGAAAAAATATAAAGGTACATCATTTATGTGATGAAAAACAAAGAAAAATAATTATTTATTAGTCTTTTATTTTGACCAGAATTGTTTAAAATTGACTTACAATATTGAATAAATATTCTAAAAATAAAAAAGGGTATCAGAACAAACGTGAAAGAAAATCAAAGCGTGTTACCTACAGATTGCCGCTTTAAGTTTGTATGAATTTATTTATATTTAATGAGTGGACTTATTGTGATTCTGGCACAAAGTAATTTATATGTATTTATTATAAAGTGTAAATGTACTAATACAACTTCAAATGCAGTTTTTTATTTAGTAAAAATGATAAAAACATTTGGATACCGTCATGATCTTGTCCTCTTCATAACTAACCTGTACTCAATTTTACTGATGAGGACAGGGCCATGACGAAACATAGGTATTTCTAAAATATTTTATTTTGTTGCAATGTTTTTTCTAAAATATTTAGAGAAATAGAAACTATTCCACGCCGTGAACAAGTATTGAGCAATAAGAAAAAACAGGTTTGTATACTTAAGTTTTTAATGAAGCCAGGAACTTGATGGTGGTTGTTTGGACTCACGACTTTGCTGATGTTATTCTTCTCTAAGTGTTCCCACTGTACTCCAAGGACTAGTTAATGGGTGATGCAATAAGATAATAATGGCATGAAAATTAAGGCGGGAAAACAAAGCTGGCTAACACACGTATTTACGGGAAAAATTGAGAAATAAAATTGGACAGGGCCATGACGTCGATGGCATGGACACTCTTATTTTCATTATAATATTGAAACCTATTGGCTCTAACCCATTTTGGACAATCACTTATCAATCTCCAGCAATATTATGATCTAGGATTGAATAATCACTTCTGTATTTGCAGAGATAGACCCCCTACCGAAGCTTGAAGTTGGGAATATCGTGCCCAGACAGGACAGGGCCATGACAATTGGTCAAATTTTACAATTTTTCTACATAAAAAAAATATTTGATCGTGAAAAGAAAAATTTCACTTTTAGATAAAGTGATACACTACAATTTAAAAAAATCATAAATGGGAAGCCACAAATGTACTGGACACCACTTCTGCCCCTCTCTATGAGAATGATCCTTATAGTGGAAGGTTGTATAAATTTCTTATTCATTGTTTTTGTGATTTTTCTAAAAAATCGCTGAGTTGATTTCAAAATAAACTTTTTATAGGAACACCTCTGAAGTATGACCTACTAATCAAAAAAAGAATTATCCAATTTGCTTCCTAATTGGCGGAGTAATCACGTAACAAACAAAACAAAAATTAAATAAAGACGAGTTGGGAACCTCCTCTTGTTTGAAGTCGGTTGATAAAATATACATAAATAACAACAAATAAGAATTATATTAATTTCAAATTGAAAAAAGCAGTCCAATGTATGAGTAATATAAGCAGGTTATAAACAAACACAAAATTAATAAAAATATAATATCAATACTATTTGACACTTTTTTATGAAACCTGTTTCTCTTACCGGCGGTTCATGAGGAGTGTCTTGTATATCTTGCAGTTTCGCCTCAGACTCTCCCAACACTTTGGCAACCTTGGCAACTGATTTAGTTTTGATCCTAAATTCCTACATATAAAAAATCACATACACCACTACAACACACATCCAAACAAAAAAAAAAAAAAAAAAAAAAAAGATAAATATATATAATTATGTACACCTAGCTTTGGCAAATGAAATTAGTCTGTGAAAAATTAAAAAAATTAATTAGCGGAAAATTGTTTATAAAAAAAGGGCTGGGCAGCACTTGAAGTCATCTATTAAAAAATATATTTTGATACAATTTTATAAGCCAAAAGAATAAATTTTAAGAAGAATAGTAACCAACAATATTGTTATCTTAGAAAATATACTTTAATTTTCTAAATTACTGAAACAAACAAATCAGTGCGCATCATAAGTCTACATAGTAGTTCTAATTAAATGTAGATACAGTAAAACCTTAATTAATAGAGGTATAGAAGGTGGATTGGATTTTTGGTAAATAAAGTTCATAAAAAGGGTTTTCAATATGTAAAAAATTTATATTAAAATTAATAAAAAACATTTTTATTTAATGAAAATATTTGAAAAAAAAAAAAAAAAAATGCTTCAATAAGCCTATTATGGTTTACATCTTACAAAATTGCTTATTTTAAAAATGAATGGAATTTAAATAAATTAAAACATTGCCAAACAAAAACAAATTTTATAGGGTGTCGACTAGATTTTGTTGAAGAAATGCTCCTATAATTTTCTAAAATTCACGAATAAAAACAAAAACCCATCAGATTAACATTTTTTATAATTATTGCTCTATAGCATATTAAATTAATTATTTTTTGCTACAGAGGCTCATAAAAACATACTAACATTTCTTGGCAATTAAATGAATTATAATGATAAAACTTTATAAAAGTTTCATGGTTTGAATACTAACGATCCAGTGATTGGACCAGAAATTAACTACAAGGTGAAAATCCTGAAATATTCAAAAACATCTGAGAGGTTATGGGTTTAGAAAAAAATCTGAATCTACATGTCTTGGTTAAATATCTTTATATTTTAATAATATCAAGTTTAGAAAATAAATTTATAACCATGAGATTATTGAATGAAAAAAAATAAAAAAAATGAAAGAAAATAAGAAGTTGGGATTTGCTTAACAATGTTATTTGAATGATATTCAGCAAGCAAAATGGTGTTTCTATAGGGACTGCTATCTTATTAAGCTCATTTATGAATCAGTATTTGGTCACTAATAAAAGAACAACCAAATTTAATAACCAAAAAATGATTCTTGTAACACCAAAATAAATCTTCTAATAATAATTCAATTTTAACTACCAACTAGAAGAATTTTTTAAATTACATTTCACCTTTATATTAATAAAACAACATTATATTTCAATATACTCTAAGAGTATAATAAAAAAAAAAAAAAAACCTTAGTAATATTTAAAACTGAAATTTACACATCCACATTAGAATTGCTACTGCTGTCAATAAACGTTTTTTTTTTTTTTTCTTTATAATAAGACCTCAGATTAAAAATCACTAATTAGATTTTTAGAAAAAATGGGGTTTCAATGAAAAAATAAATAGCAACTTTTCTTTTATCTCTCTCCCATTTTTAACGGATAATTCACTTACTTAAAAATATTGTAACCGGTTGACAGATAACTAAGGTTTTACTGCATATATAATATATTATAACAAACATGGTTCTGTTATTATATTAAAATAGTAATCTGAAGTGAATCGAGAATTTCTATATGTTAATTTTTTTTTAAGTTCATGCTGTGCCCATAAGCAATAAGAGACATTTTTTTTAACGAAGCATAACACAAAGCTGATAATTCTTTCCTATATTCAGGAAACAAGGCATTTCTCAACAATTTGGAGATGGAATATTACATGCAAGATCATATGACATTAAGAAAGCATGAATCTCTGCTCACTGGATGGAATGTGCTTGTAGTGAATGTAAAAAAGAAAAAAAAAAGGGTGCTTTGGGTACATTTGCCAAGGTTACAACAAAGTGATGACAAAGTCAAGGGAATTTTCCACAATTATATAAAACACTAGATTAAACGATATGATATAAATTAAAACAAAGCAGCAAACATGTAAATCGGTTAATGACCCACACATATAAATACAATTATTCAAGGAACATGCTTCACACACAGGTTTGTAATTATGGTTAACACACAAAGTACATTCACAAATACTTACCAATATTATTAGGTGAAAAAAAAAAAAAAAATCAAAAACAATCATTACTCACGTGTTTCATCATATTCTGTTTATCCATGCATGCAAAACAGAACATATCTTTTAATGAACATTATAGACAAATATTAATTCTTCATTTAGACATATAATAACACATATAACAGACAACTTAATTTAAGCTTTAAAAAATCCGAACTAGATACAAGGTTTTAATACAAATGTAGATCTGAATACATTAAATATATATAACTAGACTTTTTGGCTACCTCATCCTTGGTTTCAAGTAGATCTTTTATCTGAAGAAGAATTATTCTAAGCAAAACTTTCCTGGACTCAGAAGTTAAAAAAAGTGGAGAGTGCACAATATCACTGAGGGTCATCATTTTTTGCTTTGTAAGTCTCTGGGGTGGTACATTTTCAATCAATTCTGTCAGCAGCTGACTAAAAATATATAAAACACGGTTTACAAAAACTGATTAATATAAAAATTAATAACTATTATTGTAAGAACAAAATCAATTTTACAACAAAAAAGTAGATATTATGGTTGATGTCAGTATTAGATACAAGTGTATATTAGATATAACACTCCATCATACAATATAAGATATCTATTCACAACTAGCTGCCCGGGCAGATGTTGTTCTGCCCTATTTTCTCAAAAACAACACAACATTTATTTTTTATATTAATAGTTCCTCCCCGACAGACATTGTTCAGTCAAAAGTTATTGGCCCTTCGCAGTAATAAAACATATTTCAGAGTAATCACTTTTTTTTATAGATTTATGTCTCCATAATAAACAATGATTACTTAAAAGTATAAGTTTTCTATTTTGAACATTGCAAGAGTTTAGTAGTAGTAGTAGTATTAATGTGGTATTTTCATTGTAATGCCTTATGGTACACGATATTTTTGTTTGATTACCTGGCACGTAAATAAATAAAGCTGTCGGTTTACCGACGCGAGAGTAATTATGTTGCATAGTATGCAACATACAACTGTCCATGAGAGAAGCATTTTTTCCACAAAATGGAGGACTTCAAACATGCCTTCAGTTCATCCACTGGTGTAGACCGTGGAATAACTGGTAATGTTTGATGAAAATTTCCTGCTAACAAAATCATCGCACCACCAAATCTTTCTGTCTAATGCCTCCAAATACTTATATGTGCTATTGTGCATTCATCCCATACTATCAACTTGCATTGTTGTAAAACCTTTGCCATTGCAGAGTTCTTTGAAATGATGCAAGTCGGAGTTCCGTTGCTTTGAATATTCAATGGTAATTTTAGCGCTAGATGGGCTGTTCGACTGCCTCCCAACAATGTAACTAATACCTGAGGAAGCAAGTGCAAATGAAATTTCATTTTGTAAGCAAATTGTTGCTAAAATCAATGAAATCAAAAATGTCTTTCCTGTACTACCAGGAGCATCCAAAAAGTAAAACTCTCCAGTTCCATCATTTATAACTTACATAATTGTATCAAAGACATACTTTTGTTGATGGTTCAAGATCAACAGCGGAACATATATTTGAATCGATTCCCTTAAAGCATTGAGGTCCAACAGTTTTTCACATTGCAACTCTTGATTAAAAGGGTTGTGCATTGGGCAATGATTAGGCACTTTCGAATTGGTCATATGTTCTCCAGTTTTAGCAACCAATTTGGCGATTCATTTTTATTTATATATATAAGAACCTTCCTTGTGCCTAAACAAAAGCATAAATAAAAAATTAGCCGAATTGGTCGAGACGTTCTCGACTTTTTCGCTTAGCAACACATTTGGCGATTCATTTTTATTTATATATATAAGAACCTTCCTTGTGACTTAACAAAAACGTAAAAAAAAAAAAATAGCCGAATTGGTGAAGACTTTCTGAGTTTTAGGCAAAGCAACACATTTGGGGATTCATTTTTATTTATATAGATTATGCTTTTTTAATGGTTAACGGTTACTGTTGTTCCTGGTTCTTATCTGAAATTATCACCAAATACCCTGATATTTTAGTTATATTCTTCCAAACGTAGTGAAAATTTTGAGACACTACTAAACCTTTACAATAATTAACATGACTAATCTCAAACCTTTGTAAACAAAAGCAACTAATTTCACTCCTTTTAATGGATAAAAAAATATCTTTATAATCAATTCCTTCCCATTTACATAACAAGAACAACCTAACAAGAATGTTATATCAATTTACATTATATATGAGATGTTCTTTTACCCCAGTTTGATTTGTATTACTTTTATGGTAATATAAATATAGGTGATATGACAACTGGTTAAGGAGTTGGAGGCTACTCCATCTAACCTTAACAGTTTCTGCCTGTTAGCTTAGTTCATCGATCGAAGTCTTCTGAGCTTGATGTATTTAGCCTACTCAATATCATTATATAAACCCTTAAGTTCTATTTTCTTACCTCTTTGTTATAGATTGCCATTTCAAACCAGAGTTTTTTTGACCGTTTCAAATTCATCTAAATATTTTCCTTCCAAATACGAGAAGCATGGCCTCATCAGCTCTGGTAAGGCCAGGGCCTCTTATCCATTTGTAAGAACTGGGCAATAATTTCCTGGGATATGTCATTTTGCACATTCAATTCTGAATACAGGTATAGAAAGCATTGCACTTTTTGGGATTTGTGCTAACATAACATAAATACTCCATCCACTATTGCTGCTCATGTTATCCTTAAATAATTTACTTTAATTCAGTGATAATCCAGTCGTTTTTGTAGTCTCTTCATTTAAGGCAAGGAATTCTTCTCTGAGGGCACACTCAGAAGTTGTCTGCTTACTCCAATTATTTGTGCTATGAAACAATATGGCCTCACTTTTTTTTATACTATGTATAATTTTAACATCTTCTGATTAACTTCACTATGTGTACTACTCTTCATTTAAGGCAAGGTACTATTTGCTACTATGTATAATTTTAACATCTTCTGATTAACTTCACTATGTGTACTAAGGTACTATGCTATATTTCTTATTAATACAATAAATGAAGATATGGAAGGTTTATTTACATAGAAAAAAGGTACACAATGACTCATATATATTACATATAAGAAGATCAGTCAAATTAAGAGGAGTTAGTGATAGCTACCACGACCTTGAGCCTTTTATTGAGACAAAAATCTTGAAGCTCATAAAATACATGACAGCTACATAGAATATGTAGTATTTATAAAAAATAAAGAACCGAATAATAAAAAATCAAGATACAACTTAACATCATCAGTCGGATGTAAACAATCAACAATATAGGTATGGATAAGTCAGAAGTACAGGAATATAAAGCTGTTTTGATCTTAAAAATTTTCCCACATGAATACACTTATAGGACTGTAGGACTGACCCTGTTGGTCAGCTTGAAAGAATTAGTTAAAAACTTATTGATTTCCTGGTTGGTCAATGTTAACCCCATTATCAATGTTTATACAATTGTAGTCAATCCTATGATACCAACAATTTCAAGGACAAGCTAACAACATAGTGGTCGACTAAGCAGCAAGTGAATTCTGAACTTGATAGAGTCAGATACATATTTCCTTAACACTGTTTACAGCAGATGACAACATGTCGTTATGGCAGTCCCTTTCTAGGTGCAGCTAACGACACTTAGTTCTCACGCTTCTTTTAATTTCTAACAGTGCCCACCAGCTCAAGCATAGAAGAAGACCAGTCTCCTTATGTCCGCAGCATTAAGCAACGTTTTGCATTTGTCCAAAAAATTGGCCACTCAATTCTACTGTTTTTTGGGTTTCTTTTTAAACAATTATTTTAAAGCTAATAATATTTTGTTACATTAATAATTATCGCTTATAAATATACTAGCTGAAAGTACCCTGCTCCGCAACGGTTTAATATCATTAGGATTAAGGACAACTTAAATTAGTAAAAGTTAAGCTTAACATTGATAATTATTATTACTTAAATAAACCTAAAGAATTCCATTCTTAGAATAATTTCAATAAGTAAATTTGACAGTTTGCAAAAGTTAATTTTATATTATTTTGAAAGTCCTCCAGTGAAGCTTCATGACAGCACTACCATCTTACCCAGCTCTGATACCAAAGTATACCATCAGCTTTTCTTATGGCATACCTTAGGTGAATATAGTGTCAACTCAACTTTTTTGATTTTTTCGAATAAAGTTTAGTCTTTCTGTTTCTATTTTTGCTTACATAACAAGCATAAATTGATTGAGGAGATTACAAAACTAATGTAAATAAGGTTCTTCACCTCCTCGCTCCATCAACATTTAGGCATAAAAATTAGCTACAGACACAGTTTTCTTAAGTGGTGTATTGGTGTTTGAGTCACACTGAGGGATGTTAATACTGTACCCATCTTCTCCATGAGCGAAGATGGACGAAACTGAAGAGAATCATACACTTGATAGAACTCACTGATTCTTATCAGTTTTTTGTCCCTGCTGTGGAGAACAATGTCTCGCTTTTCAAACACCAGCCAACAATTAAGACAGCAACTTCGTTAGCAGTAGGAGTATTGTAACGTCCTCAGTGAGCACTTGAAGGCTTTTTGTCAGCACCAATAACTTCCTGGAAATCTTGTAGATCTTTGGGAACAGATTCAACAGCAGCTCTGAAGTCCTTGACATACTCGTTATGTTCATGAAGAATTTTCTGGAGTTGGCCTATGAATGATTTTTCTTAAGACTTTCTATGGATTTCAGGATGGGTTTTCTTATACTTCTGTACAGTCCCTATAAGTACAGTTAGGTGATTCTCAGAATATGTGTGTAAAGCATATCCTTTAACTGCAGGTTGGCTCTCTTTAGGTTTGTTAACAATTTTCTGCTATCTTCAGGATGATTCGTCATGTATTTCATAACAACTTCCCTGTTGACCTCTATATGTGCTTGAATATATTTTGCAGCCGAGTTCCTTAGTTGAATTAGCCGCGATCCAGGCCGATTTTTTTCAATTCCTTTCTTAGCGATCACCTATGGCCCTAGAGGAAGCTACATATTGAATTTCATTGCAATCCGTTCGGTGGTTTCTGAGATTTCGTGTTAAATGAGTGAGTGGTATTTGACAATTATATAGTAGATTATTGTTTACTATTTTAATTAAAACTACTGATATTCATGTTTCTTTATTAAAGTTTTTTTTTTTTCATAAATGTAGTGAGGAAATTTATGAAAATTTATTAAAAACAAAATATAGTAGAATGTATTGATTTTTAAAACTAAAATGTTTAATATATTCCAAACAAAGCAATTACTTACTCCATTTTTCTATTAAAAACATGTTACTATGGTGTTTTGTTACATGCGAGAGAGTTGATTTGTCTCACCTAAGGTGGCTGATGATGTGTTGCCGCTGATGACGTGTTGCCATTGGTTTTTTTTTTTTTTTTTTTTTTTTTTTTTTTTTTTTTTTTTTTTTTTTTTTTTTTTTTTTTTTTAATAGAAAAACACTATTGTGGTTATTTATGGTAAGTGTGAAACAGTGCCCAAGTAAAGTATTTATGAAATAAAAACTTTCAGCATAAACAAAGGACCACAGCCAAAAGACTTTGCAGTCAACGTGTTATTGTCCCGCCTAACTAGAAGTTAGACCCAGACCAGCAAGCTTTATATTATGTAATAAATAAAAATAAATTAATAATTAATTTAATTTAATTTTTAATAATAAATAAAATAATTAATTTCTTAGTTTAAGATATAATTTATTGCAAATATAACTTAAGTAATATTAATGAGGATATTGGAAAAGGTGGTCGATGATGTGATCAATACAAATATAATATTATGTAATTGATTGATTGATTGATATTAGTCTTTATCAGGACTAAAAAAAAATAAAATAAAAATAAAAAATAATAATAAAATGTAGAGAATTCATACAAAATTGAGAAGGAAAAAGCTAAGTAAGTAGATATACGTTACTATACTTAGCAAATATAGATATGGTATATCTAACTATTTTATGAATGATGGCTAACAAAGTTAGGCAAGAAAATCTAAACTTGAGTAAAAGATCATCTCAAATATGATATAAATTGATATAATATTGTATTTCTATAATATATGGTCAACCAATCTAGACCATTGTTGAAGATATTGTTTCTTACCTTAGCAGTACAGGTCTAAATACTTGAAGAATATCGGGAATGGTACTAGGAAGGTATTTCAAGCAGGCTCCTTGGACAAGAAGTATAGTATCTGAACTCGAGCGCATTAAAAATCCAAGGCTCTGTAATACATCAGTCAGAGCTTCAGTAAATTCTTCTTCATCTTTTCCTCCATTCAACCTATTTTAAATGAAGAGAACACAAGACTATATTAATGTTCAAGTGGGGCAAAATTTTATTTAATGAAGCTCAGTTAAATTGCATTAAATATAATCAAATTACAAAAAATAAAAACATGCTATCTAATGATACAAGTACACTGATATGCATTGGGAAATAATTTACTTAGTTTCAGAACTAATCACTTGCAATAGAGACAACAGAGTGGAAAAGGAATTTTGAAATAAAGAATAAAATACTATATTATATAACTGGACACATTTAGGCAACCTTATCAGAAGTAATTATTCTGGGAAAATACAATTAAAATATTAAGGAAATCAGAGACATTAGAGACAAATTATTGAGCTTGTGACGAGTCATACTTAAAATTTCGTTCTCGATACCTGTACTGATACCATCGATAAAAAATCGATTCTCAATACCAATAACTTAGTATAAGAATATAGTTATTATAAACAATAATAAATAAGATAACTTAAAAAGCAAACCGAATCTTTTAAAAATGTAATAATTATTCAAGAAATAAGTTAGTAAATAAGAAATAGCATTTATTATCTACAAAACATGAGTTAATTACAATGTTAACCCTTTACCAGTGGTGCTAAGACTTTTGTAACACCACCTGGCGCTAGCCATATTTTGGACGGCATACAACTTTTGTTCTCTTCCACTTCCCTAGTTATGTTTAATGATGTTTTTTTTTTCTAGAATTATAAATTTCTTAATTTATAAGCAAAACAATGTATAAATAAAAAACATATATATAATTGTTTATTTAGGATAAGATAAAAAAATTAATTTACTAACAGTTACTAATACATTTTTTCAAATTAATTATGCTATATTACTAAACATTAAAAATATACATTATGAACAATTATAACATATTATTATTTAAATAATTATTGCTTATTCTTAATAAGCAACAATAATACAATGAACTGCCTTCGCTTACATCTTCTATGGCATATAAGCAATCCTCACTTTCTATTTTTGAATGTTTCCCGCACACAAACACTGGACACTTTTCACATGTTTTTGTAGTATGCGATTTTCTTGATTTACATTTCCTACATGTACCTCTAAGCCATTTTTCCTTGGATACTGAATCTGAAGAAGTAGCAGTCTCTTCAACATCTTCAGTAGTTCTTTTCGGACAGCATACATTCAGAAAAGCTGTCACATTAAGTGGAAGGTTTTTTTCATCTTTAACCTGGCATACGATTGCTCTTTCATCAGTTCTTGGGCTAGATTTTTTAGAAATCTATTCCTCCTAATAGGAGCTTTCAATGGTAATAATGAACTAAACATTATCTGTGTATTGATCCCGGCCACATCATAATGTGATACAAAATTGCCATCAGCAATCTTCTTGATACCCTTTCTACTGAGTAGATCATAACTTGTCAACAGTATCAACACCTCCTTTGGTTATATTATAATCCATAATCATTTCAGGCTTACTGGTTTCTTTGTCGATACAATTATAACTACTTGTGAATAGTTGTATTTTATCAACAGATACTTTAGGTAAATAATAGTAAATACAAATTTGAGAGAAATAACTGCAATTCCTACTTTCATTTAGTTGATTGTTTTGTTGTTCCACCAGGCGCTTGACGTACTACAGATGGCTGTTCACAATTTTTCACTTTATTCCTTTCTCATCCATCCAACAGAAGTCATAGCAACCGGCGAAGGGTTAACAATTTGTGAAAAAAAAAATACATTTTACTATCAATTATTTAAGGAAATGAATATTCCAGATATTTTGGGTTTCATATGAATTACTACTTGAAGAGAATTGTTTTAATACTTGAACAAGCCATGATGATCTAGTACTTGAAAAATTTCACTACCATTAGAGATGAAACAATTTCATTATTTTTTTGTTTTCTTGTATCATTGGGAAAAATAATCTATTTACAACAATTACATATTAAAAATGTCGGCAGTATCGATCCATCAATCATAAAAACCACCGATTCTTGATACCAGTTCTTTTCTCAAGAATCAAAGGAAATGGAATGTTTCTAGTTTTAATTGATAATTAAATCATTTTTAAAGAAGTACAATATGTTATGAATTGTAAATATCTTAGAATCAGTACATTTTATTTTATTTATGTTGCAAGATATTATTTGTTTTACAAAATATTGTTTGTTTCCTCATGCAATAAAAGGCTATATTTATTTATTTATATATACATATCATGAACAGAAAAGTGTCAAAAACTAAATGCCAATAAATAGAGATTTTTATTTGCATCATATTTAGTTTGTTATACATAAGGGTACTAAGCCTCAACAAACCAATAGAGGTAAAGGGGGTAATAAACCCAAGGAGAATATCTTCCAACAGACATTTTACAACAGAACCATGTTCACTAAACTTAAATATTGATCTTAAAAATCTTTGAAAATTTTTATAAATGCTCATAAAAATGTATAAACAATAAAAAACAGCTATTAACCATATTTAAACATTTACTTTCAACTGATTATATTAAAGCTACTTACTCATATAACAACAATTTGATAATAATAAAAATTAAAAAAAATCAGTGAATCAGCCATTTCGATTATTAGCAAAAGGAGACAAAACTGTTTTTTTCCAGCATTAAAATTAGGCATCCCATAATTCAATGTAATAAATATATACAGGGACTTAAATTAAATAATTTTAAATAACACTAATTATATTTAAATACATTAACAATTGTAGCACTTTAGGTTTACTAACTCAATCAGAAAACCATGTTCCTTGACTAATATTTGGGTCTCTTTATTTGATGGCAGTACTTCCTTGGTTCTTTCCTTTACAAATCTCTTATCCACACAATCATCTTCCCACATTAACTTTAAAATCATTATTTAGTTCCTAACCATATCCCATTATTTGATTTTGATTTAAATAATTATTTTAACTCCCTTCCTTTCACATAATATTATTCAAACATTCATCTATTGCCAAATCATTTATTTTTTAGAATTCCCTTCCAACCACCATAGGCCATTTCCCCACTCTTAATAGTCTTAAATTCTACTAATTACCATGGTGTCTACCAATTTCAGCTATAAAAATTCCCGACATATTCCCGACTTTTTCAAAAATTTTTCTAGAAATTCCCGACTTTTTCAAAACTTCTTTTAGAAATTCTAGCCAATCGATATTTTAAGGGTGTTTTAATGATAATCTAAACAAATTAATCTATGCATAATTTGCTACTTAACATATCCATAAAAATAAATTTTTAATCGGACAAATAGTTTCGGAGTTAGTTTTAAATAAGTACAGAAAAACATGTTTTCGCGGTGTAGTGCGTTGTCCCCTACAGCTTTAAAACTATTGATTTGGAACCCACTTTTGACTGTTTTTTGTAATGGGGTCCCAAATGATGTATTTCAGGAGATATTTCACAAAATAAGCGACCATATTGAAAAAAACATCAGTTTTTTTTTTTTTTGGGGGGGGGGGGGAGTGGCCTCTTTTCGAAGATAATATCCCTGTATCTTGGGAACAATTGCTATATAGAGCTCACCCTGGTCTCAAATTGTAGTAAATTTAGTTTACTTTAAAAGTATGTGTAGTAACTATACCAATAAGACGCTTCCTTAACTGATATATTGAGAAAAAACTGAAAACAGTCTGAAAATTTTAGCATTAACCACGACTTTTTCCCGACTTTCGCAAATTTTCTGTAAATTCCTGACTTATTCCCGAATTTTTCCCAACCACACAAAATTCCGGACATATTCCCGAAATTCCCGACTAGTAGACACCCTGATTACTCAATCAAATGGACTAATCGAAGAGGAACATAAATAAGTGTTACAAGTATTATAAAAGTTGTTCATGTTTATAATATTGGTTTCTTATTTTCCACTAATGATTGTTTTATGTAATGTAATTTTTACAATTCATTATTGGCCTTTTTTATTTATTAATTTTTTTAATTGTTTCCTACTATTCATATAGGATTGATCTATCATGTGTCGCTTCAATAGGAATTATTATGATGCCACTTCTAACCCATTTATTTAATTATTATTCATTTATTTTCATTCACCCATTTTAAGGAGAAGATATGGTCAACCTCTAATCTATTGAACCATTTCAATAAAATAAATTTATTAAATCAGGGCACGAAATTTTAACTGGGAATATGGCGATAAGTGTATAATTAACCACAAAACTAAGCTTCTACTTGTTTGTAAATATAATATAAAAGTATCAACTATATTATCCTAGACTATTTAGTGTTGAACACGCTATACCCTGATTGTTATGGTTATAAAATTTAAGTGAATCAGATTTATTTTAACTAGAACTATGTAGACCCTAATGTACAATTAAGCATGATAATAATAAATAAAAGAAACTATAACCATCTAGCACCTATGCAATAGTGCCTTCTAGGATAACATACTTCCAGTACATCATACTTTCCTTCCTTCTACCAGAGTAGATACATGCAAGGAACTAAAATGTCTTTCTTTATTTAGCTCTAAAGTTTAGGAATAAGAACTTATCATTAAAATGGTTTCTAAGCATGCATTACAGATAGAACAATGTAGCCTAGAGCTTCAACTGGTTTCCTATTTGTTTGACTTTAAAATTGTAAAACTTTTACAAATTATAAAGCATTGGGGCATAGATTTCCATATTATTGGAAGTTATTGTAAAGTAGTTAAAAAAAAAAATAAATAAATAAATGAATAAAACTTTACTTTTGAATATTATTAGATACTTTAACTTGCATACAAAGCCAACCCATTTGTATAAAACATAATAAGAACAAATTAACAGTCTCAATAAAATTGATTTTTTTAAATTTAATTAATACAAACTATCCATGGATACAGTACCATTCATTCTATGATAAACATTTACATGATCAAATTACATTAGAACTAAACATTAAAAATTAGGAAGAAAACTGAACTAATGTGGAAAATAAATACACAAGACATTCAAGTGCCATTGAAAACAAAAGTAGTTTGTGTAATTAAGATTGTAGTAATAACCAAGAAAATTATGAAGAAATAATAAATAAATAAATAAATAATAACATTAATAAATAAATAAATAGAATCTTGTCATAGCAGAACAGAAGGAAACATGAAGATGAGAGAACAACCTGTGATTTACAAATACCTTTTACAGTGTATCGCTGTCTACTTAAGAGCATATTGAGGTTTAATTGGCAATTAGAGCCAATTATACCTAAATTTATCATCTGAAGATTTTAATAATCTCTGCTTTAGTGAAAATCAGGCATTCCATTCATAACGATTCTTCAGACTGGAAAAGTGAATCAATATTTGCAATGAAGATAGTGGATATTACAATAGATATCCAACTACAATGATGAATTGTCAATAAATAAAAAGCCAATATAAAATATGTACAAGTTTGAGAAGCTATAAAAAAATAAGTAGTGGGTTTGTTACAATAGATTAAACAATATGGTAAGTCCCTATTTAAAGAATAAAGGTAAGTTTTTTTTTACTACACTTCCTATTCCAAATAAAACAAAAAAGTTAATAATAGAAATTCAAACAAAAAGGTTTTAAAATTATTATAAAACTACAAATCATTAAATTATTCTAGTTAAAACAAAGAAAACAGGATTGTTAATCAAAAAAGAAATAAAGCTGTGCTACAAACTATGTTAATGAAAATTTAACCTTTAGAACAAAAAAAAAATTGAGATGGTTGAATAATTTATTTTTAATAAAGAAACAAATAGTGAAATAATCTGCTTTAATAGCTATTGTAATCAAAAGCTTAAAGAGTTAATAGCGCTTGTAATCAGAAGGTCGTGGGTTTGAATCCCACCTGGGCAGGTTAAAATTATTTCGTGGTGGACCCACAAAATGAATCTTGACCTTCCCACCCAGGCCAGTATAGGACTTCAACGGAAGTCTCGGGCAAAAAAAAAAAAAAAAAAGATTTATGATATGCTGGTTATGTATTTTTGAAAGTGAAAAATTACTTAAGTCTATCCAAAAATTTTATTTGTAACTACAGATGTAGTTACACAAAAATTGGTGGATAGAAAAAGTTCATATCTTTCACCAATTCTACAACTGAATTGCACGCTTCTTATTTAAAAGTTAATATACAATAAAGCTGTCAAAGGAGAAAGTACAACATTTATGAAACAGGTAAAAAAGAAAAAAAAACAGCATTGGTTATTACATTTAAATCACAATTTTTGCAAAAAGGGATTATTTACTAAATACACAATATATAAGGATTATGAAACCAACAACTAGACAAATAACGGATTAAACTGGAGTAGATCATCATATGCATACCTTCCGCTGTTTTTTGTTTTTACTAAAGAAAACCTTGCAACTCCCATTGTCTCTTAACCTGGAGCAAATCATCGGTCAAGCCAATTAAAATTATTACTGTTTATAAAAATTAAATTAACTGACAAAGAAGTATTTGCCAAAGAACTAAACATTAGACGGCTGTAAAGATATTTTCACAGCTAATGGATAAGGTCCATAAGTTTCTGGCCTGATGAGGAAGGAAAGGTGAAAGAAAAAAAACTGATGTTATTATATTTCAAAATAAAAGGTTTGTTAAAAAAATTAGGTGACTTTTCAAAGTTTTTTGGCAACGTACATTCAACTTTCATTTTTTTATTTCATTTGGTACATTGGTACAAATGTCCCCAACATATGTTTTGCACATTAAGTTTGTTTTTGACAGGTATAAAGGTTAGATGTGCTTTGTTGTAATTGGTGACACTGTGTTAAATTTTGTGAGAAAATAGAATTAGTGCTCCTCTGGACTTGAAATATTGACTTTGGCATTTGGCAAATCATAAATAAACATTTATAAATGGTAAAGCTCTTCATACAAGGCTGAGAACATGTAAATGGCAATGCCTGCCCTGGACACTCCAGCATGTCTTTGTTGCATGATAAGTTCTAGCTATGTCATTGGGTCAATAACTTTTAAGTTATGTATCGTTTGCAGGAAGTAATAAAAAAAAACACCCATATCTGTAGCAAAACTATTTATGGCCTTTGTATCATAATAATGCACCTGCTTACACAAGTATTGGGTTGTTTCACATGAAATGTCCGTTTTCAAGGTATAGGGATTTTAGTAAAAATACAATATGAAAACAATATAATTTTATTCGAAGTATTTACCTTCTTTTTCTACACATTTTTTCCCAACGTGACAACAACTTTTTTATCCCGGATTTGAAAAACTCTGAGCTTTGAAGTGAAACAAAATCTGAAAACGCACTTTTGATTTCAGCATCATTTGCAAAAATTTTTCCTCTGCAGAAGTTGTCTAAATTCCTGAAAAGGTGATAATCTGTTGGAGACAAGTCGGGAGAATATGGTGGGTGCGGAAGAACTTCGTACCCCAGCTCTTTCAATTTATGCATGGTAAGTTTTGAAACGTGGGGTCTAGCATTGTCGTGTAGGAGTATAGGGCCCTTCCGATTTACCAATCCAGGTTGTTTTTTTCAATAATTTTTCGTGCATTTGGCCAATTTCATTGCAGTAGGTTGTAGAGGTAATGGTCTCACCTCTAGGCAAAAAGGAATAATGTATGATTCCAGCCATGGACCACCATACTGTAACCATCAATTTTTTCGGGTGCAAATTTGGTTTTGGCATTTGTCCTGGGCTTTCGTCAATGTCTAACCACTGCCCTGACCGATGCTGATTGTCATAAGCAATCCATTTTTCGTCGCAAGTTATTATTCTTTCAAGGAAAGGGTCGGTTTTTTTGCCTAGCAAGCAACCAAACGCAGGTCTCAAGACGTTTCAATTGCTGTCGCTCAGTAAGATCGTGAGGTACCCATGTATCGAGCTTTTTCAACAACAGAGACTCGCAAAATCCTCTATGTATTTCAAATATTATAAAATCGGACATTTCATGTGAAACAACCCAATAGCTTGTATGAAGCTTTTTGGCCAAAAACAAGTCAGGTAAAAAATTCACAGGACTTGGCCCCCTGCAACTTTTTCCTGTTCCTAAAACAGAAAAGACATATGAAAGGACCGCAGCATTGCTGGAAGAGCTCAAGGCCATACCAAAAAGTGCATATCAGTGCTTTGAGAATTGGAAAAACTGCTTGCAGAAGTGCATTATAACTGAGGGAGATTACTTTGAAGAGGACAAAATATATACTAATGAATAAATAAATATTTGTTGAGAAAATTAATGTCACCCTATTTTTTTAACAAAACCCATATTCTCCTCTTTTGCTTTACATCCTTCATAAAACGCTAAGGCAGCATTTCTATTTCAAGAAAAAAATAATTTTCTTCTTTACTCAAAAAATGTTCTTCTACAGATGCTTGGACCTCTTGAATTTAAGGTGAACACCTCATCTCAAATTTCCCTATCACTTCTCTTTGATGGCGTCTAGCAAGAGGTGATAGAAGCTACATAATATTAGCCATTTACTATGGTGTTCCTATGTTGGAAGTTGGAATATTTAAAAATGTCTGCTTCCAATGGAGAACCAGGGCAAAGGTGATTATCCCAACTTTCCCTGCTTAACTTAAATAATTAAGCCTTTTTTTGCAATCTTTTAAAGTGGAAAATGAGTGGGAGGATTGTACATCAGCACAAGTGCTCCTTAATTTATGCAGGAGTAATGCCCTCTTTACAAAATAATTCACAAATGGATCAGTATACGATCTTGAACATTAAGATAATGTAAAATTTCCTTTAAAGTTAGACACAGACTGAAATGGAGAGAGCAGGCATAAACTTGCAGGGCTGGGTAGGTCTCGGCCTACTTGAAGATAGAGGAGTGGGGCAGGCCGGAAAGTTATGGATCTTACTATGTAAACACAAACTTAGTCACAGATAAAAATTAATATCATCTAAATTATGCATCATTTATGAAGTCTGTTTTATGTTTGTGTATATTTCTTATTAAACTATTTTATTTTATATTTATTATTAAGTAGTTTATTTCTAGAACTGGAAAATATGATAATTAGATTGTTTTTAAAACAATAACTTAATAATAAACCAGAACAAAATAATGAGCACTATTTTTTGAAATAGATTTCTTCTTTCCCTTTCTCTTCAAGCCATTATCAGCTTAGAAGGGACTCAGTAAAATGCTGTCAGCTTTCTGAGTCTTAAATTAGCAGGTTCATTTCAATGAGGTTTTCATCACTACTCCCTAAAATCCTTTTGATATATTCATATCAGATCCTTGAGTGATATTGGCCTTTTACTAACAGGATGATCTTTCATTATTTTTCAAGACTCGATTTTTTCATTCATAGAAACTCATTTCTTAACAATTATTTCAGAAGTTTCAGAAGAAGTCACCAATGGGAATATTGTATTGCAGATGATACTGATGATCTCTTAAAACTTTATAGCTATTATAAGAAGATTTGGCACAGTAAAAAAAAAATTATATTTTAATTTTGTTTCCATGACTACACACTCCAACAATCTACATCTTTATAATGAGAAATATTCTGTACCTATCTATTCTTATTACTTTAATGTCAGTAATGATTTTTTTTTATTCCTAAATCATAAACAAAATTTATACAAAGATAGGTAAAATTTCTTAAGAATATTATGAATTCTTTCTTATGATACAGAGTAAATAGTATATTTATACATTATGAATACACAATAGAACCCCTCTTAATTTTTCCAGCCAGGCCAGTTATTCTTGTTGATGCTCAGAATAAAACAGCCTAACTTACCATTAATGTTGGTGCAATATTGATTATATCATAAATCACTAATACTTATTAAAATGACATTGCGTCATTTATGAAGGTTCCTATTGAGCATATTAAACAAACCATGCCAATTGAATTTAGTTGGCGATATGACTGCTGGTTTTTTATTAGGTCACATAACTGCAAGGCTTACTCAATTTTTTCACTTATTTCTTCAATCAATCGTGCATTTCATTACCAATTGTTGATGGTACTTTTTCCAAAGTTATGGAACTTGTCACAGAACTTTTTGGCAATTTTAAACAGGTCCAAAGATTTAGGTAGTTGTAAAAAAGAAAGGCCTATGACATTAGTTTGTCAATTATGTGTCACACTATAACCTACGTGTACCCCGTCGGCAGCAGGTAGGACTGGCAACATCAATCCACGCCTCTCCAAAACCCAGTTACCATCCTTAATCTCACGAATTATAATTAGGTTTGAAAAATAAGAAGTAATAAACTAAGAAAAATAAGAAGTAATAAACTAAATGAATGCCTGTTGTGAACAAATCCTGGACGGGAATAAAATTATAAATAAGTAACATTTGGTAAGATGAACTTACTCAGAAAAGAGCACTCTCGACCTGACGATAAATCTCATAATATACTGTAATGATTTCATTGTCTTCAGAAGGATTTCTCTTTCACTGTCTGACAAGCTAATATTCTCGAACAGATCTTTTAAAACAGCCAAAAGTTTACTGAAAAATAATTAAAAAAATAATCAACAGGCAAAATTTTACAGTAAACCATTATAAAATCCTAAATATTAATAAGCATAAGATCAATCATGAAATAAAAAAAAGAAAAGAATGATTTTAAAACATGAAATTATTAACAAAATTACAACTGAAGATCATAACTGTAAAATATTCAACACCATCATACGTCAATAGCTATCACACAAAACTAAATTTACTCAATGTTAACATAAATTCCAGAAATGTCTAATCATAATTAATGAATATCTGAGACCATAAAAGAGCCTCCCCCACAACTAAGTATTGACTTCCTAATTTCTCAATTAGTCCAAGTGACAAGTAAAATAAAATTTTCTTTTGAACCTCATGAGAGGTAACAAAGATCACTTATATATACTCATATTTCTCATAAATTTCTACAAATAAGTAGTGCTTTAACCATCTTTCCTTTAAGGATCGCCTGACCCTTTTCAGAGACTATCCTCAACTTCCTCATAAAACATCCTTCTACAAGTTATTCAGCTTCCCTTTCTAATTTTTCATTATTGCTTCCACTGCTGGATGTTACCAAAGTAGTCAGAATATACAAAGGAATGGTAGGAACATGTCTTCCTTCAACAATCCCAGCAACTCATTGAAGACAAACTTCCATAGGGCTGGATGAGGGGCTGATACTAGAAATTCCCTTCATAGAAATACCATTCTCTATGAAAGCTTCTGTTCCATAAAAATTACCTTGAGCCTTAACATGCTGTCTTGGTATCTACTTAAGACTATCTATTGATGTACTTATATTTTTGCAGCTACTTCAAGCATGGGTGGCGATCAGATAGGATATGTCAAAGAACAGAATTATGACATACATCTTCCTCCATTCTCTAATTATCATCGGTTCTCTTTCTCCTTGTAGAGCAATTTTTGCCCTTGCAAGAAGCTGAAACTTATTAAAAGAAGTTTCACTTCCAAGAGAAGAGGTAATTAATCCTAGTTGTATTAATCCTTCTATACCATCATGCGTTCCTGAAGTGATCACTAAAATAATTCTTCTTAAGACCTTGCTCATCACAGAGAGGAGGCAAACAGGTAAGATATTCCTATGCCATTCTTTTCAGAAAAGTTTCAGTTTGGTATATTCAGATAATCATTAAATTATCAAAGATTCTTCATATACTATCTTCAAAGTAGAAGATACTGTAATTCAAAAACGCAAAATTTATAACATCAAGTTATAAATTTTCAATCAATAAATCATGTCCTTGAGCACGATTTTTTTATCCAGGGACATACAAAGATCAAGCATACAACTTGGTACAACTCACAAAATTTACCTCCTTGTTGATCTGAGATGGATCAACCCAATGGTATATTGTTTCAATGAAGATGTTGGCTGTTAGAATAGTTAAAAAATAAAATAAAACTTAAAAAAAAAACACATCCATATTTATTTAGAATATTTCGAAGCTAAATAACCCTCAACTTAACACCTGCCAAACATGAGGGATAAAGCAGGGCTCAAAGAGATCTGAAATCATCTCTATCACCATGACACTAAAGGTTAACACTGCACACACCAATGGAAAAACTATTTATTGCCAGGACTATTCAGTTCAATTTTTAATATATTCAAGAGGATGATTGAAATGAGATAGGGATTGAGCAAGAGGATTAGGTAGATTAAAAAATTTTGGACAAATTTGGATGGTATTAGGTCATAAATATACTAAGTACTAAGTTTATGTGTGATATTAGTGGTGATACAATATGGGGCTGTAACTATGGTGCACAGGATAAATATTTAAAATATTATTTAAAAGATCTGGAAAAGTACTTACTGATGAGCCAGTGTTGCACAAAAACCCTCTTTTATATACAGATCTAATACTGGTTCAAAGTGTTCATACTTTCTGTCTGATACAAGTCCAATTATATGAAGCTAAAATATTAATAAATGATTGAGTAATTTTATTTCAAATTAAAACAAACAAATGATTTCAATAATATAAAACACTTACAAGGCAATTGAAAACCATTTTATCATAGAGATCAGAATCAGTATTTTCCATTAGAATGTTGAAAAGAGCGTCAAGAACATCTTGAAGAAATTTTACAATTTCTTCACCACTAACTTTTTTAATAAGGGCATCTAGACTATTAAGAACTTGTTCAGGTTCACTGGTCCAATTTAAAAGACCCAGAAGATCGACTAAAAAACATTAAGTCAGCTAAATGGTTTGGCCTTTGCTGAAATTGAATATAATGATCGTTTGTCTAAGAAACTGAAAAAAAGTAAATTGCTGCACAAAAGATGTAAATAAGTATCCAATATAGTGTAGTGATATTTCGGAGTCAAGGTAAATTATATGTAAAATGATTTAATTTTGAATTTGGCGCCGGCGATCTAATTATTGCGTAACTTTTTTTAAAATAAATTTGAATAAAGGTATGTTAAAATATTAAATACCGTGGACGCCGCTAATAAGACTCACTTTGGGATCAACAAAAAGTGAGTCTTATAGGCAGATGAGTCTTATAGGCGAAAATGAAAAAATAATATTAAAAATTTCTTTAATTTACGAAAAAAACTTTATTTTATCAGTTAATATAATATAGTGTGTAGGAGTTGAAGATAATGCTCAAACATAATTTACGTTGGTTTTAAAAATTACGTTTGTTTTTTATTATTTTCTCGTATTTCAAGAATATATCGCTCGTAATCATAAAGCTTTTCAAAATTGGTCCCTTGGTTCTGGACAGCTCTCCTCAACACCCTAAGAGCTCATAACCTCAGAGTGTGAGATGAGAGCACTTCATCAGTTTCTTGTCATCTTCGTCATCGTTTGTGACATTCGACGAACTGCTGCTCCCGGCTTATCTCATGACAGACTTACAGAGGAGGTCCTCAGAATACGCCTCATTGTCATAAATTCGGACTGAATAATCTAGATAGTTTTGAAATAAAATTGATAATGGCTTAACATCAAGTCTTGTAATTGTAAACATTGTCAATTGTAAACATATTGAAGTATGAGGAAAGGAATGGTTCACGTATGCATTCATATGAATCCATAGTTCTGATTATGATACTTTATAGTGAAAGGTCAACTGCCTAAAATACGAGAGTTTCTCCGTAAATGAAGGAGAATAAGCTTTTCCCTTGAATAGTAGCGACTAAAACACCGAAATAAATCGGAAGAAGGTTAGAATCAACAAAAGGTATTCTGGGCGCGCCTAGGGGTTGGTGGCTGTCTTCTCCACCAGTAGCCCCATTTATTCAGCCAATTCTTCAGCTTTTTGGCGAAGCAATCTTCCTGAAATGCGAGCATCCTTATCCCTAACTTTTAGAAACCATTCTTTTGAAGAGCATTCAACATTAGTGTTTTTCCACCCCTTTTCCGTTCCCGACTCTGAGATTTATTTTGTAATGCTTCATTTTCGATTTCTGGTCATTTTTCAAAATCCTGCCCAATACAGTTTCTGAAACATTACTGCTTTTTGTTTTTTTTTTATTTCGGAGAAACTGAGTCATATATCCGAAGTGGCGAGTCTTATAACCGACTTTTTTTATGTGTATTTGGATACGTCCAGAACGTTCAAGTCAATTCTGAGTCTTATAGGCGGCTGGACCTTATAACCCATGAGTCTTATAAGCGGCGTCCACTGTATAATCTATAGATGATTTTGTAATGTGTAATTTTAAGTTTTATTTCATTTAAATTTGATGTCATTAAGACGTAGAAAAGACGAAGGCCGTAAAGATCTAGACTTGTCCATAACGTGTTTGAGCATGCAGTTCCTGTGTTGGGACCTTCTTGTCCGGAGCCTCGAGGTGTCAACATCTTTCCGTCATTTAGTGAGTTCTCGTTAGTCACATGTGTGAAGTTTTTAATTTGTAATTACTTAATGACTGGAGGAAGCTGGTGGAGGAGGCCAGGACTCGTCGCCGAGTTGTTGCGCCAACATAATAATAATAATAATTACTTAAACATTATAGTTGTTATATAAACAAAATGGTGATGAGTGTTTAAAGAGGATAATGAAGAAATGATAGAAGAAATTTAAGATATGAAAAAGAAGTTGATGAACAGTTTGAAATTATGAAGATTTATAGTTATTTAGAAATTAGACAGGTAGATTATTTGATAATTTGTTAAATGCTTTATGTAATTTGGTGTAAAATGTTTTTATCTTGTTTTTGTTTATAAAATATATTCTTGAGTCAGAATCACGATCTTTGAAAAGCTCAACCCTTGATATTCCCTCAAAATTAAATTATATCAAGAAAGATAACTTTAAAATTAAAAAAATTATTTTTACTTAATTAATTGAAAACTAATTAACTGCATATTAATTAAAATTTTAATAGAATCAAATAACATTACATTATGGCACCCGAACAGGGACAATTAATTAACAACTAATTAGAGAATTAATTAACTTCATAAAATTAAAATTCTACTTTTTCCAATTAAATTAAATAACATTACATTATGGCGCCTGAACAGGGACAATTAATTAACAACTAATTAGAGAATTAATTAACTTCATATTAATTTAAAAAATTACTTTTACTTAGGTAAATTAAATAACATTACAATATATATTGGAAGTTCCTCCAAGGCTAGGTCTGATCAACTCACTGACAAACAACAAGATCTATCTCCAAAGTGGCAAGAGAGTGTGACATTTATTAATTTGTTAATTTATAATATATATCATAAGAGACAGATTTACTTAAGCTACTTACTGTTTTGTGTTAGTTTGGTTGAGCAAACATTCGTTTGAATAATAAAAAAATCTTTATTCGATAAAGTTAGACCACTGCATGATCTTTTACCACCTTCTTCTAATTCAATTTTTCTTGAGGGTAGGTTTAAATAGCTCATATCTTGAAAATCATATTTCTTATGATCTACCTATAAAATATAAAAACGAGAAATTAAAATATGATTAAAGAAATTTTTAATTAATCTCTTGAAGAGATAGTGAATTTTTATAACTGACACAAATTTTCAGAAAATTCATTGATAGTATTTTGAGTTTAGAAAATAACATAAATTTTCTACCTCCTAGTTCTCACAGAGCTGAACCGTTAATTAAAAAACCGAGTAAGGAGGAGGTAGAAATAGCCATAGTAAAATTAACATCTAGTAAAGCAAAGAGAATCGACAATATCCATCATGAATTAGTCAAAGCATGAGGAAAACTGAAGTTTCTAAAAAACAAGAAAAAATGCCTGTAGAATGGAAAGAACCTATACTTATTCTGATTCACAAAAGGGAGGCGATAAAAGTGTTACAACTATTGTGGATTAGTTTCACTCCTTCTGTGTTATAGAATATTTACTTCAACCTAACCAAATTACAGAATATGCGGATGAAATGATCGGTGACTAGCAATGTGGTTTTGGACCAAATCATTCAACTGTCGATCAAATATTTTCCCTTCGGCAAGTTATAGAGACAAAATTAGATTGTAAGGGGGAAGTGTATCAGCATTACATTGGTTTCAAAGAGGCTTAGGATTTGATTAGCTGCCAGAAACTGTTTTATATTATGATTAAACAGGGAATATCCAAGAAATAGGGTAATCCAGTAAAGATGTGTAAGTTCGAATCAGTACTTTTTACTCCAAAAAGTTTGAGGTACATTCTGGTTTAAAATAGGCAGATTCTTTTTCTCCATTATTATTTAACTTAGCAATAAAATACCTCATTAGGAAGGTAATGCGCACGATAAAAGGACTAGAAAAGGGTGATTAAATTCTGGTTCTCAGTAACGATGATTTGGTACTGTTGGGTGAAGATGAGAAAACTATTAGATTAAACATTACTAGGTTAAATTAAACAAAATAGGTCTAGTAATATAACACCGATATATAACGAAATATATGGTGAATAGTTGAAACATTGAAAATTTCAGTGATATATATATATATATATATATATATATATATATATATATATATATATATATATATTCAGGAGAAAGTTTGGGTCTAGATTCTACAATATCTACAATATCTAAGAAAAATGAAATTCAAGAGGAAGACAAAGGCAAGATTAAAAGCTGGAAATGCTTGTTTCTCAGTCACACAACTACTCAGTTTGTGCTTACACCATTTAAAAATTAGCATATATAAGACTATTATACTACCAACTCTATGGATGCAAAACGCGGTCTCTTTACTTTACACTAAAGGAACAACAGCACCCTAAAGTTTTCAAAAATAAAGTACTGCATAGAATATTTGGCCCAGAAAAGGATCAACATTTGAGAGAATTTAGAAGGCTCCACAATGTGGAAGAGCAGGAGCTTTATCTGGTAAATATAGTATAGGTGATAGGATACAATGGTTAAAATGAGCATGTAAAGTCACTGAATTTAATTAGCACCGAATTTAAAAAAAAGTAATCAGCTTTGAACTGTTGGGTAAACCTGTCAGCATCAAATCTTCGGGTTTACTAAACCTCATATTTATTTATTTAAGACACAAATTTTAATTTTAGCAAATGTGTATACATTATTACCTTATAGACTAATAACTCATGTTGTGTGTCAGGTAATGTCGTTCCATTCTGTTGCATAAGACTAACAAAGGACATAGCAAATGGCTTTTCGTTTTTATCTTTAGTTTCATTAGAAGATCTGAAAACATGAAAAATAATTTCAATACTTCAAAGAGAAGATACATAAAATAATTAAAATATTTTACAGTAAAACCACAAGTACCGATGTTTGAACATAAATCGTAAATGGCTGACTTTAAATTCCTCAATTGGTACAGCTATTTTACAAGTCTCAGCCCACCGAGGTTTATCTTCATGGTAATAAATCACAGAGCGATATTCATTTATCTCACCTCCAGAATGTATGACACCCTAAAAATAAATTAATAAAGAACAAGCTAAGAGAGCAAGATTTATAACAAGTCTAATACAATTAGATTTTACAACTGACCTGAAGGATTTGTCCATTCTCATTACATACTTGGACTGTCACTTGAACATTCTTGTCACTTGATTTACTGCCTTTAGAAAACTCACCAGAAACCAGAGTCAAATAAAGATCATTCCTCACATCACCAGGTAATATTACCTCGGGAAAACCCATCTTTCGAGCTATTGACACTTGACCTAATATCAAATGAGGATTTTCTTCTCGTACCTTAAGTTGACAAATATAAAGACAAGCCATGTAAGGATTACTAATTTATTTCTTTTTTTTTTTATTATTAATGTTGCAAACTAGGATTTTAATCTAAAAGACTAATAATGACAAATGAATATGAGCATTCATTTTAAATAGTGTTAAAATATTTTAAATAAATTAGAAGAGGCCAATTTAAAAGTGTTTATATCTAGTAAGTTAATTATGCAGAAGGAAAATCTTCAGTCCCTCTTTTGCAAGGCAAATTGACTGTAAAAGAGTAAACCAGATTCAAAGAATATTTGGCCTCAAATAAATAAATAAAATAAAATAAATGAGGCCACTCTATGCTAGTTATGGCAAACGGGGGAAGATAAAGAAGAATTCCTTCAGTCAACAGAGGACCCTGCACCAGGAGAAGACAACGATATTCAAATACTGAGGAGTTAAAACAATTTTTTCACTGAAGTCCTATCCTTAGATATAAATATAATAAACTGGAGGATTAGAAAAAGGTTATATATATGATAAGAGATCAATCTGTTCTATCAAATGATCTTAAATTATCTTCTTCTATTAAATGATAACAAATTTAGAGGGGTGACCATTCTTCACAGAAATTTGTATTGTACATCATTCTCTTAAAATCATACCTATCCCTCCCCCCCCATGTTTAAATGAGGCCTGTCAGCCAAGTGGAGGCAATTCCCACTGACTACACCTTGGTGTGATGACACTTACCTGCTTTTTTTACTAGGAATCATTTGTTCTTCCAGGATTTTAAAATAACATCTTGAAGATTTGGGGGTAAAATAAAATAAAATTAAAAGAACAGAAAATATAAACAGTTAATAAAACTAAAATAACATAGAGTAAAGCAGTAAGATATAATAATATACCTGCTTCAAATCTCCATGAAGCATTTTCAGTCTTACATTCAAACCATAGCCTTTATGGTCTTTATGGGTGAGATCCTTTATCGTTAGAATTCTTCGTAATGTTCCTTCAAGATTATCTTTTTCACACCTATAAAAGGAATAAAAATAATAACTTAATCTATAGAATAATCAAAGTTGATGAGCATTACAAACTCTTGAATGAAATTGTAATTCATGAATTTAAAAAAATCCTGATGTAATTACAATTTTTATTATTTATTTTTTTATTTTTTATTTTTTTTTTTTGGGGGGGGGATAATATATAGAGCAATTCTTGAAAATATTGCAGTTTTATTATTTTTAAGCTCAATCTTAATCTCATTTTTGTTTTCATTGCTATATCTAAGGATGTTTTGGTGCTAAAAAAGATTACTTTGATAAAATTTATCAAACAAAGAAACAAAAACAATCTATGTCCCTTTCATCATCTGCTCATTATGATGAATTACTTAAGCATTTTACCAAAACATTTTAACATATAATCACAGCTTCTGAAACCAGGCTCAAATCTTACATTCAATAATAAATTATTATCCCATCCCCCTCTGCTGCTCTGCCAACAATTTGGGCCGCATTTTTGACCTAACCCTTTCATGGGAACATAAGACTGCCCAAATCTATAGATCTATAGATATAAAAGTTAATACAAAAGTCTTTGGGTATGAAAACAACTCTTAATTCCACCATTTTTTTTTTTTTTTTTTTTTTTTTTTTTTTTTTTTTTTTTTTTTTTTTTTTTTTTTTTTTTTTTTTTTTTTTTTTTTTTTATTTTTTTTTTGGGATGGGAGGAGGAAAATCTTGCATAAGATGAAGTGGACCGTGTGAGAGGCCACAACAGTGTGAGATTCTTGCTCACTAAAAACCACCTCCCTATTCTTCTCCACCACCCTGCGGAACTGCTGTCAGGCATTACTTCACGGGGGGTGGGCTGGCTATGTGCCTACTTTATATTTTCTGCTGCTAATTATTGAGCCACTAGGAGGCCTCGTCTTTCCCGCTCCTGTTTATGTAGCTTACTGCAGATGTTAGCTGCGTAGTTTGCAACAGCATTCCAGTTTTCATCGGCAGAAGTCATCTGGCTAACCAGGTTTTCTGGCACCAACTGATGGCCCAGCGTCCTGGCCAGATCTTCTCTCTCTTTTGAAAATTTAGGGCAACAGAAGAATACGTATTCTAATGTTTCCTCAAGGTTTGTACAATTGGGGCCAGATAATTCATTGTCAAGTTTGAACCGAAACAGATAGGCCCTGAAACACCCATGTCCAGTAAGCAATTGGGTCAGGTAATGATCAACCTCCCCATGTTTCCGGGCTATCCATGTCGCAATATCTGATATCAAATGGTGGGTCCATCTTCTGGAAGACGATGAATCCCGGCGTCTTTGCCATCTTTGAAGAGTATCATTTCTCTCCTCCTTGGTGATTGAGGGCCATTAAGCATCCGGTTCCTCTCGTTTTCGGTGGTAGATCCGGTTGCGTTTATACACCAGAAGGATAATTTCTAGTATCTTCAGATGGCTACATGAGGTCATTTACATTCATATAACGCACATGCAATGTCAAAAGAAAAAAATAATATAAGAATAAAGGTCTAATCACAAAGGAAAGTTTATCCACTGAAATACTGCAATTGATTTGTTATTATGAACATTATTTTCACATTTACTACATGTGTTTTTTTTAATACAGTAATAAATTTCAATAAACAGAAAAAAAAAACTTTAAGTATATAAAGAAACCAATGACATAAATTCAAAATCATTAAACATTAAAATCTTACATAAGCAATGGTAAAATAACTGTATCCTCTTCCCCAGGCTCAAGTTTCCCATTGACGTACAAAGTTATATCTTTAGCAGCTACACCAAAAGGCCTCCTCATAGGATCACCATGTGATGGTTGAGATTTGCTCGGTGTTAAAGTTTTTTCCATACCACCAAGCCGAATAACATAAGACACCAGGTAGACTTTATCTCGTAAAATATCTCTAGTACCTAGATCCTAAATAGCATAAATACACTAATTATCAATTATGTTTCTACGTTAAACAGATACTTATAAATTCAGTTACATACAGTAAAAAGTACTCTTGGAATGTCTGTCTCTAATGGTGCTCCTTTAGACCATCTTATAACATGATTTTCAGTAAAAGGTCTGCCTTCTTTAACGTCATAAAGGCACATTAACAATTCAAAATCTTCTATCAGCTTGCAAACAAATTCCCTAACACATACGAATAATGCATGGCAGTATTGTTGTGATAGATTTCTTCTATCTTCTTTGGAAATTGGTTCACTCTAGAAATTAGAAATAATAAATGATTCAATTATCTTTTTATTTTTTAAAAACTAAATTTATATTTCTAAGCATTCTATTCAATTTTTTGAGTTAAGAATCGGAAGTTCAACAGACATACAATCATGTAAGAAGTAGCCATGCAATAAGAAACAAGATTAGTAAAATATAACTTCTAAACTTGTGTCACAACAGACCATAAGCCATGGAGACACAGAATTGATTTCAAGTAAATTAATGTCTGATTGATCGAAAGTTTCAAATGCATTAAATACACTGTAATAATATAATAATAAACTCACTGTTGCTTTTAAAATTCTTTCTTTTGACAAATGATGATGCCTATACAACTCTACTGTAGATGTTACTTCAGGATTAAGTATGTTGCCTTGGTCATCCCTCACAACCATATCCAGACCGAGAAGACTGTAAATATAAAATATATGTTTGAATAAAAACATAAAACATAATACGATTTCACAAAATTATATTAAACACTTACTTGTTGCCAACATCAATTTTAGAAGTAACAATCCTTTTGATTTGTTTTAATTCGTCAGCTGGAAACTTACCAGATATAATCTGACTTCTATATGTCATCAAATCATACATTAAAGCCTTGATAACACGAAAATTTTCACTGTGATGCTGAAATTAATAATTGGCTTTAAAATGAATTTATTATTTAACAACATACAAACGAATTAAAAAATACATTTCAGAGTACAAATACTTACAACAAATAATCCTTTTAAAAGTTCACCCCATTCTCGAAGCACTGAAGTGATTTCCTGTACTATTTTCGGCTGCTTTAAAACTACCTCTTCGGTAGGACTACAAATCATTAAGCTAATTATAGCAATAAAATAAAAAACATAGATACAGTGACATAAGGGAACATAAACATTTTGGAGTTGTATCCAATGAAAATATTTTTTGCTATAGAAGAGAACCACAAAATTTCAAAAATGTAATTAATATGACAAAGAAACATTGAACTAATATATTTAGTACCAACAACAAAAAAAAAACTGTTGTAAGTAATGTACAATATACTTTTTTCCAATTGTTGGTACTAATAATAGGTAATAAGGTTTATATTATAAACCTTTGGCCAAGGTAAAATCTTGGCATGAAAACATTTTCATACATAGTCATCAGTTATTGCCAAACAGACTCAAAAACCAGATAGTAATATGTCTCAATTTTTTTTTCATGGAAATACGGTGTAATTAAATTAAAACTGATTTCTTTCAATTAAAAGAGGTAGATGAAATACGTAGGCAGGATACACTAGTTTTCCTATTGAATTAAAAAATATATCAGAATTTTTAAAAATAAGGAAAATACCTAAACAGCAACAAGTAATACCAATATTTAAATAAATAACAAGATTGTAGGGAAGAATTTTCTTAGAAGTCAATTTTTTATTCAACAGTAACATCAATTTAAATTTGAAAAATTTAAGATATTTGTTTAAAAAATTTAACTACATAATAGCCTCTTAAAAAAGCTGATGTTATTTGCCAAAGAATTTAATTGTAAATATATCAAAGTTTCTTACCCGGATTTGTCAACAATGCTCTCCATAATTTTAACATAACTCTTCGGGAAAATTCCCTGTCGGTATCTGTTTTTAGTAGAGTTACCAAAATACCACTCTCCATTTTCTTGGGAAATTAATACACTTTCTCCAACACTTAACCTTAAGCGATGGGCTTCTTCTTGTTGAAAGTTGTGAATAACTTAAAAATGAGCAAAATTTTGCTTAGTAAAGAAAATGAACATTCAACATAAATCTAAATTAATAAAAAAACTCACAAAGTTTTAATAAAATTATATTAAAATATTAACAAAGAAAAATTTGACACCTAATGTTCATTAAAGCCTATTTTTTTTAGAATGACAATAAATTGTCATTTTAATAGTAATGTCCACCAATATTGACAGATTCATATATACTAAACTGCATCTTATTAAAATAAAAATTAGTAAATGATAATTAATTAAATCACTTTAGAATCACATTAATTAATTCCAAACACCTGGCTAACAAATTTACCCATGGCTTAATAAGGATATCCTTTTTACAAAACCAATTTATAGTTCTGAACTAACCTGTTGTTACTAATTAAACATTAGCAGGAACACTGAACACAGGAGCATATTATCATCATTTAGAAAACATGAAATATACAATTAGAGGTGTATAACAAGTTCATGACAAAATATAGACTAAATGGTCATTATTCATATCATAGTTAATATCATAATTCTATAGCACTACGAAAAGTTGTGTACTAAGGAAATGATGTCTTGGTTCACCCACTAGACTTCAGCTTAACAGCTTAAACTTAATTATTAATATATAAAGAAGTATTAAATAAAATAAATTAAACTATATTCTTTAATAAAGTTTATCACTCTTTTATTTATTATTCAGTTTACACTTACCAATCCCAAATCTATTTGAAATGCTTACATCAGTCCATGATCCATTCATCATAATATATAAAGAATTAAATTCATAATTCAAAGAAAAATCAAAATTCAAAATATAAGATCAATTCATACAGAACCCATCTTTGTTTATAAGTACATATGTGCCGATGTGGGAGGGGGTCCTTGAGGTAATAGAATCAGGTGTGCCAGTAAAATTAAAGATTTAATATTAATTTATTTCAAGAATAATTAATTTAGCCACCTAATTCTATGTTCTTCCCACTTCACCTAAATACTATCATAAATTACACGAAAATATATATTTTAATTTTTTTATCACCCCCTAACAAAATGAAATAAATAACTTATGAACGTCTATAAAGTTTGCTTTATCACTGGTATTTTAGTTAACATCATAACTACGAAATAATTTTCACTAATTTACTTGATATTAAATATCGTAAACGCAATTATACAGATATAATTGATGTCGTATACTTTAGATTAGATAAGTGTATCCTGAAAGTAAAAACTCTTCGCCCAGTTTTAAGACTTGTACTTTCTTTTTATCTGGCCCTATACCTGGTGGAAAGTCAAGCCCCCCTAAGATTTGAAATGATGTCAGGTGCTGCGTGCAAACTCAAAAAAGTTCAGGCGTCGCTGACAACTCCATCCAACTCCATCAACGTAGTGGATCGAGTCCACTACCTTCAGTACCGAGCACGCTGAAACCCTCATCTTAACTCACTTGGCCATCAAGCCCCCCAGAAACTTACTTATAATTTGTTAATCAGATATTCTTGTTTCCTATTTCTTGTCCAAAGAAGTTGGCGAACCTCTTTTATTTAAGCGAAAATAACATTATTATAAAACTCTATTAGCTCCCATCGCGCGGATCTCATTAAGGCGTAGGGGAGCGTCCCACGGGTGGCGGATGTGGGAATGGTCTATGAAATTCATTTTTAAGTTTCTTCCGGCTAAGTCCGATGGACTCGCTGACCAACAAATGAGGGCGCCCCCCCCCCCAGGCTTACTGGAGGGTGTGGCGTAGGTTTGAACACCCTACTCACACATTCTGTTGTTCAAAAAACATCCCCGAACAGTCATGGATCTCTCTGAGGCAAAACGCTCATTATCCGGAAGTAAACTAGTCCCCCGTTCGGGTCTCCGGGTGGGGACTACTTCAGAGGATTCATGGCGCAAGTTTAAAATTAGGGATTTAAGCATTGGGGCTAGAAATGTTCGTAGTCTTAATACAGCGGGTGGGTTAAAATCGGTAACAAACGAGGTTAAGGGGTACGATGTAGATATCGTGGCATTTCAAGAGGTTCGGTGGCCGGGGGAGGGATCGCTAACCGAAGGGAAGTATACCATCTGGTATGGAGGGAGGGATAATTATTTTTTAGGAACTGGGTTTCTGATAAAGAATAAATTTCTTTCTGCTTTGAGGGATATACAGTTTATTAATAATCGAATATCGGTGGCCATATTTCAGGGTAGGTGGTTCAAGATTGCGTTAATTAATATTCATCCTCCTACCGAGGATAGTGACGATGAAGTTAAATGCGATTTCTATGATTCATTAGAGCGAGTTTACGATAAACTACCGCGATTCTGTATGAAAATGATATTAGGAGATGCCAATGCTAAAGTGGGCAGGGAAGAAATATATCAACCTACTATCGGAAAAGAAAGTCTACACGAATACAGTAATGAAAATGGAACGCAACTTATAAACTTTGCTAAATCGAAGGATTAGATAATCAAAAGTACGACTTTTAAACATAAAAATATTCATAAATATACGTGGACATCACCGAACTCACATACACGAAATCAAATCGATCATGTTTTGGTACAACGGAGATGGCAAAACAGCATAACTAACGTGAGAACATACCGTGGGGCAGAATGTGGGTCAGATCATGAACTCGTCATCGCGAAAATACGTCAAAAGCTTTTAATAAACAAGAAAAATAAAATTAATATATCGCCCGATAAATTAAATCTAGAGTTATTAGAAAATCTGTTAATAAGAAGCAATTTCGCCTTAGAAGTCAAAAATAGATTCGAGGTTCTAGGAGCTTTAGACAAAGATTGTGAGGATATCGAAAATTTATGGATAGGTATCAGGGATAACATTAAAGCTGTGGGGGATTCTTATCTAGGCCGTATTGAAAATAAACCTCGGTTCGATGAGGAATGTTTAAAAGCGTGTGTGAAACGAAAAGCTGCTAAATTAGAAGTTCTCAATAATCCGAGCGAGAACAATATCTCCTACTTCCGAAGTTTAAAAAACGAAACTTCTAGATTCCTCAAAAATAAAAAAAGAGATTATCTTAAAAACAAAATAAGCAAAATAGAACATAATAAAATCGGAAACAACGTAAGGGATATGTATAAGGGTATTAACGGATCGCGTAAACGTTTCGAGCCTATAATGAAATGGATAAGGGATGAAAATAATATGCTAGCGGATCCGGTAGACATAGTAGACAAATTCAGAACATTCTTTGATAATATTTTAAGTTCGGAAAATTACATAAATCCCCCTCCTTCTGCTTTTCTCAGCGCGGAACCGTTAATAGAAGAACCGAGTAAGGAGGAAGTTGAAATAGCGATCATAAAATTAAAATCGTATAAAGCAGCCGGAATCGACAATATCCCTGCCGAATTATACAAAGCGTGTGGAGAAGCTGGAGTTTCTAAAATTCATCAATTAGTAACAATGATTTGGGAAAAAGAAAAATACCAGAAGAATGGAAAGAATCTGTACTTATTCCGATTCATAAAAAGGGTCCAAGAACAGAGTGTAGGAACTATCGTGGTATTTCACTCGTTCCGACGTGTTAGAAATATTTACATCAATTCTAACGAACCGAATTACTGATTACGTGGAGGAAATAATTGGAGACTATCAATGTGGTTTTAGACGGAGTCGTTCAACTATCGATCAAATATTTTCCCTTCGTCAAATTTTAGAATTTAGGGCGTAGTGCATCAACTCTATGTTGATTTCCAAAAGGCTTACGATTCGATTAACCGCCAGAAACTGTTTGATATTTTGATCGAACTGGGGATCCCAAAGAAATTGGTTAATCTAGTAAAGATGTGCATGTCCGAAACATTTAATAGAGTCCGAATCGGGACTTTTTACTCCAAAAAGTTTGAGGTACGTTCGGGTTTAAAACAGGGAGATTCTCTTTCTCCGGTATTATTTAACTTAGCGCTAGAATACGTGATTAGGAAGGTAAAGCTTACGGGGAAAGGGTTAGAGATAGGTGGTAAATGTCAGGTTCTTGGTTACGCTGATGATTTGGTACTTTTGGGTGAAAACGAGGAAACTATAAAACTAAACGCTACTACGCTCATGAAAACCGGTAACGAAATTGGTTTAGTAATTAATACCGATAAAACGAAATATATGGTTAGTAGCAGAAACGGTGAACATTTTAGTAATGTAGATATTTCCGGGATAATGTTTGAACACGTTGAGCAATTCAAATATCTAGGGTCTATTATATCGAGGAAAAATGAAATTCAAGAAGAAATAAAGGCTAGGTTAAAAAACGGTAATGCTTGTTATTTCTCGGTCGCAAAATTACTCAGTTCGCGCTTACTCTCTAAAAATTTAAAAATTAGGACATACAAAACTATTATACTACCAACAGTTCTCTACGGATGCGAAACATGGCCACTGACGTTAAGGGAGGAACAACACCTTTAAAGTTTTCGAAAATAAAGTAATGCGTAGAATATTCGGCCCAAAAAAGGATGAAGAAACTGGAGTATTTAGAAGGCTTCACAATGCGGAACTACGCGAGTTATATCCGGTAAAATAGTTCAAGTAATAGGAGCGCGACGCTTAAAATGGGCATGTAAAGTCTGGTTTAACAATGATCGAATTCTGAAAAAAGCAGTCAGTTTTGAGCCGTCGGGTAAACGACCTAGGGGTAGACCTAAACGAAGATAGGAGGAATGCGTCAGGGCCGACCTGTGGGATTTGGGTTTTGGAGGAGTGGATTGGAGGGAAGTGTGCGGTCGACGGTTGGTGGTGTCGGCATCGAACCTTCAGGTTCGCTAAGCCTTTATTTATTTATTATTAGCTCTTAGTCAGTCCTCTGTACTTTCAATCCTGTTAGTGAGGTGGGACCAAATATTCTTAAAAGAATGCGGCGCATTCTCAGGAGCCTTTGCTAACGTGTATTATTGCACTAAAGTACATAATCAACCAGTCGTGAAAAACTAAATCAAGTTATTAAAAATTAATTAAGGTTTCATGAGAGTTTAGTGAAAGTTTAATTTGATAGAGCGATAATAAGAATTATTTCTTTGGTAAGCCTAGAGGCTAAAGTAACTCCTATTTTCAACCATTAACATTCTCTCTCCACTTATTTATTACTGTGGAGCATTTACATGCGAGCTCATATAATCAAATTCTGTCACTCCCAAAAGTAAAATATTCAATTCAATGTTGGGAACTTCTCCTGGGAAAGATCTCCTGGATCTCTATGGTAAGCTAAAAGATTGTACCGGCCTCGGCCTTTTGTGAGGATGTACTATTACTGGGCGAACGGTTGTGAAAGGAGGAGATTTGGCCAATATCACTCTCAACCACCAGGTCGACCTCAAAGTTGAAGTGCCTTACCCAGCGAGCTAACGCGCCTCCCACGATATATATCTACAGTGGCTCCAAAAAATAATAGCACACTCACATTTTTTCTAATATCTTAGAAGTATAAAGGCTAATTGTTTGTAACTTAATTTTTATAAAAAGCATCACACTACTTTTATTCTTTAGTGGCAATTGATTGAGCTTATTAAAAACGAACTGTAATTAAAAAAAATAAAATATGAATTTCAATGGTCAAAAAAGTATTGGCACAGTTGTAGAAACTTAGATAATAAGTTCTATATTTATATCACCACATACTTTAATCATTTCAGTCCGAAATATAAAACATATGCAAACCAAAATGTATACGATTATTTTACACTATATATTGAATAGTTCAGTGTTAATAAAAATGTGGAAAACACAAAAGAATTGGGTATAATTATGAATCCGTATGGTTAAATTGCATTTTCGTGGATTTAGTTACAGTAAAATTCCGTAAGGACTTGATATAAGTTTTAGGACACTTAGGAGCATCATAAAAAAAAAAAAAAATAATGAGATTGGTTCAGTGGTTAACAAACGACACTCAGGGAGGCAACAAACGTTTTCTGAAAAGGAAGAAACAATAGTTCACAATATAATGGTAAAAACACTCTCTATTTATGCCTCTAAAATAGCATAACAGATTGCATCAATTTCTATCACAACTTTTATCTTGAAAACAGTAAAGGACATAATCCAGTTTTAATTATTATTGGACCTTTCAAAGAAAAAAACCATTCGTAATCGATGTCAATCGAAAAAATGCCCTAAGTTTGTCATAATCGACATAAAGGGACCACTGGAGTTTTTGGCAAACACAAATACAATATGTTTTTGGCTCTGATAGCCCTAAATATGTATGGAGAAAACCAAATAGAGAATTTCAAATGAGCAATGTTAGGCCAACAATAGACATGGAGTTAGGAGCATTTAAGTTTGGGATTGCGTGTCGTGCAACGGAGTGGGAAATTTAAACACCATTAAAGGGTATTATGAATGCAGATAAATATGTTAGCATTTTGCACAATAACTTAAACAGCAGTGCTGAAAAGATGGTGAACAGAGACGCAAATATCTTCCTGCGAAATCACGACCCGAAGCATACTGCTGATAAAACAGAGCAGCGCTTTACAATGTTCGGAGATAAATTAAAACTCCTTCCCAGTCCCCGAATTTAAATCCCATAGAGCACTTATGTATTTTTAAAGATGTAAAGATAAAAATCTCCTAAATCACACCTTAAAATTGTTTTATAGCAAGAATGGGATAAAAATCCTTCTGATGCAACCCACTAAGTTATTTCCTTAATAGTGGGAAGACTTCAAGTTATAATAGTTGCAAATGGTATGGTAAAAAAAAATATTAAGATGTACATAAAATTTAATATAATATTTATCAAAATAAAAATGTCTGCTGTGACAATACTTTTTTGACCCTTGAAATTTATATATACATATATTTATATATTTAATTACAGTATGTTTTCAAATAGCTCAACCAATAGCCACCAAAAATTAAAAGTTGTGTGTTTTAATCAAATTGAGAAACAAGCAATTAACCTTTATACTACTAAGATTTTAGAAAACCAATACTTTTGGGATCCACTGAATATATATATATATATATATATATTAATATCATATCATCATAAAATTGATGACATCATGTATTAAATGTCGGAAATTGTGAACCTGTCCATCATGAGGACACCTGTCATTGTTTGAAGCGTTGAAGCGTTTTAGGTATTGTTTGGTTTGTCCGTGTTCTGAAAGTATTTGGGTCAGCTTGTAGTCAGTGCTTAGTATACGTCTATAATTTCGCGGTGTGATATTGGGAACGAATCGATGGAGGCTAGGACATTCATACTACTTTTCAGTAGTATCACTCAAAGAAGCGGTCCACTTATTGTTCCATTCAATTATAGAGTCCTTTCTTATATCTCCTTTTATGAAAGAGATAGGGACCTTATCAAATGATACTGGAAGGTCACTGTAAGCCGCTAACTTTGCCAAAGCGTCAGCTCTCTCGTTGCCTTCTACTCCTGAATGACCCTCAATCCAAACAACATTGATTATTTTCTTGTGTTGGCTATGTAGTTTAGTCAAGTTTATTCTAGTTTCCTCAGTATGTCTGTCATGAATATTTGAGTTTTTAATTGAGTGTATTACATTCATATTGCCCGTATAAATAGTTATGTTAATGTTGGTATGCGTTAAATTCTCAAGTAAATATTTGGTGGCCTTAAGAACTGCTAACTTCTCCGCTTGGTTATAAGTTGGTGGTAACACTCCTTTCCTAACCTGTATTGAGACCCTATGAGCCTATCATTTATATCTTCATGTAACCAAGCAGACCCCACGCTGTCATTCTTACAGACATCGGTAAATATAACTGTCCGAGTTTGACTTTCTGTTTGTTTGTTTGCCAATATTTGTGCTTGTATTGCTGGATGAATCCAATATTTACAATTGTATGGGAGGTCTATTCTCTCTTGAATAATGTTGTCAGTAAGTCGTTTTTTTATGTTAAATAGTTCTGTTAATTCATGTATTTTTAAGTCAATCGGAAGAATACCTGCTAAGACGCAAGCAGCTTCATAAGATATTGTGTGGAATGATTTGGCAATTTTTATTGCTATGAACCTTTGCATTCTACGGAGTTTTGCAAGATTCGATTTCAGTCGAACGCCCATATGCCAAACGTGTGCCGCGTAAAGAAGTTTAGGCAAAATAGCTCCGTGATATATCGGCTGAAGGACCTCTGATTAGATACCCCAAGAGATCCTAGCTGTCATTGTTAGTCAGTTAGTGGTTTGCAAAGCCTGGTTGTAAACATTGTCTATGTGTCTTTTCCAGTTCATTTTTCGATCGTACAGTACTCCTAAATATTTTAATGTGTCACGTTGGTTTATTAGTAATGAATTTAATCTTATGTTTAGTTTTGGTATTGTCCGTGTTCAAGAGAATATTATATATTCTGCCTTTTGTGAGTTAAAGTTCAGTTTATTGAGATAAGCCCACCTTGTTAGTCTAGATAAAACAATATTAGTGGAAGCTACGAGTTCGTCTATGTTCAGTCGTTTTACTAGTACCAGGACGTCATCGGCATAAACGATTAATTTAGTGTCGATTGGTAATTCTATTCGAAAAATTTTATTGATTAATATATTCCACAGGATTGGTGATAAACTAGATCCTTGAGGAGTCCCCATACTCAACCTTTTATCAATGCTAAATGAATTAGTGTGTATAGCAAATCGCCCTTTTTCGGAATAATTTTGTATAGTCAGATAAAGATTTTTTTGGACAATTTTATTTCTTAAGTTTTGTTAAAATCGCTGTCCAACAAGCGTTATCGAATGCACCTTTAATATCCATACTTACAACTAGCAAATGTCTTTGTTGGTCTAAAGTCGTACTGATTTGTTCTGTTAAAGCATGTAAGGCGTTATCTGTTCCTGTCTGTGGTCGAAAAGCGAACTGATTTTTATTAAGTATTTCGTTTGTCGATAAAAAGTGCATTATTCGATTTTTAACAATTCTTTCCAATATTTTTCCCAACGCAGGTAACATAATTAGTGGTATTATTGAGCCAGGATCTTTTTTTGGGAATTAATACCAGTTTAGCCCTTTTCAAATTAGTGGGATTTCTCTTCTTCTGAAGAAACTTTTATATATTTCACAAATAAAACGAGGGAAAATTTCGTTTATTTTTTGGACAATAACTGGAGAAATCTTATCCAAACATGGTGATTTATGTGGAGGTAAGTTTTTGATAATTTTTAGTATTTCTCCGTCTTCAAGTGGTAAATCATCATTTGTGTCAGGAGGGGTGACTATATTATGCCTCATACATTTTTGTTCTACTGTGTCACTGTCAATATTATCGTCTTGAATTACTTTATTGAGTATGTAAGTAAGTGTTTCTTTTGAATTGTTGGTATATTCAACATTGTCAGCTAAAATTGTTTGTAATGTTGTCCTATTTTTTAATTTTTTTGAAGCCCATTTGTGAGGCCAATTCCAGGCTAATGAATTTGCAGCGAATAATTTCCACGATTCCATCTTTGATTTTTTTTTAGTAAGTGAAGGTAAACGCGTTTTGAATCTAAATAATCAATTTTTCTTATGTCTTTTAACTTTATATCATTAGCTGTTCGCTGATATAATCTCCGGAGTCTGTTTGTCTTTTTGCGCAATTTGGTTAATTCATCGTTCCACCAGGGGACGGTTTTATGCGATGTGTTAAAATGTCGTTTTCCAAGATTTTTTTTAAAAGTCATATTACTGGCTTTAATTAAAGCGGTTTTTAATTTTCTGGCAATAGTTTCTGTTTGTATTTCCGGCAAGAATATTATTAGTTTTTGTTCTAACTCTTCTAATTCTAACTCCTTTTCATTAAACATCAAAAATTGTTTTCGTAATTGGACACATAAGTTAATTTTAAATTTATCCCAATCTGCTTTGTCAGTGATATACAGGGAGTGGACCGATTGGTCATTCGACATCTGGCTACTGCTATTTATTGATATTTCGTAAGTTATACAATTATGGTCCGAAAAGTTAGTTTCATTGGAAATTTTTCAATTGTTTATTTTAAAACATCTCAGTACTGGCAAGAGTTAAATCAATACCATGTTATTTTCGAAGGTAGTCAAATCTGATTCCAGATTTAATAGCATAAGTTCTTCAGAAACAATAAAAGCCTCTAAAAGTTTTCCCCATTCATTCGTTCGTTTGTCAAACCAAAATTTTGACCGACTATTAGAATCCATTCCAATAATAATTTTTCGCCCATTAAATTTTAACAAAATATTTTCCTATTGTTTTAAATCAATATTTATGTCTAAATAAGTACTAATTATTAAGCATTTTAATGTACCATATGATATTTCAACAACTTCCAGGTCAGCGTTTGAATATTGTGTGATTAAACAGCCTTCTAAATCTTTGTTTAAAATTACAAAACCAGCTCTAGGTTTTCGATCATAAGTTTGATAACCTATAATTCTGTTATCACGTGTGTATGGTTCTTGTATTTAAATAAAATCAATATTCGTCTTTTACGTATAAAGTCTGTTGTGTATTTCGAACGACGAGCATTGATCTGTAATAATTTCAACTGTCTCATTCAAATGTCAAAAATAAATGTTTCAAAAGAGTAATAGAAATAAAAATTATGTTGTACGTCAGTAAATATTTAATGAAAAACCTTTAATGTACCCACGCTAATGGTATAGTGAAGTCAGTATTTGATACCAGTTTTTGCACTTCAGTAATGTAGGAAGGGCAGTTTCTATCATACACAGAGTGGTCTGTTCTCCTTAGCATTTTGATTCGCGGGTTCTTGTAATTTCCTCTCACATTACAAGGTCCTACTCCTCAGACCTGTATACTTCCCATAAGAGTGAATCATTTGACCATTCCTTTATTTCCAGTTCAACTTCCTTAAGAACTTTACTACCCCCACAACATCCGTATACTCCTTCTCTGTCCAAATTTAAATCCCTTCTGTTTCAATACCTACCTTTCTCTCCAGAATGAAGCTAATTAGCAAAACTACATTCAAAAATTGTATTCATTCTATTAGTGAATAGAGTAAATGTACATATTTTTTTATTTCTTCCAATAATTATTGGATTTTGATAATTTTTATTTCACCTTTTTTTTTTCTCTAATTAGTAAAGTTGTCAATAGTTAATTTCTTTTACTTTATCTTTCGATAACAAGATTCATTGTATTTATTTCTGTTCATTATATTAGTCTTAGGGGACATATTTTATAACAGAATAAAGTTTATTTTCTATTCTATAATAGGAAGAGTGATTAATCTCAGTGAACAAGAGTCTGTCACTCTTCCTCTTTCTCAAAATATTCAAATTATAATATATGGAAATAACGTCTTACTTTTAATTAACTAGTATCAAAGAAATCCACAGATCCACAGCACTAAACTATCAAATGTATAGAGATATAGTTACTTGCTAATTAAATATACAAACATAATTCATAATAGATACAAAAATATTAATTTTTTTAATTAGGTAAAGGGAATAAATATTATGGAATTCCTTCATAATGGGTTTACATACAATGTAACATATGTATTTATATTTTGATCACATACAATGTAACACATTTATTTAAATTTAAAAAAAAATCAATAAATAATGTATAGACTTTTAAAGTATGTTTAAATCTATACTCCCATCTACTTCATCGAAAATGAAAATACATTCAATTTCTTATTGTACATTCCCAAGCTACTTCTAAAGATGCCTGACAACCTTAGTTACCTGATCATGAAATAGTACTAGATAAAGCATTGTTAGGGTTCCAATTACCTTTTCAGGGTTGTTTTTTTGTTTTTGTTATATATATATATATATATATATATGTATATGTATATATATATATATATATATATATATATATATGTATATGTATACATCTATTTAATATATATATGTATACATCTATTTAATATATATATGTATACATCATATCAAGTTGAACTTTGCTCACATAAAGATTTTGGACATATGCCTTTTCTCTGTGGAATAACTTTCATGAATGCATCTTTCCAAGAAAAACCACAAGCAGCAACTTTCAGAAGAATATGAAACACTAGAAGACACAATTAGGTAAAAAGAAAAAAAGAAGAAATTTATAATGATTATTAATAAAGATATTTACCATGATCGATTGTCAAAACTTGTCGAGTTTTCATTTGAATGAATTCATCGATTGGAAGACGACCATGGCTAATATTATGTTCCTTAGCAATTTTTAAACAAAGACCCTGCAATTTTAGTCAATTAATATTTCAGAAGAAAAAAAACCAATTTAATTTCATTACATTAGTAAGAATATATAAGTACACTAGGAGCCATTTTAACCAGCCTTTTACAAAAAACAAATATCAACTTTTTTTTCTTTGCAGCTTTTTAACTGCTTATCTGGACAGTCATAGTTGGTAACTGTTTCTTGCTCTTTTCTCCCAGGAGGAGGGAAGGGTGCCAATATTACTATCTTATATTTTGTCCTGCCTTCCAAAGGACTAAAATAAAACAGGATGACATGAATCCAAATAGTGTGGTGAGCAGAATGGAGAAGCGAATTCACAAACTGGATTACCTTGCTTCTCTTCCAACCAGACGACCTTTTGAACTATATACCACCTATTTCGATCCAAAATTTCTGTATTAAAAAAAAAGTACAGCGTCAGCGGGACAGCAGCACAGTGGGACGAATGGCATTAATTCTCCAACATGTATGAAAAATTACAATTTTTTTATTTCAATCCCTGACCACTTTGCACCATCTTCTAACCTCTTAGGAATAAGAATACGAGGGAATTTTCCAGAAATAGGTAGCGAAAATGCTGTGTTTGAGATAAAAAAAAAGTAATGAAAATTGACATAAAAATGCACGAAATTCTATATAGTGATTTTGATTGCTCCTGTAAGTTTTTAATTTTACTGATAATTACATCTCATAATCTCAAATAACCAATTACTTTCTAGTTCATATAAGTATATTCAAACTAAGAAAAAATTAGTAGTGATGATTTTATTATTAGAATAATTTAGGATCTTATAAAACAATGATTTTCGGAGTAACTTTTAGGTTATTTCAAGTACATTATTGCGTGTTGAAGAAAACCTCCAATTTCTTCCAAAAAATGGACTTAACAGGTTTTCACCTCAGTTATTTAATGAGAGAAATACGTTCCATTATTATCCGAATACGGCCGAATTTGCCTGTTTTTTTTTTTTTTGTTTATATACTCCTAATATTGTAATTCGACCTAATTAAACTATCAACCTTGATTAATGAAAAACAAAACAATACTTGAAATTTTTAGATTAGAATTGTATTTTGTTAATTTCAAAATATTGTCTTAGTTATTTTTTTTTCAGTTTTTCCACATTGCATTAATGGTAATAGGCACCCTGCAATGGGTGCATATATTTCTATAGGTTCTCATGCATATATTTCTCGACATAACGCATATTTAAATAAATATTTATACAAACTATTTGGGTCTTTTGCACTTATTCCCTGCATTTCGTTTTGAGTTTATTATCATATGTTTAGGTTACGAGTAACCCAAATGTAATAACATGTCAATGAGAGATAGTTTGATTGTTACTATTATTAAATAATTAAATTTAAAAAAAATTATTTAATTATTTATTTAAATATTTTATTAAGTGTTATTTGATGTAAAATACCTTTTTCCTGAATAAATTCTATCACTTTCTCTTTTGTATTTATTCAACGAATTAAATCGAACAAAGGCGTATAATAATAATTTTTTTTATTTAATTATAAAGGTTTTTATGCCAAAAATAAATAATTTAATAAAAATTGTATATAGTAAAATTTACTATAAATTAATGAAAAATTTTCAAAGCCTTTATGTAAATGAAAAAAAAAAATGTATAAAGTGTTATGAGCAGTATTGTGTTTGCAGTGTTTTTTGGAAGTACATACTATAAAATATTGCCAGTTTATTTTACATAATAAAATTCATGATAATGCAAAAAAAAAAAACCCTTACTGCATTGTAGGTGTTTATTATGTATGCAACTTGGCCAATCCATAACCACAGATGATAATTAACACAATATTTAGAACAATTATAGATGATATTTCAAACAATTGTTGAAAACACCTAAACCTTTCAACACATTTAAACAACAAACTCAAGTTCCTAACAAGTGTCAGTCTTATGAATACGTTACTTGGAGGTTACAATTGTTTTTAAAGCAAAGTCTTTGTAAATATAAAACATTAAGCATAATAATAAAAACAAGATATTGAAAAGCACAATAAAAAATAATTAATAAAAAGAAAATGCATCCTGAAAAAGAGTTATTAACAAATGGTACAAAAATAGTTGAAACAGCTGTTTGTTATGGTACTGCGATTTCTGCTACATCTCTCACGATTTACCCCAAGAAAAGATTATCATGTGTATACAGGGTGTCCCGAATTTAAATGGCAAAACTTCAGGAACTTATAGGGGACCGAAAAACTAAGACAAAAAGTCCTTTAGAGATTTGCTCGTTTTTGCTTAGTTTTAGAGAAAATCGCAAAAAAAAGGTACAAACCAAGTTTTCATTTTTATACTTATCCTACTCACTTAAAATATATAGAAGCAGAACTAAATATTCCACTCCAAATGTCTCCTCCCCCTAAAGCATTCCATCCTTCTGAAATATCGAACATCATTCAAAGACTACCTTCAAACAAAGCCCCTGGACACGACCTAATTACATCCCATATCCTAAAACTCCTTCCTCGGAAAGCCATCCAATTCCTAACATACCTATATAATGCTGTGCTCCGTACCACATATTTTCCTGACTCCTGGAAATTATCAATAGTTAAGATGATTCCAAAACCCAAAAAGCCACCAGAGCTCCCATCCTCATGCCATCCTATTTCCCTTTTGCCAATCATGGGCAAAATCCTTGAAAAACTAATTTTAAAACGCATGTATCCCATCCTAGATTCCCATCATGTAATCCCAGATCACCAGTTTGGATTCAGAACATCACACTCCACCATTCAGCAATGCCATCGTGTAGTGGACGTTGTCTCCTCCGCATTGGAGCGCGGAATGTACTGCACGGGAGCCTTTCTCAACATGGAACAGGCCTTTGACCAAGTCTGGCACCCAGGACTGCTTTACAAGCTCCGCAAATTCCTTCCTTCAACCTACTTCCTAATTATCCGTTCCTATCTGAGTGATAGAACTTTCAAAGTAAACCATAAAAATTCCTATTCTCCCCTCTTTACCCAATCTGCCGGTGTTCCTCAAGGTAGTATCTTAGGCCCCATCCTCTACACAGTGTATACAGCTGACATTCCAACTCATCCTACCACTGTCCTCACCACTTACACTGATGACACACGTGTGTTATCAGTAAACAATAATCCCTTCATTGCCTCCCAAACACTCCAATCCCATATCCTAACCCTTCAAGAATGGTGTCAAAAATGGATAATCAAAATAAATCCAAAAAAATCTCACCAAATAACCTTTACCCTTCGTCATAAGCCCACGACTTCCTGTCCTACAGTATCCTTTAATGATATTCCACTAATCCCTGTTGAACAGATCCGCTATCTTGGACTCCGTCTTACTTGGAATCCACATACAAGACTAAAAAGACAAGAAACTGCCCGTCATTACAGATTACTTCAACATTTATTAGACAAACGTTCAAAGCTCCCAATTAATTACAAAAGACTAATATACATGACTGTGATTAGACCTATCTGGACGTACGGAGTTGAGCTTTGGGGCTCCACTCAACCATCCAATTCATCTCGTATCCAACCCTTACAATCCAAAATCCTTCGAAAAATCCTCAATGCACCTTACTTTGTCACCAATAAACTTATCCATAAAGATCTTAATGCTCCATATGTTGCAGATTTAGCCCAAACCAGATATCTATCCTCTCATAGTAAGCTCCATAACCACTCAAATCCCCTAATTTCTCAACTTGCTTCCCACACTATTCCTGATAATCCTCGGAGGCGTCTGAAAAGAAGATGGCCCAGAGACCTTCTAGAGTAGAATTTTTATTAAAGTGCTACTGATGGGTAGTACTTTTCATGTTTTGTCTAATAGTTAACATCACATTTACTAGATGTATAAATTTTGTACAGTTGTAAATTTCAATAAATTGTTATTAAAAAAAAAAAAAAAAATTTATACTTATTTATTTACATTTTATTTATCTTATATTCTTTTTAATGTAAATATTGCTCAAAATGTTGTCCTCTTGCACCAATGCAAGCATTACATCTAGCACTCACTTGATAAATTGCAGCTAAACATTGTTCTGATGATATTTGGTGCACTGCATCTATGATTCGGTCTCTTAATTGCTCTCTTGAGTTGATTGACACCGTATAAACTTTCTGCTTCAAGGTTCCCCCCATACGAAGTAATCCATGGGTGTCATATCAGGTGATCTGGGTGGCCAAGGTACTACTACTCCACGTCCAATCCATCGTTGTGGATAATTTATATCCAGCCGAGCTCGAGCAACTCTGCTATAATGAGCTGGACATCTATCGACTTGGAACTACATTTCAATCCGCTGCTGTAAGGGAATGTCATCTGAATAATTAGAAAAGTCATTCTCCAAAAAATGTGTAAATGTTATACCATCCAATCTTCCAGGTAAAAAATATGGTCCCACCAGTAATCCGTTCCAAATTCCAAGCCAAACGTTAATAGCAAATTCATGCTGAAACCTATTCTCTCTAATAGCTCTGGGATTTTCAAGAGCCCATACATGATAATTTCTTTGATTAACAATTCCTCCTCTTGTAAAGGTAGCTTCATCGGTCCATATAATTTTTAATGGAAATAAATTATCATCGCGAATTTTGTCAAGAAACCAGTTACTAAAATTCAATCTCTTGACATAATCTTGAGGTAATAAATTCTGAACTTTTTGAAAATGGTATGGGTAGCGATTATCACCTTTCAAAGTTCGCCATATTGCTTGCCACGATATTGCTAATGCAGCAGATGCTCTTCGGATGCTAGTCTAGTTGTTATAGAAGTGGCGTTGGACACAATTTCTTCTCCGATAATCTGCTCTTATTGCTGCCTTAGTTTTTCAGTCCCCTATAAGTTCCTGAAGTTTTGCCATTTAAATTCGGGACACCCTGTATAATATGATGCCACTAAAGAAGCTTGGCTTCAAAAAATTATACATACTTTTTTATTTTGTCTAATGGGGGCTGATAAAAAAATAAAATGTCAAGACACCAAAATTTGAGGAGTGAGGGATTGTTGAGACCTTACCTAGGATTGAACCGGTGTCTTGGTCCCCCACTATCCCCAGAACAGCTAAGGAGAAATACCAAACTCTCAGAGGATGTTCTTCCCCAGCATCGGGAAAAACAAACTTGAGGTTATTCAAGGATAACTTAAGTTCAAAAATGCATAGGACCACTAAGTTTTTCCTCATTTAAGGTTACCCACTTTGTAGAGGCTGGGTGTGCCCCAGGAGGGTCTCCCGACCTCGAAATCGAGCTACAACCGAAATAACAGAAAATAAATTTTCTGCCTTCAGTCGGACTCGAACTCGGGCCCAGGAGCTTGGTAGTCAAGTACCTTATCGACTGAACTACCTCGCCTTGGAAGCCTAAGGCCCACTGTGCGAAAAAATGCTTATCAATTTTTTTCCAAAATAGAATCAACAAACAAATTTATATAAAACTCAGCATTGGTTGGTCCAGAATGTCTCCTGGTAGATATATTTATTTATATTTCAATGAATTTATTATAAGTCCAAACTCAATTTGATCGAATAATTGTCTTGTTTCTAAATATAAATATTTTTTTAAGAATCAATTACAGAGAGTTACTCTAGGTCCTGAACAGACTGGTTAAGAGGGGTTCTGCTGTGATTATAATTTCAATATACAAAATAACAATTTTACCTTTTGACTATTGTGATCGACAAGCGCTCCAATAATATACACCTTTGAAATATCTAAAGCATCAATAACATTTTCAGAATCACTTGTTAAATATATCAATTCTTCTTTTTTAAAAACATCACAATAATCTTCAGAATGAAAATTTACCTAGAACATTATAATGTCATACAAAGAATATTAAAATTAGGAATTTAATGTCTGGAAGGAAGCCTTAAAATTTAAATAACACAGTTGCACATCAAAACCATTTTTTTTTTTTTTTTTTATTAATAGAAATTTACAACTGTATTTAAAAAAACACAACTAGTAAATATGTGGTATATATATGATATATATTGACATGAATAAAACTTGTAGAGGAACTACCCATTGGTAGTACTCTAATGAATATTTACAAAAGAAGATCACGAGGCCATCTTCCTTTCAGACGCCTCGGAGGATTGCCAGGAATGGAATTGGAAGCAAGTTGTGCAACAAGTGGATTTAGATGAGCATTGAGTTTATTATGAAAGGAGAGGTATCTGGTTCGTGCCAAATCAGCAACATATGAGATATTAAGGTCATTGTGGATAAGTTCATTTGTGACGAAGTAAGGAGCATCTAGGATTTTTCGAAGGATTTTGGATTGGAGTGATTGGATGCGGGAAGAATTTGATGGTTTGGTGGATCCCCATAACTCTATTCCGTAGGTCCAAATAGGTCTGATAATCATCATATATATTAGTTTTTTGTAGTGAATCGGGAGATTTGAACGTTTGTCAAGTAGGTGTTGTAGTAGTCAAAATCGACGTGCAGCTTCTTGTCCAGATAAAATCCAAGGTATCTTATCTGTTCTACATTATTTAATGGTACTCCATTAAAGGATACAGGAGGACAGGATGAGGTAGGTTTTTGATGAAGGATAAAGGTTATTTGCTGGGATTTATCTTAACTCTCCAGTTATGACACCATTCTTCAAGGGAAATGATATGTGACTGGAGTGTCTGGGATGCAGCAAATGGATCATCATTGACTGATAACACGCTTGTGTCATCAGCATAGGTTGTGAGGATAGTATGAGGATGAGTTGGGATATCAGCTGTATAAACGGTATAAAGGATGGGACAAAGGGTACTACCTTGAGGAATATCAGCAGTCTAAGGAAAGGTGGGTGAGTATGTAGAATTATGGTTAATTTTAAGTACTCTATCAGAAAGATAGGATCGGAGGATGAGGAACTATGCAGAAGGAAGGAATTGGCGAAGTTTATAAAGCAGACCTGGGTGCCTTACTCGGTCAAAAGCCAGTTAACGTCAAGAAAGACACCGGTGCCGTACATCTTGCGCTCCAGTGCAGATGAGATAACGTCCACCACACGATGGCATCGTTGGATAGTGGAATGAGACTGGCGAAATCCAAACTGGTGATCAGGAATAATGTGATTGGAATCAAGGATGGGATAGAGGCGTTTCAAAAGGAGCTTTTCAAGGATTTTGCCCATGATAGGTAGGAGAGAAATAGGTCGATACGAGGAAGGATTTTCTGGTGGTTTTTTAGGTTTTGGGATCATTTTTATTATTGATGATTTCCAGGAATCGGGAAAATATGTTGTACGGAGGACAGCATTATAAACGTTAGGAATAATACTGCTTTCCTTGGAAGGTGTTTGAGGATACTTGAAGTGATAAGGTCGTGTCCAGGAGCTTTGTTGGAGGGCAATTTACGAATGATGGCTATTATTTCTGAAGGGTGGAAGGCTTTAGGAGGAATGGTCATTTGGAGAGGAATGACCAGTTCTGCTTCAATAAATTCTACATGGTTAGGATTTAGGATATCTGGATGAGGTTTGAAAATATTGTGTAAGTGTTCACCAAATACCTGCGATTTCTCTAAATCAGATTTGGTCTAGGTTTGAGCTGAAGTAAGGAGAGGATGATTGAAGGTTTTAAATTTTAACAGTCTTTTGGTAATGTTCTATAATGATTTATTGGTTGATTCTATAATAATAATTCTATAATGAAACAGTTAGTTGTTCAGTTTGTTTTCGAAAATTTTCAAATTTTAGTTAAGTTCTGATTTAAGTCTGTTAGTCAATCTATTATAATATGCTTTGTCAGTTGTATATCGAGTTCAATGTCATTTGGCCCTAGCGCGACGTTTCTATACTAATAAAACATGAATATTCTGTGGTAAGATACTTTCTGAAGTTTTAATTCTATTTTGTGAAGTGTTTTCTGTTATGCAGGTTTGTATTGAATTTGTAAGATGTTCTATTGCCGCATCTATTTGTTTACATGTTTTTAGTGGAGTTTTTAAGTCAATTTGGTTTTCTAAAGCCGAACGGAATTTGTCCCAGTCTACTCGTCCAGTTATTAAGGATGGAGGAGAAGGTTTGATAATAGGAGTAGAATGTAATGTAAGCAAAACTGGGCTATGATCTGAGGATAGGTCATCCAAGGAATCTACTGTAGTTTGGGAAGTAGGAATTTTAGAGGTGACAAATATGTCGAGAATATCTGGGCGTTTTCTTAGGGATGTAGGCCAGTAGGTAGGACTGTTAGGTGAAAGGATGGGGTAATTGTTTAAGGATGATACACGGGAAAGTACACTACCTTGGGAGTTGGATGTTCTACAGCCCCATCGCTGGTGTTTAGCGTTGTAATCTCCACCTGCAATGAAGCGCCGCCCAAATGATTGGAATAAGGATTGCAGAATATTTTGGGAAAGGCTATTTCCTGGAGGACAATATACAGCTGAAATAGTAAGGTTAAATGGAAGGGTGGATAGAATTAGTGAGGTAGACTGAATGGTGTCAGTTGGAGGGGAAGGAATCAAGGTGTGGGTTAGTGATCTATGGATAAGACTGCAAGTACCACCGTAAGTGATATAGTCTTTGATGTGGAAATAAGAGGTAGGCGTCAGGTGGGTTTCGGTAATTAGGGCAATGAGAATGTTATTGTCGTGTAAGAATATGTCTAGTTCATTTCTGTGATTGAGCAAACCATTTGCATTCCATAAAAGAACTGCCAAGGAGTTTTGTACCATCGAGGAACAATGGACGTGATCTCTGACAGGGCTCATGTGAGAAGGGTAACTAAGGGTCTGATAGTGTCTTGGAGTTCATGGAGGAAGGATGAAAGAATCGATGAGATATCACCAAGACTTTGGGAGGAAGTAGGATAGGGTTCTGATATTTGAAACGGATGATTACACTGTCTTGAAGACGGTACCTGGAATGGGATTTGGCTTGGATATTGTTGAGGAGATATGGTTTGCCCATGTATTTGTGCTGGTGGTTTGATCTGTTGGTTCACTTGTTGTGATGTTTGTTGATTAGTTGATGGGGAAGGATTGATTATTTTGGAAGGTCGGGATCAAAACCATTAAAAATATAAAATAACAATCAATCGTAAGTACTAAGTACTTATCTATATAATCAACTACTTTATAGCCTGAAAACTCAAAAATACTAAAAGCAAATTTATAATTACCAATATATTTAAAGGCTTGGTGAATTATTAACTGTAGACTTTAATGGATCTTTATCTTTTATAGGGATCAGTCAAAATATTAAAATAAAATAAATTTTAATGAAACATTGTTATTATAATGTCAACATTTATGCTTCATTCACATTTCTTTTATATAAATATTTTGACTAATCCCTCTCAAATCTACATATTAAAATATATTTAAATGCTTAATATTACATATGAAAATTATATAGTGTTTATAAGAATAATTAAAGTAAAATAATTTCACTAAGCAATGCAAGTTTAAAAAGCAACTCTATTACATAATTGAACCCTGTCTCAAATGAACTTCATAGCTCCAAGTTTCAAATTCTGGTGTTGTGAATAGGAGGTATGTGCCAATTCAAAATGTTGATTCCCAGTTCCACTGATTCTTGGTATTGAGATTCAATTATGAAAAGTTGATTCCTAGGAACCGATTGATATGGCTGACATTGACAACAGTTTTGAGATACCTAATTATGTAATTCTTGATTCTACTCCTTATTGGTGTTTGCTACAGGAAAAGGAAAATGCTAATATAACTGAAAATATTGATCTGGTTGGTTTTTGGGACCATAACAAGGAGTTCACTAAACTAGCAGAAACTGTCTCCATAGTGTCAGTTCAAACAAGACATTAATTTGAGTTTTATGGGAGCTTTGAAGTCTCAGAATATCTGTTCCTAAATACTAGTCTTCGAGTCCTAATAGATAGTGCATCCTCTCATCCACAATGTTTAGTATACAGTTTTTGCAACATTTGATATTCCTAAAAAAACAAATTAACTGAAGAACTTGTGGAAATATTGATCCTTCTAAATAAAAATTGTAAAGCATTTTTTTTTTTTTTTTTTTTTTTTCTTTTTTAAGATGTCTGAACTGTAATTTACTAGACATATATATTGCAGACAATAAATGCTACTTGATTTTCACTAATTTATTTATTGAATTATTATTGTGGTCTTCATAACATATTTTTAATTCTTAAACAACCACTATTTTTGTAATTTAATTCAGTGCTAAACCAAGTTGTCGATATGAAGAATCAAAGAATTTTGGTATTGACAAATCACTCATAGTGAACTCTATTATAGACCCTATATCGGTATTTGTTCGGATCGGCGACACCACCAAACTGGCTTGACCCACGCTACACCCACCAGTTCGATTCTTACGCTTCACTTCATGTTTACATTTTTAGATAGTTCATTCCTATAACCTCACATGTAAACAATCATTTCTACAGTTTCAACTTGGATTGTGTTGTTTAGTTTGTTATATTGATATTTAGACTTCTTAAATGTAAATAGGTGAAACAGAAGTTAACAACACGAGGATTAAGTGTTTTATCAATTCATGTTTTCTTATTTCATCTTATCTTATGTGTAAAGGTGTTACAAAACTTAACAAGATTTATTTGTACATGGATTTGGTGTTTTATATATTTTTATTTGGTGTTTCAATTTCAGTATACATATTTTGTGAATGGATTCTTTGTCATCCATATTACTTTTTGTCCTAAAGTGAGACAGATTGTATAATTAATTCAATAAAACATATCAGTTTATAAATAAATGTGAGAAAGTATATCACAGGTTTCATGTTTTCTTATTTCCACTTCCCTTGAGAAAATATAGCAGAAATTAACATCATCACTTTCAACTAGGATTCTGTCTTATATTATATAATGGCTTATAACATGGAGAATTGACAATGTGAAAATAATCAAAGATCAAGAGGTTAATGACACATTACTATATAATTGTAGAACTATCTGTATAATGTTATAGATTAATGTGTTTTTAAAAAAAATTAGAAGCCTGATGATGGAACATTGTCTCTGAAACATGTAGCTACAAATGTTAAACAAATAGGAGTTATGCCAAATAAATACTTAAGGATTCTGTCTTTTTTATATTTATAATTTGTTATTTTCACTTCTCTGACAGAAAGTTCATCAGGAATTAACTTTACTCGTGGTTCAGTAGTATATTAATTGTTGATTTAATTAATATTAATTCAAAATTGATTTAGTGTCTTATATTTCGATATTTTCTTATTTCCACTTCATTATTTCCTTATTTCTCATTTTAATATTAGAAGGTAAACAAAAGTTAATATTACTTTGAACAGGGATTTAGAGTTTCTCAGTAAATGTAGGAGAATAACCTTTCCCCTCTAAAAGCAGCGACTAGAACATCGAAATAAATCGGAACAAGGTTAGAATTGATAAAAGGTATTCTCGGCGCGTGTAGGGGTTGGTGTCGCCGATCCGAACAATTACCCCTATATCTTACATCACAATTAGTAAATTGAATTTTGAACAATGAGGTTTAACTAGATTAATACCAATGTAAATTTCAAGTATATGTTTGCTTTTATCTTCCTTTGGTAAAGAACTCAGTAACAAAAAAATGTAAAAATTCATACTAACGTCCCAATTGTTATAACCATTATTTTTCTCTATAGTATCTTTTGCTTTTCCTTTGAAATTTGCCACATGAAACTGAAGAGGATTAATACATCGCCTGTTAATGGCATAACAATGACTGAATTGGTTAATACATTTGTGGAGGTCCTAAAAACAAATTTGTAAAAAAAAAATTAAAAACTAGATAAAATAAATAAAATATACATATATACTTATATATATAAAGTGGGGAAATTTTCAGCTGCAGATACACTTGATAGTTCATAATCCATCAGATAAGTCAAAAATATAAAAAAATATAAATATAATATATATATATATATATATATATATATATATATTATATCATATATTATATCATTATATTATATATATTATATATATATATATATATATATATATATATATATATATATATATATATATATGTTTAGTAAGGTTCTTGAACCTCAAGAACCTTACTAAACATTTAATAGTAACAGTCAAGAAATTTATCCTTATATATGTATATATAAATGGGTGTAGTTCCGCAGATGCCCCCATTTTCAAATGCCTATTTCTTCCATGTCACTCCACCAAAACATAAATACAATTAGTGCTATTTAATCTACATTTAACCAATTTTCTTCTAATACTTAATTATTTAAAGTGTATACAATTATTATCTTGAAAATATTAATTTAAAAAAGTTGGGGGCATCTGCGGAACTATTTACCAAAGAAAAAAGTTCCGTAGACGGCCCCAGCCCTTTATTACGTAAAATGATGTTAAAATATTATCGTAGGTTACAACTACAATTCAAATACATTTTTGTTTGTTGTTTATTGCTTCACTGACGTAATGTCTAATCTCAAACCTGCTATATCAACAAAATAATCCTTTGAGTGAAAATAATCATTGTATCTCTTAATATTGTAACGTTATAAGGTGAATTACCCCCGTTAATAAGAAGTTTTTACTGGCTGCTAGGTGATAATATAATAACAGTATAAAGTTGTTGTTTTTTTTGTTTATAGTGCAGTAAATAGTTATCTTGTTAATTTTTATTTGTGAATAAACGTAGTTAAAAACCCTTGTTGTGTTGTTACAATATCACAGTGGCATTATGTATTTAAAAGAACTATTTAAATTATTAGAAGATGAGGAATCCACTCTTGTCTGGCTACAAAATAAAGGACTTATTATGAATTTTCCGCACTGTCCCATATGCAGTTAAGAATCAGAACAGGATGTCGGGAATATAGATGCCGCAAAAGAGGTGAGTTCCCTCATGATAAATCTATCACCGTCTTTAAAAACTCGTTTTTCGGACAACACAAGTGGCCTTACTACAAGGATTTAATAATGACCTATTTGTTTGATCATAATATAACTAATTATGATTTCATTCAGCACGAGACCTCTTTTGACGAATATTCCACTTCAAGAGAAACCATTTCTGACTGGCTATCTTATTTCCGAGAACTGTGTATTGTGTGGGCCGAACAACAAAATGATATGATAGGTGGGCCTGGAATTATATTCAAAATAGATGAAACTAAAATAGGTAAAAGAAAATATCATCGAGGAATAATTGTGGACGGGAGTTGGATTCTGGGGATGTTAGAACGGGATGGGCAAATAAAGTTCCGGATAGAAATTTGCCCCCACAGTAAGCGTGACGCTGCAACTCTACTACCTCTGATTATAAAAAATATCAAACCGGGAAGCACTATAATTACAGATAAATGGAGATGCTACACAGAGCTTGCAACTTTGGGACACACCCACCAGACAGTGAACCATAGCTTACATTTTATAGATCCTCATACATTATTCCACACTCAAAATATTGAATCAGCATAGAGATCCGTCAAGCGAGGAATACATGCGGGCGGAAATCATTCCCAAAATTTATATTCACACTTGTGTGAATATCTTTGGAGACGAACTATTAGAGATCCTAATAAAGATGTATTTGATGAATAATTAGATTTAATTGTATATGTGTATAATCCAAACTTTTAAATAATAATGATTTTTTTTTTAAGGTACACATTTTTTTTACCACCCAAACTTGTAAATAATATTTTTTCCCTGGGGGCGTCTACGGAACTTTTTCCCTAGGTAAATAGTTCCGCAGACACCCCCAACTTTTTTAACACAATATTTTCTACACGATAATTTAAAAAACTTCAAAGAGTTTAATATTAAATGAAAATTGGTTAAATGTAGATTAAATAGCACTAATTGTATTTATATTTTGGTGGAGTGACATAGAAGACATAGGCATTTGAAAATGGGGGCGTCTACGGAACTACACCAATATATATATATATATATATATATATATATATATATATATATATATATATATATTATATATATATATATATATATATATATAATATTTAATTGGACCACTCTGGCATATCACATCTAAAATATACCCAGACCATACTGAATTTGTATTGATGAAAAAAATTAAAAATACTATTTCCACAATATATAATAAATGTGTTTCTTATTTCTGAAACGTTTATATTCCGTAAGTTATGACTGTATCATAATTATTTCTGAATAACATTACATTAGCAATATATATATCCCATTATTTTACCCAAACATCTGTGTAAGACATTCATTTAGATATTTTTTTTTTTTTTTTTGTGGGACAAAGCATAAGACTTTGACCGTATTGAAGAAAATAAATGAGCTGAAGGGTAACCTTGCCTATGATCAGGTTCCAATGACTTAAGCTACAAAACTAATAATTAATAATATGATGACGAAGTGGACTATACATGGACCACATCACACACCAATGTGTGTGACTAAAGGACTAAACTATCACCAGCAATTAAACAGTAAAAATTGCACATTGACACAATTCCTAACAGATTTCATAGTATTTCAATTAAATTTTAATGCATTACTATGTTATGGTAGCTGCTTTGTAGTTTCACTAAGCAAATAAATGTTAATGCTATCTATTAAACCAAATATTTTTCTTTTTGTATTCAATAATACAATGTATAAAAGGCATCATTTATTAAAACAAGTTTTACACCAAAGGTCTACTATAAACAGAGAATACGAAAATAATATCTACAAGCTTATACCCATACACTACTATTCGAAACCTGTTTTTTAAACATAAAATTTATTTTTGATCAAAGTTTTCTTGTTTAAATTGAAAACTGCTGCCATTTCTTAATAATAGTCAATATTGTATACTCATTAATAGAGTAAAAAAACAGTATGCATTTGAATACTTAAGTTATTTCTTCATTAATAGAAATCTAAGCATGGTCTACTTACAACAAATATTGCTTTACCTTTTCATTCATCAAATCATCAAAAGAAAAATCTAAAACAACCCTAACTTTGCATGAACTTAAAGACATTTTATGTTGTTTCAGTTCTTTTCTAGTAGGTCCAAGCTGAATATTATTCAGCTTTGCTTCCTCTTTTCTTTTTTTTAATTTAGCCCTCTCCTTGGCTCTAAAAATTTTGAAGGATTGATTAGTTTAGGAAGAAATAAAACTACTATAATTCTCTATCCTAAAAAGTACCTTTTAATTGGCTTATACTGAAGCCATTTCTCCTTCCTTAGTAGTCGTTTCCTAGCTCTTTTGGACATGTTATGAGCTTGAGTATCCTCCTTAAAGCTTCCCTCATTAATTTTTTCATTGGTGGTTTCTTCACAGTTTTGAATTTCACTTAGCATATTTTTATTCATTTTATGTTTGCACTACTTTAACTATGTTCAATGATCATAAGTGGTAATTAATAACATATCCAGATTAAGACTGTTGGCCCCTCATTGCTAAGAATGTTCTTAAGGCACGAAATTATATTTAATACAAGATTCATTAAATTTCCAAGACAAAAGGTACTCCCCAGATGTAACTTGCTACCTTATTTTTTATTGATAGGCTAATTTCAATTGCATATTTCTAGTATTGGAAATTTCATATTGAGTTTACACTTATATTTTAAATTAAAAACAGAGACTACCTAATCATTTGTAGTAATCCCACTGATACTGAAGAGTATAATTAATTGAGCTTTAAAGTACAATAACGGAGAAGCAAAATTTAAAAAACCATTTTCTTTCTCCTAGGTAATTTACATTAAATTTAAAATTTTGTTAATTTTATTTAACTAAAAATGCATCAGTATAACTTTGAATCTACCTAATACACATACAAAGGCAACTCAACCTGTAACGATTGGCTCAACATTCCATTGAGATACAAAATTAAATAAAACAGAACAATGTCAAGTAAATTCTGAATTTCTGAAGTAGTTTTTCTTTAACCATGTCTTTAAATGTGATATTTAACAGTTGGTTTATAAGTTATTATACAACTACAAATCTCCTTAGTTTATTTCATATGCATTATGTGCAGTGGATTTGTTGCTGCTTTAAGATGCTCATACATTAGAACCATATTTTTCTCGATACGAGGAAGGATGACTGTCATAAAACACCAGAACAAAAACAAACAATGAGATCGTAATAATGGTGCCTTTAAACTATATCTTAGTAACGAAACGACAAGTTGGCTGGGCGACCGTTTGTTTCCAATCCGACCAATATATAGCAAAATGAGGGGAGAAATTTATCATATCATTACAAGATCTGGTGAGAAATGAACCTCGCTCAGAGAACCAGCGCAACAAGGCTTAACACAACAAAGACTGAGATAAAAACTTAAATGTAGTGGTATATTAGGAAACCACAATATTTTTCGACGCCACTTTCTCTTTTACTCTTCTCCAACCGAAGGAAATGTGAAAAATCAACTTCTACATTAAGTCATTCATATAATTTCCCAAAACAATTTAAAACTATGTTTCCAGCATGAGCTTTCATGTCGGGCGACGTCAGATCACGTATACACCCTTTTCTCTGTGGAAAATAATAATCCAATGTAGGTGTGACAGTAAGCTAGGTGGCCACCAAAAGCTGAATTGAGCTGGCTGAAATAAGCAGAGTCAATAAGGAGAGAACCAATTTGGGTACTGAATTCCTGCTGTCAGCAACTTCCATTGGATCCGTTTGGTTTGTTAAAATACACAAAATTTATTTTAATAATGAATTTGAAAAGAAAAATCGAATATCTTAGTCCGGAATCTGGATGGTCGAATTTACCTCATGACTAAATATAAAAATAGTGGCAAATAGTTTGCCTACAAATTTTGAAGTCATTCATAGGCTATAGTTAAATACTCTTTTTAATGCATTAAGCAAGGACCAATTAAACGAATAATTATTCAATTAAAACTTCCTCCAAATCCGTTATTTTACGTAATGATACTGTACTAAAACATATTTATTAACAATGCAAACAATACTACATAATCCGATAGAACGAAAGACAACAAATATGAAAGGGCTAGACGGGAAAAGAGGGGCTAGAATGTGAAAATAGTGAGGAGACCCTTGATATCTCTTGCAGCAGTTTCTGTTGAACCTGCTTGCTTGTTTCCTAACCTTAAACCAAACATTCCTCCTATCTGTGTCAGATCTCGACGCCATACAGAATCAAATGCTAAGTTTATAGAATGTGAGGTTCAGAAACTACTCAGTGAAAACCATAAAAGGCGTATGTGTATCGATTACTCTCAAACAATAAATCTTTTCACCGAACTCGACGCCTTCCCTCTCCCCCTTATTGATGACGTAGTAACCAAAGTCTCTAAATATAAAGTATTTAGCACAATTGATCTTCGCAGCGCATACCATCAAATCCCCATTAGAGAGGCCTTACACCGCATTCGAGGCCTCTGGACGGCTCTATCAATTAACACGCATTCCGTTTGGCATCACTAATTGTGTAGCTGCTTTCCAACGCCAGATAAAGAAGATTATCGATACTGAAAAGTTGCAGAGGACTTTAGCTTATCTTGAAGACGTGAAGGTGTGTGGAAAGACTCAGGAAGAGCACGAAATCAATTTAGAGAAATTCATGCTAGCAGCAAGTAAATACAATCTAACAATTAATGAAGAAAAATCATTGTTTTCCATTCGTGTAATCCATTATCTTGGATATGTCATTGGAAAAAGAGCTTGGCGCCCGGATCCTGAGCGTCTTAGACCTCTGCAAGAACTACCGATCCCCAAAGACTTGCCATCCCTTCGTCTGGCCTTAGGGATGTTCTCACACTACTCACATTCTATCCTCAAGTTTCCAGACAAAATTCAAGTCTTTAAGGATCCAAAATTTCCACTCAGATCTGATCTTTTCAAATTCTTTTAATCAATATAGATGGGCGTAGAAAACGCAACAGTATCCGCAATCGATCCCGCTACGTTCACAGTAGAAACCGATGCATCCGACCCCGCACTCACTGCAACCTTATCTCAGAACGGTCGCCCTGTCTCTTTTTTCTTCAGAACACTCTCGCCTTCGGAGGAACGCCATTCTGCTGTGGAAAAAGAAGCTCACTTTTATTAAAGCCGTAAGAAAGTCGAGGCATTACCTTCAGGGCCGTCGCTTCAGACTGATAACGGACCAGAGATTTATGTTCAATAGCCACTTATCAAGCAAGGTAAAGAATGAAAAGATCTAAAGTTGGAGACTGTAACTGTCCTACTTCACCTATGTTATTGTCTACGGGCCTGGAAAGCTGAACGAAACCGCCGATGCTTTTTATCTCGTACCTGTTCTGCAACAATGGCTGTACTAGATGTATCATTGAGGAAACTTACAGAACTACATGAGGCGCTGTGTTAGCCTGGAGAGACTCGCTTTTACCACTGGGTGAGAATAAAAACTTGGCTTACTCCTTAGAAGAAATTAGGAAGGTTATTTCATCATGTAAAATCTGCTCAGAAGGGAAGCCGCGCTTCTTCAGACACAAGGCCAGCTAATCAAGGCCTCCCAGCTCTTTGAACGCTTAAAAGTAGATTTCAAGGAACCACTTCCTTCAAATTCGAGGAATAGGTATCTTCTAATAGCCATGGATGAATTTTTTCGGTTTCCTTTTGCATACCCTTGTCCTGACTTATCCTCAGCTACAGTCATTGCTAAACTGAAAGAAATATTCTCTGTAGTTGGCGTTTCAGCCGTTAATTTTTTTTATTTAAAAATAATTCCTAAATTTATCCATGATAATTTGTTTAGATTTAATTATTTAAAAAACTTTTATTTCTCAATTTCATTTTTGGAAAAATAATTGATTTAAAAGGTTAATAACAAAATATTAAGATGTTTATAACAGCTGTTTGTTTTCATATGATATAATCAAGAGTGAAAGGCAGTATTAAGGATCAGTAGGCCGGTTGTTGTTGGCCACTTAGCGTCAAGGTAAACGTACGATGTTTTTTTTGTGAATTGTGAGTCCGTAGTTATGTCTCCGGTTAAGAACAGTTCTCATATCTTTTTTAATCATTAATCGTAATTATGGCGATTAAATTCCGAATGCTATACCAAACCTTCGGTTATCGGCAATTGGGAGGCCGTATTGCTCCTATTTTGTTATTTTTTATATCAACTTTGGACTATTCTTTTATCGTCTGGGACTCCTGGACCACGACCATCGTGTCATACCACCGTCGAATCGTTAAGCAGATCGTATGCGGCCTGCCAAGACGAAAAGATCAACTGTATTAATTAGCAGAACCGAAAGGATGACACGCAAAATCGTGAAGCGTTCCACATTTTTGCACAGGGTATTTATCATTTTATTGTGCAATGAATATTGCTATGTTGCTCTTGGGGTTTATTGAAATACAGTGTTGCTATCTAAATAGAACCCCATTTATTAATATTTTATTCATTACCTTTATTGGATTCTAATCTAATACGTGCAAACCAAATCAGTATTACTTCAGTGGCATTTAAGGAAAGAGAATAATTATGATGAATATTAAACTTACTATATTTACTAGAACGATTATGTATATACATGAAAACTATAGGATGATTTTACAAATATTCTAAAGTCAGCACACAGTTTACAAATTATAAACTTATTACAGACTATTACAGCTATTTGGTACTTCAGTCGGCGTATTGAGTCTGGTCATAATCAGGGCTTCCTTCCTATCTCTCTAGGTTGGCCATCCAAGAGATCATATAGGGTGACCTCCTCTCCTACGGTTTCTTCGACTAAAAATTTGGTTTTACATACCGGGCCGCAAATGACCCTTTTTATGACATTTATGGCAAGAATAATCTTTATACTTACACTTTTAGTTGGATGTGTTTTTCCGCCCGCATACCTCACAAGGCTTCTGCTGCTCTGACGTCTATGGTTTTGCAGGGCCAAAAACATTACTACGGTTCTTTATTTGCGATATAGAAGTGGATCTAAGGGAGGCTTCCCTCGCAGAGGCTAGGGTACGTGCTTTTGAAAAATGTGAATTTACATCCGTAGGATCCTCTTCCATTAATCTTTCCCTTATCTTGGTCTGAACCAATCCTAGAACAAAATATATCCTCATAATTATTTCTAGTTCAGTGCCAAACTGAAAATCTGAATGCACTCTTTCTGATTCTTGCCGAAAATGCTGATGTATTCTCTAACCTTTCAAAAAAATGTTTCCAGACACTTTCACCTGGAACAAAAATCTAGGTGGCAAGCTGCTCGATGAATTCGGCATCCTCGTCGCCAGATAATAATGTTACGACTCTGGGTGGTGGGTGGGGGGTGGGGAAGGGCGCGACTATTATGAGACTTGGAAGATAATAAATGTTAAGGACCTCCCAGCATCTCTCTTCAGCCATATCACTTCCAACCGTCTCTCATCTCTTCGTCCACTCTCCGTCGATCAAACTATACAACCAAACTATCCCTCTTCGTTTTCAGGACCATGCTTTTAAAGAGCTTCATCCCCTCCATCTAACGTTTACCTTTCTTTGTCTGAAAGTTTTGATTTCTTTGTCTGCAACTTTCTTTGTCTCTAAGAAACTTTTGTTGACAGAATATTTTACAGCGGTGATCACTCCGAAGGTTTAACCTAGCTTTGTCTGACCCAGATCTCCTCTGAATGGTTTTATGGCTTAACAATCCTACTCCCGACTTCAAAGGAGTGCCGGCCCTTTTTGATCACGCCGTCTTATTATTAATTATTAACAAAACATTACTCCGAGTACCCATAATACATTGCAATATATATATATATATATATTGTAGTGATATTTTGGAGTTGAGATAAATTGTAATTTAAAAGAATTCAAGTTTGAATTTGGCGCCAGCGAGAGTTCGCCGCCGATCTAATTGTTACGTAGATTTTGCTTATCAATTTAAATTAAGATATGTTAAAAATGATTAGGATTTTTAAAATGTTTTTATTGTATAATTTGAATTTTATATAGTTATTGTAAGTTAAGACGTAATAAATATGAAGGCCATGATGGAGCAGATTTGGCCGTTAACGGTTTTTTGAAAGGACGCTTGGGATGGCGTCTTTTTAGCTCGGTCAGCTTATGGATTCCGAGACGTTAACACCGTGCTCTCTTCGTATAGATTCCGAGGCGACAACACATCTCGCTCTCATCTCTCGGATTTGAAACATCCACATCTATCTGATATTTAACAAGTCACATGTGTGAAGAAACAACAAATTATACTAGCAGTCTGGATGATAGGAGTGTTTGAATAAACTGGCGAAGGAAGAAAAAGAAGGAAGTTTCATGCAAGAAGGACAAATTGGGGAACATTTGGGTTGTGAGAATCTACAGTCACATTGAGAAGAAAGAAGGTATTTTAATTATAACTACGTTAATTAAAAAATGTAATATATTGTAAAAATGTTTTTATTTCTTTTATTTGAAAAAATATATTCTTGAGTCAAAATCATTATCTTTGAAAAGCTGAACCCTTGATATTCCCTCAAAATTTTATTTAACAAATTAAATTAACTTCAAAATAATAGAAATTAAAGTAAACTAACCTACAACAAAGATATAAACATAAAAATATATATATATTTTTTTTTTGAAGAGAAAAGATTTGACCCCGGTTGGGATTCGAACCCAAGTCTCCACCTCTCTAGCGTGGCGCCTTATCCACTAGGCCACCGAGCTCGTATCCGAACCAGGGAAATCTTTTCTCTTCACTGATCCATACCCCCGGGCACTCGCAATTGCGATGTACGATTCGGGGATGAATGGATACGAGCTCGGTGGCCTAGTGGATAAGGCGCCACGCTAGAGAGGTGGAGACTTGGGTTCGAATCCCAACCGGGGTCAAATCTATTGAGGTAAATGGGTTAAATAAAAACTAGCAGAGTCGACAAAAGTCGAATATAATTATAAAAAGACTCATTACATTATAAACACTTAACAAAACACCATGAGGCACAAACTTGGTAAAAACAAAAACTAGGGGTAGGTTACAATAAAACAGTGTTGCCAGTATCAACCGAATTTAAATGAGAAAAAAAAGTCTAACACGCACAAATCTTTCAATGAATATAATAATAAACAAAACGTTATAAAACAATTTATCTCAACACTCCCCCTCATTGAAAAGATTTTGAATTAAGTATTTCATTTTAGTCCAACCTTTTCCAATAATGTTTTCAGTCGTGGTCCATGAAGAGGCTTCGTTAGAAAATCCGCCAGTTGGTCCTGGGTTGCGATTGACTTGATTTCAAGTTGTCCGTCTTGCAAGACTTCCCGCACGAAGAAGTGTCGGATACGAATGTGCTTCGTCCGACGGTGAAACTCCGGATTCTTTGCAAGCTTGATCGCGGCCTCGTTGTCTACAAACAGGGTAGGAATGTTGATCGCATCGGATGGTGAGAGAGATTCAATTAGAGATTTCAGCCAAACAATCTCTCTAGTGGCTTCACTGGCGGCCACCAGTTCTGCTTCCGTTGTGGAACAAGCTACACTGGTCTGTCTTTGGCTTGTCCATGACACAGGTCCTCCAGAATATATAGCAATGACCCCAGTGGTTGATCTACCAGTTGTGATATCTCCACCCAAATCTGCGTCACTGTATGCTAAAATTTCATTAATAGAATTAAAATTATATCGTATCTTTTTGTCTTGTGTCCCCTTCAGATAGCGGAAGATCCTTTTTACCTTCATTACATCCTCACCCGTTGGCTTCTCAAGACATCTTGATACAAGACTAACGGCATATGCTATATCAGGCCTAGTAGAGGTCGCAAGATACATTAAGGCACCTACAGCCTCCCTGTAAGGGTAATTTGTTGTCTCATTCTTGTAATTGTTATAGTCTTGATTATCCAAAATCGGAGTGGACACTTCCTTGCAATCAATCATCCCAAATTTGTTCAATATTTTCTTAGTGTAGTAGTTCCTTATCAGGCCACTGGGCCGCGCTGAACTCAGTTCAGTGATAGTCAGGTTATGGTTACCTTCGAGTTGTTACTATCCTAAAATGTTCTATTAAATAAAGTATTTGAATACTTAAATCTATCTATGTTACTTGTCAAGTTACAACAGAGTGGCGACGAGGATAAAACCCAATTGTGGAGAACACTGTCAAATAGTTATCAAGTGTAGTGAATAATTAATTATCATGGAATCGGACATGCATGCAGTCTTATCTGCTATATCAGCAGTTCTAAAGCAGAACAGTGAAATACTTCATGCTATGCAGGTAAGCCAAAGACCTCTGCAAAGTAATTTTGTTTCCAACTTCGAATATTTTGACGAGTCAAAAGAAACATTTCACCAATACCGCGGGCGACTCAAAAATTGGTTTCACTTGCGAGGTATTTATGAAAACAAAGACCTGTGGGCCAAAGAACTTTTACTTCATATTGGTTCTCAGTTACACAGTATCTTGTGCTCCCTTACTGCCCCTGAAAACCCTGCAGACCTGAACTATGAAAGGTTAGTTACTATTTTAGAAGATCATTTATGCCCTAAACCGAATGTAATCGTCCAACAACATCGATTTTTGTCTAGAATTCAAAATGATCATGAATCTGTCAGTCAATTTGCAACGGAATTACGAAAATTAGCTTCCACTTGTAAATTTGAATGTGAATGTAAAAAAAGTGTGTCAAATCTCTTTTTGAGAGCCCAACTTATTCGTGGAATAGGCGATAATAACATTCGAGAAAAATTATTGCAACTCTCTAATGCTACTTTTGATAAAGTGCTTGAATCAGCTCTTGGATATGAAGCTGCAAAGATTGATAGTCGAGAAATGTCGAGTCTGTCAACAGCTCTTGCTGGTACGTCTGTCAATCGGATATCACATCTCTGATCACGCTCTCAAGATAAACAATCTTACGTCCATCGACGAAACTTCAGTCCAAACAGTCATTCTATGTCACGGATTCGTCAAAATTCCAAAATTGACTTTAAGTCCCTTGGCATTGAACAAAATTGCCTTCGATATTCTAAAACTAACCATAGGTCAAACAACTGCCGAATCCCGTATGAAAAATTAAAGTGTGGGTTTTGTTTGAAGACTGGTCACGTACAAAAAGTCTGTTTATCTTATTTACTTAAGAAGTCTAATTCTCAAGTGAAGTCAATCGAAATGGACCCAGAAGATATACCCGATGCCTACTACTTAGGCTACACCTACATTGGATCCATGTCCCGACCGTCCCAGATATTCCGAGAACTCCTAATTCGCAGACCGCCGGATGGTCGCAAAACAAGTGCCTACATTGGTTCGGATTCAGACGGCCGCGGCCGGCCGTCCAGAGACAATTTTAAATCATTTCAATCGAGTCGAAGCTGTTCCATGACAATACGAACGTATATAGCATCAAAATTAATAATTACTGCTAATGTTAATAGTAATTATTACGTTCATTATAATTTATTACTTTATTTATAAGTTTTTTTTTTGTTTTGATACACGCCAATAAATATAAATATTCATTACCTTTAAAAAAATAATTATAATCAACAAAAATTAACGTTTATAAATAGCTGTTTTATGGCAATATTAAGAAATATAGCACTAGTGTTAATAACTAGCATCCCCCGTCGCTGCTTCAGATAATTTAACTGATGTATAATATAGATAATTTTAACTTAATTATGATTTTAACCTATTTAATTTATAAATTTAACTAATTCAAGGTTTTTGTTTATCGAAAAAAGCCTTGTATTGAAGTATGCAATTCGGCATTATTTTTTCAAAGATATTTTCACGCATAGTAGTAATTTTAACCTGGTTAAAATTGTATTCATTAGGTGATTGAAGATTGCGTAAAATCGTAACTCGAAATCCAATTTTTAATTTTAATGATTCCATCTGGTTAGTTTTTAATATCAATAAATTATCTATCCATAACAGTTATATTAAATTAAATTTTTACTATTTTAAATTTAACTATTGCTAAATCTTCTTGTTACCAACAATGTAGGTTAGAATTTAGTATAATTAGTAATTATAGTGGTTAGTGATCTCAAACAAAAAATTTTGATAAAAATTTATATAATAGTATAGACTGCTACTAATGTTATTAATAATTGTTATGATAATAATAATTTATAACGTTTTTTTTTTGTTTGTTTTTTCTAGTTACACGGCTCTAGTAAATAAATGTAAATATTCATTATATAAAAAAGAATAATTATAATCACTTTTTTTTTATGTTACAATATAAAATAAATATTAACATATATATATATATATATATATATATATATATATATATATATATATATATATATATATATATATACATACATATAGGATGATAAAATCCATAATATTTTAATTGATAACACCTAATATTCCCCAGACAAAGCTCATTTCTCACTAGATCAATTAATATCCCATTGTCTATTGCTATTTAAACGTCCTGACGGCCGAAAACTGGAATAAAACCAAACAGGTTTGGTTCTGACGGTCGCTGACTGACTGAGGATTAAAAGACGGTCGCTGACTGACTGGAGATTATCGGGCCCAATGTAGCCACTCCCTATATAAAGCTCGTGTTTGTTTCCATTTCCTCTGTTGGATTGCGAATTAGGAGTTCTTCGAATATCTGGGACGGTCGCGACATGGATCCAATGTAGGTGTAGCCTTAGACGACCTGGTAGGGGTCAACAAAATTGTTGATATTTTTGTGTCGAGCTCCAGTATTTTCTCTAAGGATGCTGCCAAGTTTCACACAACGGTTCGGTTAAATCAGCATTATAATCAAACTTTTGAAGTGGATTCAGGATCAGCATTTACCTTATTACCCCAGCGGGACTTCAAGAAAATAAATTTTAAGGGGGAACTTAAGAAGACAGATGTACGGTTTCGTTCATACACCCATGGTGTTTTTCAACCTATTGGCTACGCTACTGTTCCAATTGAATATGAGGGTCAATCTATTAGTGAATTATTATTCGTGGTACCGGACCAGCTTAGCCCAATTCTGGGCAGAGTGTGGATAAGACGGCTTAATATTGATTTGAAGCGCCTTGACTTGACAAAAACAGATGCAGCTGTCCTTACTCAAGTCCATTGTATTAAACCTACTCCTCAGTCAATAATGGAAGAATTTGCAGATATTTTTGAAGCAAAGGTAGGATGCATTCCAGGTATAACCTGCTCTTTGCACCTCAAGAAGGACGCTAAGCCCATTTTCCTTAAAGCTAGGGAGGTTCCATTTGCTTTGCGAGAGGCTGTCGAAAAAGAGTTGGATGAATTAATCTCAAATGACATAATTTATCAAGTAAACCATTCAGATTGGGGTTCTCCCCTAGTTCCTATCCCAAAGCCAAACAATAAGGTCCGTCTAGCTGTCGATTATAAAGTTGCAGTTAACAAACAGATTCGGGATGTACATTATCCCATCCCACGAATAGATGAGGTTATAAATACTCTCCGGAACGCAAGTGTCTTCTGCACTCTTGACTTGTACAAGGCTTATCTTCATGTACAAGTGGATAACGACAGCCAAAAGATTCAGACAATGTCAACACACCGTGGAATTTTTGCTATGAAGCGTCTAAGTTTTGGTATTAAATCAGCTCCTTCTGAATTTCATCGCATCTTAGATCAAATATTATTCGGACTAAAAGGAGTAACAGCATATTTCGACGACATTGTAGTCTTTGGTTCAAGCTTTGATGAATGCTCTGCAAATCTTATTAAATGTTTGCATCGTCTTCGCCAGTATGACCTTCATCTCAATCGGGACAAATGTAAATTTTTTAATTCTTCAATTTCCTACCTTGGGTATATAATAGAACACAATAAAGTGAAAAAGTGTCCGCAAAAAGTAAATGCCATTGTTAATGCTCCACGTCCATCTGATGCTGATGGTGTAAGACGATTCTTAGGATTAATAACTTATTATGCTAAATTCATTCCGAATCTTTCGTCTCTTACCTACCCATTGCGCTGTTTACTCAAGAAAAATCGAAAGTTCCTGTGGTCATTTTTATGCGAGAAAGCTTTCCAAAACTTGAAGGAAGAAATTTTAAGTGATCAAGTTCTTATGCCATTTAATCCCGACCTACCTGTACTACTCGCCTGTGACGCCAGCCCTGTAGGGATTGGAGCTATTTTGTCCCACGTCGTTGACAATCAAGAGAGGCCAATAGCATTTGCTTCCCGGTCACTGACAGATTCGGAGAGAAATTACAGTCAACTTGATCGGGAAGCGTTAGCAATTGTATATGCTGTAAACAAATTTCACTTGTATCTGTTTGGAAGACAATTTACTTTAGTCACAGACAACGGGCCGTTGAGCCGCATTTTTCACCAACATGCGAAGCTACCAATCTTATCAGCATCTCGTCTTCTTCGTTATGCTACTCTGCTAAGTGGATTTGATTATGTCATTAAACATAAGAAGGCTGATGAAAACATACATGTTGATTACCTGTCGCGTGCGCCTGTATCCTCCAAGTTACCAGCTTTTAATGATGATGATATCATTAATCATCAAAGTATAAATCAAATATCGACGACTTTAATATCCGCTAAGTCGGTTGCTGCAGCCACCAGTGAAGACTCTTATTTATCTACCCTGTATAAGCAGTTGAAAGATGGTGAAATCCAAGATGAACAATTTTCCTTGCAGGATGGCGTGATCTTCAAAGGTCATAGAGTCCTTATTCCTCAATCCCTGCAGTCTGCAGTTCTTGCGGAGCTTCACGAAACTCACATCAAGTCTTCAAAAATGAAAAATTTGGCCAGGAGGTATTGTTTTTGGAAAAATATTGACCGTGACATTGAAGCATTCGTAAAAAGCTGTCAAGCCTGTGCCGGTACTACCATTGCCCCTCCTTGTGCTCCGTTACATCCATGGGAGGAGCCTACCTCAAACTTTCAGCGTGTACATATGGACTATGCTGGTCCAAAGGATGGCCACTACATATTTATCCTTATTGATGCGAAGTCAAAATGGCCAGAAGTAAGAACATCAAGATCAGCACCAACCACATCCTCAACGATTGAATTCCTTCAGGATATTTTTAGTATTCACGGGCTTCCAGAGATTTTGGTGTCTGATAATGCCTCAATATTTACTAGCTCGGAATTTATGTCATTCTGTGAGTCAAACGGAATTCGTCAAAGACTAATCGCCCCTGGACACCCTCAAACTAATGGACAAGCGGAACGATATGTTCAGTTCCTAAAAAGAAAACTTGATGCCATGCGGATGGAAAAAGGAACATTATCGTCAAAAATTCAAAATATCTTGTTCCGATATCGAGCAACTCCACTTCGATGTGACAAAACCCCCGCTGAACTGTATTTAGGACGACAGATCCGCACAAAATTAGACCTGCTTAGGCCATACAAGATCAAAGCCCGTGATGCCCAAGTCTTTCCACCGTTGCGGTCAAGCCTCAGGTCATTTAGCGTGGGAGACCGTGTTCTTATAAAAATGTATTCTAAGGGGAAAGAAATATGGAAGCCCGGTGTTATCACAGATAAATACGGAAAACTTCATTATAAGGTAAAACTAGATGATGGGTATGCCCTCAAGCGTCATATTGACCAGCTTCGTTCCTCAGAAATAGAACGTCGTGTAACATTTGCTGAGCCGCCAGTTCAAGAATCTCCAAGAAGAAGCCTGCTAACTCACGTCACATTTGTTGGTCCACCAGATCAAGATCCACCAAGAGGATGTTTACCAGCGCAGAGCGCTCTCAGCCCAGTACCATCCAGCCAACCGATCCCAGAAGTCCAACGCCGTCTCACAGAAGGGGACCCTACATCATCTGTTCCCGATTGCCATCCAGTTATTGAACCAGCCATCCATCAGCCGCCACAGCAAGACTTGGTTCGTCCTCAACGTGTTCGCCGACCACCAGCCTACTTGAAAGACTATATCTATTAAAATTCACAACCATTATGTAATTATTTGTATACTTTTCTATGTAAATAACATGGTCTATTTTGTAGTGTGGGAGATTGTAGTAGTTCCTTATCAGGCCACTGGGCCGCGCTGAACTCAGTTCAGTGATAGTCAGGTTATGGTTACCTTCGAGTTGTTACTATCCTAAAATGTTCTATTAAATAAAGTATTTGAATACTTAAATCTATCTATGTTACTTGTCAAGTTACAACACTTAGTGTATGATTTTTGGTGGACTATAATTCCATCTTCATCTTTACTTATTTCAAGACCAAGATAATGATTGAGTTCTTTAGAGTTAACTTTGAATTCAGATTTCAAATCATTTAAGAACTTTTCTAAGAATTTCTTACAAGTGGATGCAACTAATCCATCATCAACGTATAATGCAACAATTAACTGATTCCCATCTTCATTTTTGATGAATATACAGGGGTCTGCATGAAGAGGAACAAATTTTAATTTAGTCATAAAGTTATTAAATCTTTCATACCAGCATCTGGCGGCCTGTTTGAGTCCATACAGACTTTTATTTAGTTTACAGACCTTCTTGGAGCCATCATTAAAGCCTTTTGGTTGTTGCATATAAATGATTTCCTTCTCATTAAGTGTGCCATACAGGAATGCAGTAGATACGTCGAATTGAGCCAGATTCATCCTTTTATGAGCTGCAACGCTTAATATAGTCCTAATGGAACTCATACGAGCCACAGGACTAAAGGTTTCATTGAAATTAATTCCTTTTTCCTGATTAAACCCCTTCACTACGAGTCTAGCTTTGAATTTTTCAATACTTTCATCAGGGTTTCGCTTGATCTTGTAAATCCATCTGCAAGGCAAAACTTTTGCATCCATCAGAGGATTCACCAACGTCCATGTTTTGTTGGAATTATGTGCTGTCATTTCGGTTTCCATAGCCTTCAGCCAATTTTGGTGATCTTCAGACTTGACCGCTTCTTCATAAGTTTCGGGGGTTTCCTGATCAGCCATAATTAAGGTGGTGACAAAATCATTGAACCGCTGGGGTGGTTGGATTTTGCTCCGAACTCTAAGTCCAAGATTCGGTTGTTCTTTTTCTTTTTCTGAACTAAAATAGTCTCCATCTGGGAATCGAATGGCATCTTCTTCTTCACTCTCTGATTGTTCTTCCTCTTCGGTAGACCTCTCTTCTTTCTTGCTTTCATCATCTTCTTCAGTCTTCTTTTCTTCATCATCTCGAAGACGAATTGTCGTTGACGGAATTAGTGGCTTTTCATTGAACGTTACATTTCTTGACCTTATGATTGTTTTTCCTCCGGTCCATACTCGATAGCCTCCAAAGTCGTAACCGACTAATGTTCCTTTTGTTGCCTTTTTGTCCATCTTTTTCCTGAACTGCTTGGGAATGTGAACATAACATTCACAACCAATAATTTTTAAATGTCTTATGCTAGGTTTCTTACCTGTCCACAGTTCAAAAGGAGACTTTCCAGGAACGCCAGACTTAGAAGTTCTGTTTAAAATATGTACAACAGAATTAATTAATTCAGCCCATAGTGATTGTGGTAAATTACCGTGGGAATGTAAGATAGCGCTGGCTGCCTCTACGACTGTAAGGTTATCCCGCTCAATAAAACCGTTAATTTCGCTGGAGTAGGGCATAATTAACAAGTGTTCAATACTGTTACTTCTCAGAACCTCCTTCATTTTGAGACAATCAAATTCTCCTCCATTGTCACTTTGGAGCGCTTTGACAGTGTGTCCAGCTTTTTGGCACTCTTTAAGAAAAATTAAAAATTTATTAAAAACATCAGATTTCTCTTTTAGGAAGAAAATATGTCGGAATCGGGAAAAATCGTCTTTGAAGAGAACATAATATTTGTACCCAGAAAAAGACTTTTCGAAAGGTCCACACACGTCAGCATGTATGACCTCTCCTGGTACCGTTGCCCTCTTTCGAGTTCCATGTTTTAATTTATGGGCCTTACCATAGACACATCCTTCACAAACGCTAGGGTCAGTTTTTAATTCAATACCTAATTCTCTCTTAATCACTTCTTTTGTATGTCTCTTATCTTGATGTGCAAGTCTTTCGTGATAGAGTTGCATGAGTCCCTCGTGATCACTAGCTACAACATTATTAGTTGAGAGTAAGAAATTATGTAAATTAAGTTTATATAAACCGTCATTAATGTTCCGTTGTCCAGTCATAAAGACTTCATTTTTGACAATAAATTTGCATGTTCCTGCTGATGAAATAAATTTACTCTGAGGACATCTATCGTGGGCTGCCAAAACTGAAAACAAATTTTTGTGAATGGAAGGCACTAACCATACATCCCGCAACGTAATAACTTTACCCACAGATGTATGTAATTCTACATCTCCAAAGCCTAATGCGCCAGCTTTTTGACCATTGGCTGTTACAACCTGGTGTGGTCTGTCAAAGTCTTTAATACATTTAAATAATTTTTTATTATTGCATATATGATGAGTGGCACCATTATCCACATACCAATTTATATCATCACTTTCAGCGTGAAAAATGTGAGAAACAAAGAGAGTAAGGGTGTTACTTTGAGTTGCCTCAGGCTTTGGCGGACGCCCATCTCTTTTCCATTTTATACAATTCTTTATTAAGTGGCCCTCTTTTTTACAATAATGGCAAGTAAATTTCTTTTTAGGAACTTTTTTAATGGACAAATCTCTCTTAGAAAGAGCAAGCGCCTCCTCATCAGCCTTAGAGACATTTCTATTTGTATTAATTTCTCCAAGAGCTCTTTCGTGAGCACACAGTTGACTTGTCAAATTTTCAACAGTTCGTTCTGACTTAGGCATTAATTGCTAACTTGACCTAAAAGAAAAATATCCTGACGGCAAGGTGTCAAGGATTTTACAAATCAGAAGTATCTCTGGCAATTTACTTTCAGTATTTAATTCATGTTGAGATTATTCCAAATATTTTTGACTTTAGAAAGATGACTTGCCATATCATCATCTGACGAATATTTTAAATTAAAGAATTGCATGCACAAGTCAAATGTTTTATCTTCGGATACACCATCGTACAATCTGTGTAACTCAAGCCAGATTTCTCTAGAGGAGTTAAATCTCATCACTTTGGTTAATGTTTCCTCCGTCATATTAGAAGTCAAAACCAGCATGGCCTTGGTATCCGCAGTTTTAAACTGTTCATTTTTATTATTGTAATCTTTTACCTCCTGTTCTGATGCTCCGGCAGATACAGGCTTAGGGCATGTTAACTTTCCTGTGACAACTTCATCTCCACAAGGAAAACTCCTTAGAAGTATCAGAATCTTAAATTTCCACGTCGCCCAGTTGCTTTTTCCTTCAAGATTACCAATGTTAATCTTTAGATCCATCTCGTTTTCTGAAAAACTTCGTTACGAAAACAATATAAGGGGACGCTATCACTTCAATAACCGAACCGTCTTTTATCTCCGAAATTACGCGCAGAAGTTGCTAGACCCATAACCTATTGAGGTAAATGGGTTAAATAAAAACTAGCAGAGTCGACAAAAGTTGAATATAATTATAAAAAGACTCATTACATTATAAACACTTAACAAAACACCATGAGGCACAAACTTGGTAAAAACAAAAACTAGGGGTAGGTTACAATAAAACAGTGTTGCCAGTATCAACCGAATTTAAATGAGAAAAAAAAAGTCTAACACGCACAAATCTTTCAATGAATATAATAATAAACAAAATGTTATAAAACAATTTATCTCAACAAAATCTTTTCTCTTCAAAAATAAAAAATATTTATTAAAATAAGAATTATTTCATAATTTAATATATATAGGACAGCTGGTCAATAGATCCATTTAAAAGTAATGTTCAAATTGAACATTCATCCCCGAATTGTACATCGCAATTGCGAGTGCCCGGGGGTATGGATCAGTGAAGAGAAAAGATTTCCCTGGTTCGGATACGAGCTCGGTGGCCTAGTGGATAAGGCGCCACGCTAGAGAGGTGGAGACTTGGGTTCGAATCCCAACCGGGGTCAAATCTTTTCTCTTCAAAAATAAAAAATATATTTAAAAAATATTTATTAAAATAAGAATTATTTCATAATTTAATATATATAGGACAGCTGGTCAATAAATCCATTTAAAAGTAATGTTCAAATTGAACATTCATCCCCGAATTGTACATCGCAATTGCGAGTGCCCGGGGGTATGGATCAGTGAAGAGAAAAGATTTCCCTGGTTCGGATACGAGCTCGGTGGCCTAGTGGATAAGGCGCCACGCTAGAGAGGTGAAGACTTGGGTTCGAATCCCAACCGGGGTCAAATCTTTTCTCTTCAAAAATAAAAAATATATTTAAAAAATATTTATTAAAATAAGAATTATTTCATAATTTATATATATATTATTATGTTCGCTTCATTGTTAGGATAAAATTGGTAGTTTTTTTTGTAAAGATAAATATTGGTTTAGATATGTTCGCAGTTGATTTTTTAGTTATATTTTTGTTAAAATCAGAGTTTTTTTTGTTTTATTGTTTTTCTTTCTCTTTGAACATTACTACAGATATATATATATAATCAATATAAATTGTGAATGAAATGGAGAATCACATGTGGAAGAAATTAAATTAATTTTATTACAAATGTGTATTAATAAATAAGTTAAAAAAAGAAAGAAAAAAAACATTCAGTATTTATTATATTGACTAATTATTGGTCAATTTAAGATTGAAGCCAGCGTTCCAGAGTTGGTACGCTTGGGAATAAAAGCTGCTCAAGGGTGCAATTATTGTTGCCCTTAGGGTGCCCTAACAGTTGGAACCCCGGGATACATACATTCGGACAAAGGGACATCATTTGCGTCTCAAGAACTTAAAAATTTTTTAGGATCTCGCGGTAGTGCTAAAGGCCAAACTACACCATACAATCCTATGAGTAATGGTCAAGCGGAGAAGTACGTTGGGATCATTTGGAAGACAATTCAGCTTGTCATAATAATCATATTATTATTTATTAACCTTCATATGTGAAACTATCTCACATGCTCAATCCATGTATTGTCAGTATATTCTAATTAAATTTAATAAAGCCTTATTTCAGAAGGTATTCTTATTACAATTTATTAAACTTAATTAACAGAAAACTAATTGATCGCTTGCTGACACCGGAACGCTTGGACCTAGACCCTAACTCAAAGGAAGCCCCTCAGAAATTCAATCATTGGTTGAAGACATTTAAAAATTTTGTGCTCGCATCAAAAGCCACAGAACCCGAACATCTGAAGTTATTAGTCAATTTCGTGTCTTATTCGGTGTATCAATATATCAGTAACAGCGCTACGTACGCCGCAGCTGTAGAAGCACTCACGAAACTTTATATTAAGCCTGTGAATGTAATCTATGCAAGACACCGGCTAGCCACTAAAGATCAGCAACCTGGTGAGTCTATAGATTGCTATTTAGAAGAGCTAAACCATTTAAGCAAAGATTGTGAATTCAAAGCCGTAACCGCCGAAGAGAACAGAAACGATTATGTTCGAGATTCATTTATTCGAGGGATTAATTCATCACATATTCGGCAACGACTCCTCGAAAATTCGACTCTAACGTTAACAGACGCTTACGAAAAAGCTCGCTCCCTAGAACTAGCTCAACAACAATCAGAGTCGTATTTTCCATCGTCGAATTTAAATGCACTGGAGTCAAGGTCCGGCTCAAAACTATACCAACAAAGTGAGCAGTGCAACTCTTCGGGATCATCTACATCTAGCACTCCCGAGGCAATCTGTGCCATAAACCAGAAATGTTTCTTTTGTGGTAAAAAGAGGCACCCAAGATCCAAATGTCCTGCTAGAGATGCAATCTGCAAGGGCTGCAAGAAAAAGGGGCATTTTCTAAAGGTTTGCAGGTCCTCTCCAAGCTCCAAGAGTGGTAACAAGGTAATTGATCACAAAGCTCAAACATCTGCTATATATTCATTCACTTCTTCTACCTCTCCCCATCCGTCGAATTTGTCTAAAGCTTGTAATAATAATCATATATTATTATTATTAACCTTCATATGTGAAACTATCTCACATGCTCATTCCATACATTGTTAGTATATTCTAATTAAGTTCAATAAAGCCTTATTTCAGAAGGTATTCTTATTACAATTTATTGAACTTAATTGCCTGAAAACTAATGGATCGCTTGCTGACACCGGAACGCTTGGACCTAGACCCTAACTCAAAGGAAGCTCCTCAGAAATTCAATCATTGGTTAAAGACATTTCAAAATTTTGTGCTCGCATCAAAAGCCACAGAACCCGAACATCTGAAGTTATTAGTCAATTTCGTGTCTTATTCGGTGTATCAATATATTAGTAACAGTACTACGTACGCCGCGGCTGTAGAAACACTCACGAAACTTTACATTAAGCCTGTGAATGTAATCTATGCGAGACACCGGCTAGCCACTCGAGATCAGCGACCTGGTGAGTCTATAGATTGCTATTTAGAAGAGCTAAATCTTTTAAGCAAAGATTGTGAATTCAAAGCCGTAACCGCCGAAGAGAACAGAAACGATTATGTTCGAGATTCATTTATTCGAGGGATTAATTCATCACATATTCGGCAACGACTCCTCGAAAATTCGACTCTAACGTTAACAGACGCTTACGAAAAAGCTCGCTCCCTAGAACTAGCTCAACAACAATCAGAGTCGTATTTTCCATCGTCGAATTTAAATGCACTGGAGTCAAGGTCCGGGTCAAAACTATACCAACAAAGTGAGCAGTGCAACTCTTCGGGATCATCTACATCTAGCACTCCCGAGGCAATCTGTGCCATAAACCAGAAATGTTTCTTTTGTGGTAAAAAGAGGCACCCAAGATCCAAATGTCCTGCTAGAGATGCAATCTGCAAGGGCTGCAAGAAAAAGGGGCATTTTCTAAAGGTTTGCAGGTCCTCTCCAAGCGCTCCAAGAGTGGTACAAGTAATTGATCACAAAGCTCAAACATCTGCTATATATTCATTCACTTCTTCTACCTCTCCCCATCCGTCGAATTTGTCTAAAGCTTGTAATAATAATCATATTATTATTATTAACCTTCATATGTGAAACTATCTCACATGCTCATTCCATACATTGTTAGTATATTCTAATTAAGTTCAATAAAGCCTTATTTCAGAAGGTATTCTTATTACAATTTATTGAACTTAATTGCCTGAAAACTAATGGATCGCTTGCTGACACCGGAACGCTTGGACCTAGACCCTAACTCAAAGGAAGCTCCTCAGAAATTCAATCATTGGTTAAAGACATTTCAAAAATTTTGTGCTCGCATCAAAAGCCACAGAACCCGAACATCTGAAGTTATTAGTCAATTTCGTGTCTTATTCGGTGTATCAATATATTAGTAACAGTACTACGTACGCCGCGGCTGTAGAAACACTCACGAAACTTTACATTAAGCCTGTGAATGTAATCTATGCGAGACACCGGCTAGCCACTCGAGATCAGCGACCTGGTGAGTCTATAGATTGCTATTTAGAAGAGCTAAATCTTTTAAGCAAAGATTGTGAATTCAAAGCCGTAACCGCCGAAGAGAACAGAAACGATTATGTTCGAGATTCATTTATTCGAGGGATCAATTCATCACATATTCGGCAACGTCTCCTCGAAAAATCGACTCTGACGTTAACAGACGCTTACGAACAAGCTCGCTCGCTAGAACTAGCTCAACAACAATCAGAGTCGTATTTTCCATCGTCGAATTTAAATGCACTGGAGACAAGGTCCGGCTCAAAACTGTACCAACAAAGTGAGCAGTGCGACTCTTCTGGATCATCTACATCTAGCACTCCCGAGGCAATCTGTGCCATAAACCAGAAATGTTTCTTTTGTGGTAAAAAGAGGCACCCAAGATCCAAATGTCCTGCTAGAGATGCAATCTGCAAGGGCTGCAAGAAAAAGGGGCATTTTCTAAAGGTTTGCAGGTCCTCTCCAAGCGCTAAGAGTGGTAGCAAGGTAACTGATCACAAAGCTCAAACAACTGCTATATATTCAATCACTTCTTCTACCTCTCCCCATCCGTCGAATTTGTCTAAAGCTATCGTGCATGCGACAGTTAATGGTAGAAATATCCAAGCTTTAATTGACACTGGAAGTACGGGGAGTTTCATCAGTGAACGCTTGGTCGGCTGTCTGAAGTTGTCTGTAATGCCTTATACTGGCGAAGTACTCATGGCTTCCACATCTCTAACATCTCCGATTCGTGGACGGTGCGTTGTCGATCTCGAAATTCCCGGACATAAATACAAAAGAGTTTCACTCGATATTCTATCGGGCCTGTGTTCCGACGTCATCATTGGACACAACCTTTTACGTCATCATTCATCTATAGAACTATCGTTCGGAGGAAGTAGAGCTCCGCTAATTATATGTGGCGTTGCAGCAGCTAAAATAGAACCAGTCTCTTTATTTTCTAATCTTACACCCGACTGCAAACCGATCGCCATCAAATCCCGTAAACATTCATCCTCGGACTCTGAGTTCATTGCGAAAGAGATCGAACGTTTGCAGAAAGAAGATATCATATGCTCGAGTATCTCCCCGTGGCGAGCCCAAGTGTTGGTTTTAAATAACGAAAATAGAAAGAGGCGAATGTGCATCGATTACTCCAGGACGATTAATAAATTTACGGAATTGGACGCGTATCCCTTTCCTAGAATCGATGAAATAGTTAACACAATCGCAAACTATAAATGGTATTCGAAAATTGACCTCCAATCAGCATATCACCAGGTTCCTATAAGAACAGATGAACAGCAGTATACCGCCTTTGAAGCTTGTGGCCAACTTTGGGAATTCAAAAGGATACCCTTTGGAGTCACCAACGGTGTAGCAGCTTTTCAACGCACAATCGATAGGATCATTAAAAATGAAAACTTAAAAGGAACTGTTGCACTTTTAGACGATGTTACGATTGGAGGTAAAACCAAAGAGGAACACGATTCTAACCTAAAATCTTTCATGGAAACCATTGATAAATATAATCTTACCATAAATAAAAACAAAAGTGTATTTTCCCTCGATACTATAAACATCCTTGGATATCTGGTATCGTACAAAACAATTAAACCGGATCCTGAACGTTTGAAGCCGTTAAGGGATTTACCTCCTCCGAAAGATAAATCCGCTCTCCGCCGAGCTCTAGGAATGTTCGCTCACTACTCACCATTTATTTCAAAATTTTCCGATAAAATCGAACCTCTAATTGATTCTAAATTACCATTATCTGGAGAAGAACTACTGCGGTTCAGGGAACTAAAATTAGATGTCGAAAATGCGGTAATCTCATCAATAGACCCAAACTTCCCGTTTACTGTTGAAACCGATGCATCTGACGGAGCCATCGGTGCGACTCTATCTCAGAATCACCGGCCTGTCGCATTTTTTCTCGAGGACCCTGACTAAATCAGAACAAAGACATTCATCAATTGAAAAAGAAGCATATGCAATCGTGGAAGCTCTAAGAAAGTGGAGGCACTATCTCATTGGAAATCATTTTCGTCTTATAACGGACCAAAGATCGGTGGCCTTCATGTTCGATAATAAAACAACAGGAAAAATCAAAAATGAGAAAATAATGAGATGGAGGCTGGAGCTATCGAGTTTTAAATATGACATTGTGTATCGACCAGGGAAGGAAAACGCTGCTGCTGACGCGTTTTCACGAGTGTGCTGTTTCATTTGCCAAGAAGATGAAAACGAACTGATGAAAATTCATGAGTCCTTGTGTCATCCCGGGGTTACACGACTATATCATTGGGTGAGAGTAAAGAATCTTCCATTTTCATTGGAAACCATACGTCGAGTTTTGTCAAGATGTCGTGCTTGTGCCCACCTCAAACCAAGGTTCCACAAGAATCAAGGAACTCTTATAAAGGCCACCGCCCCCTTTGAAAGGCTAAATGTGGATTTCAAGGGACCTCTTCCATCCAACAGTAGGAACAAATATATGCTCACCATCATAGATGAATACTCTCGTTTTCCGTTTGTCTTCCCTTGTCTGGATGTAAGCACGGCTACGGTTATCAAACATTTCGAGACACTGTTCACAACATTTGGAACACCTTGTTACATTCACACTGACCAAGGAGCCGGTTTCATGTCTCGAGAGCTCAAAACGTACTTGACCTCCCTTGGTGTCGCTACGAGTAGGACCACACCTTACAATGCTCCCGGCAATGGTCAAGTGGAACGATACAACGGCATAATTTGGAATACCGTTCAGCTCGCTCTGAAATCCAGGAAGCTAGAAACCTCACACTGGGAGACTGTTCTCAATGAAGCTCTTCACTCAATTAGATCTCTTTTATCCACGGCTACAAATGAAACTCCACACGAGCGATTCTTCAAACATCCCCGGAGATCTGGTATGGGAAGATCGACGCCGACCTGGCTCACAACTCCTGGACCAGTCCTACTGAAACGACACATCCGTCTGTCAAAGTACGACCCGAGAGTCGATGAAGTAACCTTGATCGAAAGTAACCCAGACTACGCCCTCGTACGCTTGCCGAATGGCAAGGAGACACGGGTATCTACAAGGCATCTGGCGCCTACTGGAGACCTTCCTTCGGAACATCATGAAGATGCGGAAGATGAGATGCCAACAGGTGACACAAATCAAGCGACTCATAATCAAAGCGAACCTGGTATGACTATACGGCCCTCACAGGAAGCAGAAGAGCTAATAGAAGGAAGACCGCAAGAAGAAGTAGGGGTAGAAAGTAGACCGCAAGAAGAAGTAGGGGTAGGAAGTCCGATCTTAAGAAGAACTACAAGGACCCGTTGCTTGCCCCGTAAATATGAAGATTACGATCTTTACTAGGCAGGGGGTGAATGTAATAATAATCATATTATTATTATTAACCTTCATATGTGAAACTATCTCACATGCTCATTCCATACATTGTTAGTATATTCTAATTAAGTTCAATAAAGCCTTATTTCAGAAGGTATTCTTATTACAAAGCTATCGTGCATGCGACAGTTAATGGTAGACATATCCAAGCTTTAATTGACACTGGAAGTACGGGGAGTTTTATCAGTGAACGCTTGGTCGGCTGTTTGAAGTTGTCTGTAATGCCTTATACTGGCGAAGTACTCATGGCTTCCACATCTTTAACATCTCCGATTCGTGGACGGTGCGTTGTCGATCTCGAAATTCCCGGATATAAATACAAAAGAGTTTCACTCATATTCTATCGTGCCTGTGTTCCGACGTCATTATTGGACACAACCTTTTACGTCATCATTCATCTATAGAACTATTGTTCGGAGGAAGTAGAGCTCCGCTAGTTATATGTGGCGTTGCAGCAGCTAAAATAGAACCAGTCTCTTTATTTACACCCGACTGCAAACCGATCGCCATCAAATCCCGTAGACATTCATCCTCAGACTCCGAGTTCATTGCGAAAGAGATCGAACGTTTGCAGAAAGAAGATATCATATGCTCGAGTATCTCCCCGTTGCGAGCCCTTGTGTTGGTTTTAAATAACGAGAATATAAATAGGTGAATGTGCATCGATTACTCCAGGACGATTAATAAATTTACAGAATCGGACGCGTATCCCTTTCCTAGAATCGATGAAATAGTTAACATAATCGCAAACTATAAATGGTATTCGAAAATTGACCTTCAATCAGCATATCACCAGGTTCCTATAAGAACAGATGAACAGCAGTATACCGCCTTTGAAGCTTGTGGCCAAAGAGGAACACGATTTTAACCTAAACTCTTTCATGGAAACCATTGATAAATATAACCTTACCATCAATAAAAAAAAAAAAGTGTATTTTCCCTCGATACTATTAACATTCTTGGATATCTGGTATCGTACAAAACAATTAAACCGGATCCTGAACGTTTGAAGCCGTTAAGGGATTTACCTCCTCCGAAAGATAAATCCGCTCTCCGCCGAGCTCTAGGAATGTTCGCTCACTACTCACCATTTATTTCAAAATTTTCCGATAAAATCAAACCTCTAATTGATTCTAAATTACCATTATCTAGAGAAGACCTACTGCGGTTCAGGGAACTAAAATTAGATGTCCAAAATGCGGTAATCTCATCAATAGACCCAAACTTCCCGTTTACTGTTGAAACCGATGCATCTGACGGAGCCATCGGTACGACTCTATCTCAGAATCACCGGCCTGTCGCATTTTTCTCGAGGACAGTTATGAACCCACCTAGTCCTCAGATACCTCTTAGTCAGCATTCTCAGAGATCTAGTATATATATTCCTCAGATCTAGGAGAGAGCAATCAGTTCAATCAGTTCAGTCATAGCCTTTGTACATAGTTGTTTTCAGTTTAAGATCTATTTGTAAGTTTGCTTTAAATAAAGTTTTTAAAAAGTGAATCAGTGGTTCCAGTTATTTATTTGACCCTGACTAAATCAGAACTAAGACATTCATCAATTGAAAAAGAAGCATATGCAATCGTGGAAGCTCTACGAAAGTGGAGGCACTATTGTGCCCACCTGAAACCAAGGTTCCACAAGAATCAAGGAACTCTTATTAAGGCCAGCGCCCCCTTTGAAAGGCTAAATGTGGATTTCAAGGGACCTCTCCCATCCAACAGTAGGAACAAGTACATGCTCACCATCATTGATGAATACACTCGTTTTCCGTTTGTGTCCCCTTGTCTGGATATAAGCACGGCTACGCTTATCAAACATTTCGAGACACTGTTCACAACATTTGGAACACCTTGCTACATTCACACTGATCAAGGAGCCAGTTTCATGTCTCGAGAGTTCAAAACCTCCCTTGGTGTCGCTACGAGTAGGACCACACCTTACAATGCTCCCGGCAATGGTCAATTGGAACGATACAACGGCATAAGACCCAAGAGTCGATGAAGTAACCTTGATCGAAAGTAACCCAGACTACGCCCTCGTACGCTTGCCGAATGGCAAGGAGACACGGGTATCTACACGGCATCTGGCGCCTACTGGAGACCTCCCTTCGGAACATCATGAAGATGTGGAAGATGAGATGCCAACAGGTGACACAAACAAACAACTCGTAAACAAATCGAACCTGGTATGACTATACAGCCCTCACATGAAGAAGAATCTGAAGAAGAGCACCGCAAGAAGAAGTAGGGGTAGAAAGTAGACCGCAAGAAGAAGTAGGGGGTAGGAAGTCCGATCTTAAGAAGAATTACAAGGACCAATTGCTTGTCCCGTAAATATGAAGATTACGATCTTTACTAGGCAGGGGGGTGAATGTCATAATAATCATATTATTTATTAACCTTCATATGTGAAACTATCTCACATGCTCAATCCATGTATTGTTAGTATATTCTAATTAAGTTTAATAAAGCCTTATTTCAGAAGGTATTCTTATTACAATAAGCAAGTTGGACATGAATCTGATGTGAGCGACTCTGATCATTCAACTCAATCTTACGGATGCACGTCTCCTCTGGCGTAGTTGATTTTTACGAACTCAATACCCGCTCAGAGAAGTATATCATAACTGTGTCGCTGAACAGTAAACCTTTCAAAATGGAGGTGGATTCTGGTGCGAAATTCTCCATTCTGCCGGAAGACAAATTACAGCAGCTTAACCTAAAAAATAACTTTTACCTGCGCATATTAAATTCAGAACTTTTTCAAATGAAATCGTCCCCTGTAAGGATAAGGTAAATGTAGTAGTCACCTATAAAAACAAACACATACTTGCTGACTTGTACGTTGTTCCACCTGGCCATGACGCACTTTTAGGCCGTGACTGGATCAGGAAGCTGGACCTAGAACTTAAACAGATTGATGCAGAGATGTTGCTTGAACATGATTCCCATGATGTTACAGATTCCTACTCTTTAAATGATGTCGATGTTCTAAATAAGTTCCCTCAGGTCTTTGAGGAAAAAGTTGGGTGCGTTCCAAATTGCGAAATTTCCTTAACTTTGAGAGAAAACGCTAAACCAATCTACACTAGAGAACGTACAGTACCATATGCTCTTCGTGATCGGGTAGAACGGAAGCTTGACGAGTCAGGTATTATCACACCAGTGGCTATACCTGATAAAGTTATTGGGGATCTCCCCTTGTGGTAATACCAAAACCAGATGGAGGAGTCCGACTATGTAAATGAGCGTCTGGTTTCTGCCAATTTTCCGATTCAACGTGTTAAGCAGCCTCCGTAATTCCACTTACTTTTGCAAACTCGATTTATTCAAGGCCTATTTGCATCTCCCTGTCGATGAACAAAGCAGTATTATTCAGACCATTTCCACCCATAGAGGAACGTACAAAATGAACCGGTTGAGTTTTGGAATTAAGACGGCACCATCAGAGTTTAATCGAACAATTTCGCAAATGTGTTCTAACCACAGATGCTAGCCCGGTGGGAGTCGCAGTAATTTTGAGCCATTCTGTGGATGGGAACGAGAAACCTGTAGCTTATGCCTCTCGCGCTCTCACACCTTCTGAAATGAACTACAGCCAACTTGACCGAGAAGCACTGGCTATTGTGTTTGGAGTCTCCCAATACTACAACTACATCTATGGAAGACATTTTTTCTTGGCTACCGATAACCAACCACTTTCACGGATTTTTGGTCAGAACCGAAGTTTGCCAAAGATGACCTCGGCCAGGCTGCTGCGTCATTCCTGTCAGGTTTTCACTATACAGTTCGATGCAAGGAAAATCAGAATGTGGACTGTCATTACCATTGATTTTTTTTTATTAAAAGTGGCGGACGACTGTTCTATATTGTTATCTTGTCTTCCCACCAATGTGATAAGCAGAGGGAGCAAGGAAGGTTATTTTTTACATGTGTTGTACTTTTAAGTTTTTAACCCAATAAAATGTGCTCGTGTTCAATCATTCTAAATGTGTGTGTGTTATTACAACCCATTGATGACAATATAATAGTTTGTAGGAACCCGTGCCCGCTTCTCCTTCTCCGAGCTATATCTCGAAAACGGTTACATCTTACAGAAAAAATAAATAGAACCAAAATTATTGAGAATCTTATTGTTCGTAAGCTTTGTAATCCTCTTGATTGACTGGGATAGTGGTGTAACTTTTGTCATGATCATTTAATAGTATACCTATAATGGAGGCGACACTGGTTTTTGTGAAGTTTTTAAAATGTCTCGCATATGTACCCTTTAAAGTTTATTAGGATGTCCAGACCTCTATGAACGTTCCCAGTTTCTTTAAACCTGTTGATTTTTTTATATCATTGAATGATTTTCAGAAATTGTTTTGCATATTTCCCCAAAAAAACTTTACTTTCTTTCTAGAATGATGATTAGTTTCCTGATTTCTAGGAATATCTCCATAATTAAAACAAATATAATTTTTAATTTACTTCCTTGTACAGCAACAGATATTAGAAGGCTAAAAATAGCTCAGAAGTGTACAATGCCAGTAATACTCCAGAGAATTAGTTATGGTTGGATATTTTCTGTCAATGGACAGTGTACACAGACTTCTTTTGGCATACTCCTTCTTATTAAATTACTATAATTCCGAAATTAAGCCAACAAAAAAAATTGTTTGATTTGTATGAGTTGGCAACATGAATAAGTTGAAAAAAAATTTACAAAGAGTTAGCAATTCTTTTTTCCAGTTCAAATGGGGTTCATCTCCACTTATACTGTTTTGACATAATGTGACAGTATTCCCATGACAGCTTAAAGCCTATCGGCCATGGCTTACCATACAGGGTGTCCCGAATTTAAATGGCAAAACTTTAGGAACTTATAGGGGACCGAAAAACTAAGACAAAAAGTCCTTTAGAGATTAGCTCGTTTTTGCTTAGTATTAGAGAAAATCGCAAAAAAAGAAACAATACAAGTTTTCATTTTTATACTAATTTATTTACATTTTATTTATGTTATATTCTTTTTAGTGTAAATATTGCTCAAAATGTCCTCTTGCACCAATGCAAGCATTACATCTAGCACTCACTTGATAAATTGCAGCTAAACATTGTTCTGATGATATTTGGTGAACTGCATATGATTCGGTCTCTTAATTGCTCTCTTGAGTTGATTGACACTGAATAAACTTTCTGCTTAAAGGTTCCCCATACGAAGAAATCCATGGGTGTCATATCAGGTGATCTGTGTGGCCAAGGTACTACTCCTCCACGTCCAATCCATCGTTGTGGATAATTTATATCTAGCCAAGCTCGAGCAACTCTGCTATAATGAGCTCGACATCCACCGAGTTTGAACCACATTTTAATCCGCTGCTGTAAGGGAATGTCATCTAAATAATTAGAAAAGTCATTCTCCAAAAAATGTGTAAATGTGGTACCATTCAATCTTCCAGGTAAAAAATATGGTCCCACCAGTAATCCGTTCCAAATTCCAAGCCAAACGTTAATAGCAAATTCATGCTGAAACCTATTCTCTCTAATTGCTCTGGGATTTTCATGAGCCCATCATGATAATTTCTTTGATTAACAATTCTTCCTCTTGTAAAGGTAGCTTCATCGGTCCATATATTTTTTAATAGAAATAAATTATCATCGCAAATTTTGTCAAGAAACCAGTTACTAAAATTCAATCTCTTGACATAATCTGGAGGTAATAAATTCTGAACTTTTTGAAGATGGTATTGTAGCGATTATCACCTTTCAAATTTCGCCATATTGCTAATGCCGCAGATGCTCTTCGGATGCTAGTCTCAGCATTGTTATCGAAGTGGCGTTGGACACAATTTCTTATCCGATAATCTGCTCTTATTGCTGGCTGGAGTTGGTCGCCTTCATTACGTATTAAGAATGACCCAGTCTCTCGTAGTCTATTAAAAGTTAACGAAAAGACTCGTCGATTAGGCACTCTTCTATTGGAAATCGGCGCGCATACTCCCGCACCGCTTCTAAAGCATTACCGTTACAGAAACCCTACAAAAATAATTCACATCAGCGTATTCAACATTAGAATATGAATTGGCATTGTGGCTGATGCTATTCACACAAAAATATCTGAGAAACTGACTGAAGACTGATTTAGGAATTATAATCCTAGAAGGAAGCCAAAATGTAAACTAATAAAAGCATGTAAAGGATAGCATTAAGTGTTTACATATCTCACTGCCTAGCCTGACGAACTTTGAAAGGTGATAATCGCTACCTGTAACATTCTTTTTTTTGCGATTTTCTCTAAAACTAAGCAAAAACGAGCAATCTCTAAAGAACTTTTTGTCTTAGTTTTTCGGTCCCCTATAAGTTCCTGAAGTTTTGCCATTTAAATTCGGGACACCATGTATAATATGATGCCACTAAAGAAGCTTGGCTTCAAAAAATTATACATACTTTTTTGTTTTGTCTAATGGGGGTAGATAAAAAAATAAAATGTCAAGACACCCAAATTTGAGGAGTGAGGGATTGTTGAGACCTAGAACCTTACCTAGGATTGAACCGGTTTCTTGGTCCCCCACTATCCCCAGAACAGCTAAGGAGAAATACCAAACTCTCAGAGGATGTTCTTCCCCAGCATCGGGAAAAACAAACTTGAGGTTATTCAAGGATAACTTAAGTTCAAAAATGCATAGGACCACTAGGTTTTTCCTCATTTAAGGGTAATTTTATTCTTTCTTGAAACTATGATTTAAAGTTATGAGAGAATTACTGTTTTACTGCAATAAATGAGCTATTATCTATGATGAGTCTAATAAACAGAAGAAATCAATTTATTTCTTCTGTTTATTAGATATTCTTTTAGGAGATAAAAATTAATAATTACAATTAAGTAAATTATTCAGGATTTCATATTAGAAATGCATCGTTTATTTGTTCAATAAGTTTGCACAATTACATCCTTACTTCATATGAATAAGCCAACCTTTCATACAAAAGGATAAACGATTAGGAACTGTTTAAAAATTAAGATTAAGTACATTATATATACATGAATAGTACTTCTTTTCTTTTTTTTTTTAATATACTGAAATTAAAATAAACACATAATACAATTTTAAAAGAGGAAACAGCACATATTTAACACACTCAAAAACATTTATATAATAAGAAAGAATATCTTAAAAAAGAACATATGTACAAGTAAACATACTAAGATATATAAGCTCACAATGCCGTCTTTGGGATATTTTCATTATAATAAAATAAAAAAATAAATTGGTAGGGAACCTAAGGGCTTTTAATATTATGGCACTAATCATCTGATTTATTTGGTTTTGTTTTACTGAATGCTGTAAGATGATTTACAACCATAAACAAAATTTTAAGTAATAATTTAATTTAACCAATCCAAGGGCTACTTCCATCATGATGAATATATAATCATTAAAATAAAATTAGTAGGATAATATAATCAATCGAGTGAGTGAATTAAATCAAATGACCACCACACTTGCATGAAATTAAAATACATAATCTTGTACTAAGGTAAAAGTAATCACAATCCAGTAGTTAGTAACAAAACAAAATGACTAAAATATTAATGATAATGTCATTCAAACATTCATATAAATGTCTATGAACTAAGTAGAAATATAAATATATATATATTTATATATACTTACACTATATAAAAATCACATATCAATAAATCTAGCACCATTTATAGAAGATAAAATACTTATAATTACTAAGTAAAAGTAACACAATAATAATTCAGTAAAAATAATAAACTAGAAACCATGAAACAAATACACATAATATAATGTTAAATCAAACAAGATAAAATTTTATCAACAGTGGACAAAGGATAATTCACAACATCAATGATGCATGTATTATACTTAATAAAATACTTGTAAAAATATTAACAGTAGAACCTCCAATATTATATTGAAAAATACTACTATCCTCTATTAGTTATATCTCATTTATTATAAAAAGGTTTTTAAATAATGTTTTCAAAGATAAATACATCATAGAAAAAAAAAATCAATATGCAGTAAATAAAACTAGCTATGATTAAACAATAATATAATTAAAATTAAGCACAAGAACTTCAATATTTAAAGAAACAAAGCTGTACTTAACTTCACGGATGAAACTTGTCTATAAAGGTTAAATGCAGAGATGCAACTATTTATGGAATTCTGTTAATTCTCATAGCTCCAATGCTCAATTTCAATATTGTTGTTATGAGGTAATAAGATATATTTTCTGTGGGAATGATAAAAACTAAGAGAGTTGAGAGAAAATGAGATCACAATTCAGGCCACATGCAATAGATAGTTTTTTAAGGCAAATGAAAATTTGCAAAGACGATAATTTAAGGTTCTCAAATACCTGAACTCGCCAATAATATATATTAATATCTCAAAGTCATTGATGAAAGTAATATCTTCTTAAGTAATCTTCAGATTAATGGAGCCAAGAAAATATAATTCAATTTTTTTCCCATGGATCAATTAAACTCCTTAACTTAAAACAATGGAGGTTCCACGGCATAAACTGTTATACAAACAACTATTGAAAAATCCAACAAACATTTTAAAAAGGGAGATATCCATTTCTACATAATTAAATGATGTAGAATAGTGATAAAAAATAATGATGGTGTTATTATAAAACTACAAAATGAATTCTTCTTCTTAAATCACAAATGGAAAATAGATCTTCAACAATTAAAGTAGCCTATTTTTCAATTTTAAAGTGTAGAAGGGACACTATTATTTTATGTACCTATGGTTTTTTAACTACTTTTGCTAACAAATACTTCTCAATTTTAGAAAACTGGTGCACACAAGCACCATAAGATGCAAATTATCAGTTTACTGTAATAAAATTATATAAAAAAAAAAAATGCTTAAAGAATATAAATTACTACCAGATAGCAGAAATTAATATTCCAGTATCTTGGATTTAAGCAATGCGAGTAATAAGATTCTCTTGACTATCCAATAATAAACATATGTACATATTAAGACTTTCATGAATATTGAAATGCTGTAAGTAAATTTATCAGCACTGTGACAGCTAATTACGCATAATATTAAGTAGCTGGGAACTGAGTTGACTAACATTTCTGCTACCTGGACTAAAATAATTGGGATAATTCACACTTTAAATTACACTTCTACACCATTATCTTTATTATTTTCTTTTCAGTTATACCAGTTTTTCCCCCTTGAAAATAATGACTGACAACTAAACTAGTAATCAAGTATTAATGAAAGTTGTAGTATTTTTAAAAATTATTCCTGGTCATTTGATTAAAAAAAAACAAATAATAATCGATAAAAATCCCTTCACTGCTTGCATAACTAGTGGAGAAAAACTACCCAAACCCATCTAGGTTCCTTGTTATATACAGAAAGTAAGTAGCAACTAAATCAGCATTGCTCTAGTTTAAGCTATGACTGGAAAAGGAGATCAGGGGACAGGTACAACAATTGAACATTCAATTTTTTTTTTTTTTTTTTTTTTTTTTGTTTTAAAATATAAAAATATTATAAACCCACTTGTCACATTGAAAAAAGTCCTATGAATCTTCATCAATAATTTCAAACTCACTATCACTATCTTCTTCCAATGGTGGAGGTAAGACTCCTTCCCCGGTGGCCCTAAATTGAAGTCTACCTGAAATAGTAGGAAAAGTTTTGTATATAACTCCTGTCAGAGCACTTGTAAAGCCCGATGTACTTGATGGTTGAGAGGAATAATTTCCAATATCAGGAAATGAAAGGTCTCTCACTAAAGATGCTTCATCTTCAGAAGAGTTTCCATTGAAATGGGTATTTTTAAAGCTAAGTGCATCAGCTTCAGAATCTGTTTCTGAATTTTCAGCTTTTTCTAATTTATCTGTTATCATAAATGAATCGACGGTATCATTTGACGATTCATCATGTTCTGGTATCAGATCGCCTACTGATGAATCAGATGATGGAGTGGATAAATCTTAAACAAATCAGAACCACATATTCTATAACATTTAATATCAAATAGATAAATAATAAAGCAAAAGAAATACAATAAAAATTAAATTGACAAATAATTAATCATAAATTTTTCAGCTGATCGATAATAAACTGCTGAATCTGTTGCCTTAAAAATCATAATGTTCTTGAAAAAAAAAAAAATTAAATCATTATAGGATAAATCACTAGTTACGGGCAGGCTAATACAATTTCGCAAAAACGATGGTCTAATCCATTTTTTTGTGATATCACCAGGAGAAATATTTTTGGAAAGAGTTTAAGATTCACTTTCTTATGAAATCCTTCCTCCTATTCTTTTCCAGTAGCCATTAAAAAATGTTTTCCTCAAATATTGTCCCGAAATATCTTTTATTTTTTTTTTAATTTATCATTTTTAAAAGTGAGGATTCTTATGGAGTAATTGTAAATTGCTTCATTAATTTTTAGTTTTTGAGTTATGTAGCTTTTCTTTAGAGTTAAGACTATCTGATTTTAATAATCGATAAGGTTATGAGGCAACTAATGTTACTAATGTGATATCAAGGTTAAAACTACCTTTACCAATGTTTTTCGTTGATATTACCAAAGAAACATACAATGATAATATCTACCAAATTAAAAGCATGTTCTACACTCGAGTAATAATTGAAGAGCCACGAAAGAAGAGGATGATACCTCAATGCAATCGGTGCCAACAGTACGGTCATACTAAGACCTACTGCAATTACACACCCAAATGTGTAAGATGCGGCCAAACACACGCAAGTTCCTCATGCCAGAAAACGTGTGATACCCCAGCTACATGTGCAAATTGCCAGGGCGCACATCCTGCGAACTACAGAGGATGTCAAATCTTGAAGGAGTTAAGAAGCATGAGAAATTCACGAGTTCTCCATCATCGAAGGTCTGCACCCTCTCAATCTACCTCTATCTCAATTGGGCCACAAGACTCTCCTCCATTGCAGCAGCACTCACAGCAACCTCAGCTCACTCAACTAGATTCAAGAATGCAGCAGGACCCACAGCAACCTCAGCCCACTCAACTAGTTTCAAGAATGCAGCAGCAAGGACCTCCACACACTTGTCCAGCTCCTGAAGGAAGACAGCAACAGAATGCGTTCATGTCAGGTATGAGGCAGAACATTGCTCAGCCGGTAGCCCCAGCTGATAATTATCCTCCCCAAATATTGAATTTGTTAAATGGTTTAGATAACCTCATCGAACCCCTTTTTGGTTTCCTCCAACAACTTACACAAATCAGACAAGCCTTCAACCCCGCTTATGGACCCTAATTATTTAACTGTGGGTTCCTTGTCCATCCTTCTTTGGAATACGAACGAACTTCTTCAACATAAAACAGAACTTGACATTTACTTACACGAGAAACGTACCGACATCGCTTTTATTACAGAAACCCACCTCACTTCACGTCATAAAATAAGCATACCGGACTATACCATCTACAGGACCGATCACCCAGACAATACTTCGCACGGTGGGACTGCCATCATCATCAAAACATGTCTCAAACACCACTCTAAACATATTCCAATTACACCAGACATCCAAGCAACAGCCATAACTCTTTACACAGCACAAATAACACTAACATTAGCAGCGGTGTACTGTCCTCCTTGGTATGCGCTGACCTCTGACATGTTTTGTAGCTTTTTTAAAAAGCTTGGAAGATGTTTCATAGTCACATGTTAAGTGACAGGTGTGGATTAAACAAATAAAGAGAAGAGAAAAAAAATAAATAAAATAATCGATAGTTTTGAACTGACTATAACCGGTTAGTAAAAATACAAGATATGAATTATGGTTACCACCCCCTACCCTTTCAATTTGCTTTGGTGTTACAACCAATCTTTTTTTTTTTTTTTCTATAAAAGAAAAAAATAGAATTTTCTTTATTTGATTATGCCATAATAAAAATTAAATATTACATCATTTCCTAGCAGTAGTCGTGTTTGACCTTATGTCTCTTAAGTAACCATTACTAGTTAATATAGTTATATTCTGTACTTTGCAGATGGCTATTGCTGTTTAAAGAAAACTAGAAATATCGAAAGAACATAATTTATAAAAAATTCATTCCGACTGCTTTTAATTCATTATTCTTTTTAGTGGGGATGATTACCATATTGTATGTCATTACAGCTTATGTAGAAAAATCAACGAGAAGTGCGGCTATAAATTATACTCTGGTAAATAGTTTTTTTAATTCATTTTTAATAATCATTTCATGACGGTTCTCTAAACTAATAAGTAACTATAAAGTTTGTGAATAACTGCATAACAACAAAACATTTATTAAAACTTAAATTTTTAATAGGTTTTGAAAATTCCTCACTCCCCACTGGAGCACCCTAGAAGCCATCAAATTTCCCAAAAACTGCGGAATTGAGTTAGCTTTTTAGTGGTGTAACCCATGATACAATTGCACTTCACTTTTTGAGTCTAAAAGAAGATTTTCAGATGAAAAACACACTAGGGAATAAATGATATCACGTTCTGGTTATCAAGCCCCGGATTTATTTAGGTAAGCTTTGTAAACAATTATAATCCCACTGTGTGCAAAGGTCAGAAGGAGTTGTCCTCTCATTTCATGACTGCATCAATTGCCATTCACTCTTCAGCCATGGACTTCACCACAAGTGAGTACGCAGATCAGTTTGCAGGAAATTTAGGTAGGCTTCTCCATTTAGATTCCCTTCAAAAAAATGAGGCCCCAGCATTATGTCTCCAACAACACCGACCCATACTTTGCAGGAAAACCGATGCTGGAATGAGCTCGATTGGCACATGTGAGGGTTCTAAGTAGTCCAGTAATGGGAATTGTGTGTGTTATAAATTCCTTCCCTCACAAAAATAGACTCATCAGTCCAAAGAATTTATTGAAGTTTAAAGAAAGTATCTATTCTCTAGCATGTTTTTCATCAGAAAAACTTCTTTTAGACTCAAAAAGTGAAGTGAAATTGTATCATGGGTTACACCATTAAAAGGCTAACTAAATTCCGCAGTTTTTGGGAAATCTGACAGCTTCTAGGGTGCTCCAGTGGGGAGTGAGGAATTTTCAATAACTATTAAAAATTCAAGTTTTAATAAATGTTTTGTGTTTTGCACGTTAAAAGTAGATTTAAAATAACTAGATGTATTTCATCTTTTAAAAAATTTAATGCTGATTAAGAAAATATCATAGTTTTTGTTTCTATGGTAAAATGAAGTAGAGAAAACTGCCACTTTACAGAAAAAAGTAAGATTTTAAAAATAAAAACAAAAAAAATTCTATCTCCTCAACAGATTGAGATAGGAAACTCGTTTCTGCCTCATTCTACCCCTTTTAGCATGCAGTATTACCCAAATTTTTTTTTTACACTGCCTGGGACACCCTGTATATTGAACCGATTTAAATTTTATAAAAAAATTAAGTTAATTCAGTTTAGTGCGACGTTTTAAAAATATTATAATAATTTAAAATCAGTTCAGTGGTTTGGCCAACACAAGCTACCAAAGTGGCGGTGATCAGCAATCACGTTTTTCTGCACTTTTCTGCCTATAACTCTGCAAATGTTTTTCAGATCTATAATTAATTCTTTTCATCTGAAAGCTGATTAAATTTACTATTAGACCACATTTATAAAGTACCCGTGACATCGCTCTAAAAGTGTATGTTTTGGCAAAATATGACAAATATGGCAAAGTTCAGTGGGTCCAGTCAATAAAGGATTATAGTGGGTCTTTAATCCAAGGTTTTTCTCCGGAAACATGTTCAGGGTAGTTAGAAGTAAACCTACTAAAAGTCCTGGGGCTTTCGGGCCTGGGAACAGGAAGGGCGAGGGGGGCTCAAAAGGTCCCTTATTTGGTTTTGCACTTATATCTCAAAAACGGTGCGTCGTATGCAAAACATGACTATTTACTAAATTAATTTTAATTAAATCCTCTACAACTTTTATTATATACACAGTTTTCATATTTTGTACCGTTTCCGATATACGCTTGGCAAATGTGAGAAGGACATTTAGTATGTTTTACCGAGAAAACTTAAAATTTATGTAACTTTTGACAGGTTAGAGATAAATTGGTTTATATATATATATATGTATTTTAAAGTAAATTTAATTGTCTACAATATTATTTATGAAGACTTTTGTGGTAGGATGAACATTTTAAAAGATTTGATAGAGGCATGTTTAACTGAAAACCTGAGGTGAAATTGTTTTTTTTGAAAATTTTTACATTTTCCAAGTGTATATCTAGGCCCCCCCCCTTCCTGTTCCAAAGCCCAAAAACTCCAGGACTTTTAGTATATTTACTATACAATATATTAATTACCAAGGAGAAATTAATATTAAGGTGTAATTACAAAAGCAATTATTCTCCCATATTTATTTATTAAAAATCATATAATGTTACATGATTGTCCAAAAATAATTTTTTATTTCATTTTTTGCGACGTTTCATGGTCATTGCCACATGTTATTCATTAAGTTTTAATGTATGTAGATATTGACATGATACCAGTGACAAGACTTTTAGTCGATTAAAGATTATATTGGAAATGAATCTTGTATTTTTGGACATTGTAAGGTAACTCATTAGTTATTTATAATGTACATGGTCGAGTATAGATGCACATAATATACCTTATTCGCAATTTGCCATGCATGTGTGTTTTTGCATGTTTCAGAGCTTGAAAATGTGGCAATGACCATGAAACGTCGCAAAAAATGAAATAAAAAATTATTTATAGACAATCATGTAACATTATATGATTTTTAATAAATAAATATGGGAGAATAATTGCTTTTGTAATTACACCTTAGTATATTTACTTCCTAACTACCCTGAATATGTTTTACAGAAAACGCACTCTACACCCTATTTCAGGCCTTTATTGACTGGACTATAACCGATACAACATGCCCATAACTGGTATTTTTAGCTTTTTGTAAGAAATTAATTTGAAAGGAAATTTTAGTGAATTTGTCCATTTTACATTCCAAAGAATAAACTTTTGAGAACCTAACAAGGGGACATATTGACTTGTAACTTACAGATTTGAATGCCGATATTTGTGTGGGTAGTAGGGACCTATAATACTGCAAAACTAGAGTTATAGCCAATGGGCATTAGAGGAGAGAGAGGGGGAGGAAGGGAGAGAGGAGAGAGAGAGGGAAGGGGGAGTGGGGGAGGAGGAGAGAGAGAGGGAAGGAGGGAGGTGGGGGGGGGAGGAGGGAGAGAGAGAGAGAGAGGGAGGAGGGAGTGGGGGAGGGAGGAGAGAGAGAGAGAGGGAGAAGGGAGTGGGGGAGAGAGGAGAGAGAGGAGAGAGAGAGAGAGAGAGAGAGAGAGAGAGAGAGAGAGAGAGAGAGAGAGAGAGAGAGAGAGAGAGAGAGAGAGAGAGAGAGAGAGAGAGAGAGAGAGAGAGAGAGAGAGAGAGAGAGAGAGAGAGAGAGAGAGAGAGAGAGAGAGAGAGAGAGAGAGAGAGAGAGAGAGAGAGAGGGAGAGAGAGAGAGAGAGGAGAGAGAGAGAGAGAGAGAGAGAGAGAGAGAGAGAGAGAGAGAGAGAGAGAGAGAGAGAGAGAGAGAGAGAGAGAGAGAGAGAGAGAGAGAGAGAGAGAGAGAGAGAGAGAGAGAGGAGAGAGAGAGAGAGAGAGAGAGAGAGAGAGAGAGAGAGAGAGAGAGAGAGAGAGAGAGAGAGAGAGAGAGAGAGAGAGAGAGAGAGAGAGAGAGAGAGAGAGAGAGAGAGAGAGAGAGAGAGAGAGGGGAGGGGAGAGAGAGGGGGGAGGAGAGAGGGATGGAGTAAGAGAGAGAGAGAGAATATTAAAAAAAGAGAAAAAAGATCATTTGTAATAAAAGATGTACAATTCAGACAAAGAATAGAGGTCATCAATGAATGAAATAAAAGTATGAAGAAAGGTTTATTAAAAACCTTAAATAAACATACACATTAAATACTTAAATACCAGAAACCAATGTTTACAAAATATTAAATAATTAGCCACATTATTAATTATAAATGATTGGTATGAATCAAAAGAACAACCATTTTCACATGCAAACATAGTCAAATTCCAAATTAATTTTAGGAGAAAGTTCCCACTTCCATATAAGTATTAAGATGTAATTTAATAGATCCATGCACAATTATGAGATTAAAGTAATTTAAGATGTTAATCTGAAACCATAAATACAATTTCAATGAATGTTAAAGTTAAAAATGTTTGTAAATTTTTTTCTAAATCAATGCTGTAATATTTACATAAATAAAAAATAAAATAAAATGCTTAGAGAATCTGAAGGTTCGATATCGACATCACTAACCATTGACCACACACCTCCCTCCAACCCATTCCTTCAAAACCCAAATCCCCAAGATCGGCCCTGACACAATTCTCCCATTTATGTCTTGGTCTACCTCTCAGCTCAAAAATTATTACCTTTTTCAGAATTCGGCCATCACTAAATCCAACGACTTTACATGCCCATTTTAACCGTCACATTGTTATTACCTGAACTATATTTACTGGATATAATTCCTGCATTTCTGCATATGGAGCCTTCTAATGCTCCCATACGTTCATACTTTTTGGGGCCAAATATTTTATGCAGCACTTTATTTTCGAAAACTTTAAGGCATTGTTCTTCCCTAATTGTAATCGGCCACGTTTCACATGGATATAGAACTGTAGGTGGTATGATAGTCTCATATATCCTAATTTTTAAATTTCTAGAGTCAGCACAAACTGAGTAGTTTTGCAACAGAGAAATAACAAAAATCACTGGCTTTCAACTTTGTCCTTATTTTCTCTTGATTTTCATTTTTCCTTGATATGGTAGAACCTAGATATTTGAATTGCTCTAATTATTCAAATATAATCCCGAAAATATTGACATAAACAAACTTTTAATCGTTTCTATTACTTCTTTCTTTCCTTAGCTCAACAGGCACATATAGCAGCCCCTGGATTTTTCAACTTCTGCCTTCCACTCATCTATCGTATACAATCCATTCATTATGTCATTTTCATCATGTCAAGATAATATGTCTTGAAGTATACTATCTCTCCGGTAGCCCTTGGGTCTCCCTCAGCTTCTCTTTCCACCTGGTGTGCCTTCATAGTTTCCTTGGCATCCTACTGTTCCCTATTATGCTTAGGTGACCAAACTATTTCAATCTTAGGATTCTGATGCTGGCCGAGATATCAAGGTCTTTGTCTTTGTATTTTTTGTCCTTATTTTTCCTTCTCTGCTATATTCCATCTTCGTTCCATCAACAGGCCCCAGAATATTATTGTTTCTACTACTAACTATATATTTACATTAGTACTGTAAAATGGGGTCACATTAGTACGGTGGGGTGAAATTGGTACACAATTGTTTCTGTGGTGATTTCCTTCTGGCAGATTGTTGTGTCGACTTTTATCAAATGAGAGCCCACGAAACAACTCATTCATGAGCTCTCATTTGGTAAAAGTCAGTACAACAACCTGCTAGAAGGAAATCACCACAGAAATAATTGTGTACCAATTTCACCACACCGTACTAATGTGACCCCATTTTACGGTAATATTTACAAGGGAGAAAAAATAATTTTTATTAAGTAACATCTTGTGCACCAGAGAATAATATAGTTCAAGAGACCAAGACTTTTACATACATATTTCAATTGTAAGTCTGCATTAACTGAAATGAAATTAGTCACTTAGAACCGGCACGACATGCACGCCATTGGTGATAAATTCATAGACATAGGGATAGGGTAATAAAATCCTATCAACAACTGTCTGGGTTTAAAATTCTCTTCCACTGGTATCACCTCTTAATCTTTCACTAACCATATCAATCCTCTTTTATTTGACAAGCCCACTTTTTTTCTGTTGTTTCAGATTCGACAAAGCTCTGCTCAATGTGAATTCATAAAATATAATCAACTATCTAACACTTATAGGAGTAGGGAGATGGCTGCCCCATTGCTAGGTCTAAATATCGCTGATAGCCACTGATCCATCAGGGAACAGTATTCCGACACCCACACATAACCCTGCTGACAGCACACTACACCATACAAGAAGGTCGTATGAAGTACACACCCTAGGGCCACTTTCACTAGGTAGCCATGCCTGGATGTGAGAGCGTGTCAGGGCACATTGAGGAGGCAGCCCTTCCACCTAGGGTAGCCATAGAAAATCACACCAGATAATATAGTTGCCATAGAAGATGGTATATGGAAATTACACCACCAACATATATTCGGAACAGTTTTTATTGTCGAGAGGAGATTGGCTCAACAAGTCATTGATTTTAGGCTTATTAATAAAAGACTCTACATGCTCTGGCTAAAAACTATATCCTATTATAACAGCCTGGAATGTGCCCATGCTCCTACAGAAGTGTTAGAAGAGGATCTGAAAGAAACATTCAAAGAGGAACTTGACAGATGGATGCCTGACTGAAGCATGACATGAAAATTGTACTTGGTGATTTGAATGTCCAAGTCAGTAAAGAAATAATTTTTCATCGAACAATAGGTCTCCATGGCTTACCTGAGGTTTCAAACAATAAGGGGAAGAGATGGGCTCTGTATTGAAAGCACATATCTCCTACATAAAAAAATACATTTACATACATTTTGCAGGGAGACAAATTGGGGCTAACAGCAAAATTACCACATTACAAATCATTTGCTTAGCAATACTTAACATAGATCATTGTTAATGGATGTCAGATCCAATAGAAGTCCAAATGTAGACTTGGATCACTATCTCATAATTTCCAATGTTAGAGCCAAGACCATTAGTTATTTCTGATAATTAAGATTTGACAAATCCTCATTTGTATAAGTCAGCAAAGACAAAAAGTATATTTGGTCTATAATGGTAAGTTAAAACCTTAAGCTTAAGTGGATGGATATAATCTAAAAACCAAGGAATGGATAAAGTATATATAAAACAGGATGTAAACTAAAGAAATAACTGAGTTGGACATTAAAATAAACAATAAGATCATCAGTTCATAAGTTAACAGTTAAGATAAGAATTTAACTTATATACTCACAAGGGGAGGACACACTCAGTCTCTCACGGATCTTGTTGGCAATTTTTTTGGAGGTTCCTGGTCAAAAAATATTAGACACGTATTTTGCCGTTCTGACCAATGGGCCCTAGGAGCCGAAAAAAAAAAAATAAAATAGCATTAAAATAATTTATTTTTTATTTTGAGTTTAAAAAAATGATATCGACATGATTCTTGCACCAAGATTTTTAGTTTTGATTGCGGATTTAAGGAAAAATACAGTCGCTCCATAGATTTTGGTTCAGGTTAATTAAATTCTAAAAAAATTATTAGATTTTCAAGCAAACTACCTCTATAGATTTTTTTACACAAAAATTGACGTCAGATTCTAATTCAGCACCCTCAAAAATGCTTATTCAACAAAATCAAAAAATATCATTTTTTTCACCCTCTTCAAGGAAAATGAAATTTTTAAACCGATTATTGGTTACATACCTTTAAATCGCCATTACTTTGTCACGCAATTCACAGGTTGGTATCGCTAGAAAGAGGAGAGTCTCAGCTTTCTTTTGATGAATATAAATGTAAAATTTGATGAACAAAAATCTATTGAAAAAATTGGAAAATCCGAAAATTATTTTGATTTTTAACATGAGTTTGAAACCAGATAGGATGATAAAACCAAATACATTTCATGCGTATTACCACCCTATATTTTGTGTAAAAAAGTACAGTTGATACGTTAAACTGTCTAAGCGTAATTAATGCTTTAATCAATTTAAATAAAAGTTGCCTACCATTGGTCAGGCAAATTTTGAAACTTACAAATTTTTATTTTTCTATTTGGATGAAATTTCGTATGTAAGGGATCTTATAAATGCTGAATTCGAATCCGATGTCAGTTCTTGTGCAAAAAATATATTTAACGTACTTCACTTGAAAAATTTTAGCTTTTACTCTGTAAAATGTGGTAGAAAATTTTTTTAGCCCTAGGATTCCATTTCAGCACCCTCAAAACTCAGGAAACGTATGTATATGTATAGATACCAATTAAGTTGTAATAAATTATTGTTATTATAATTATTATAATAATTGTAATAAATCCTAATTAGTACATAAATATATATATATATATATATATATATATATATATATATATATATATATATATATATATATATACTAATAAGGAGAAATAATTTGTTACTTTAATTATTATTAAAGTAATTATAATTATTAATTATTTATTGTAATAATAATTTATTACAACTTAATATTTACATAATATATAGACAGAACCACATATAAAATTTGTTTTTAAGTATTTACAAATTTTATTTTATTCTTCTTTTTATTTTTAGCCCCAGAATTCCATTTCAGCTCCCTCAAACTCAGGAAACGTATGTATATATATATATAGATACCAATTAAAAATATATAAACTAATTAGGAGAGAAAATAAGTTATTACACTTTAATATTTACATAAAATACAAACAGATCCACATATAAGATTTGATTGTTATGTATTTCCAATTTTTGTTTTATTTTGCAGTTGAACATGTTAAAATATGATTTTATATATATATATTATTAATTAGTATGTATATATATATATATATATATATATATATATATATATATATATATATATATATATATATATATTTGTTTAATTGGTATCTATACATATACATACGTTTCTTGAGTTTTGAGGGTGCTGAAATGGAATCCTAGGGCTAAAAAAATTTTCTACCACATTTTACAGAGTAAAAGCTAAAATTTTTCAAGTGAAGTACGTTAAATATATTTTTTTCACAAGAACTGACATCGGATTTGAATTCAGCATTCATAAAAACCCATAAATACGAAATTTCATCCAAATAGAAAAATAAAAATTTGTAAGCTTCAAAATTTGCCTGACCAAGGTAGGCAACTTTTATTTAAATTGATAAAAGCATCAATTAAGCTTAGACGGTTCAACGTATCAACTTTATTTTTTTACACAAAATATAGGGTGGTAATACGCATGAAATGTATTTGGTTTTATCATCCTATCTCGTTTCAAACTCATGTTAAAAATCAAAATGATTTTCGGATTTTCCAATTTTTTAATAGATTTTTGTTCATCGAATTTTACATTTATTTAGTGCTGAATTAGAATCTGACGCCAATTTTTGTGTAAAAAAATCTATAGAGGTAGTTTGCTTGAAAAACTAATATTTTTTTTAGAATTTAATTAACCTGAACCAAAATCTATGGAGCGACTGTATTTTTCCTTAAATCCGCAATCAAAACTAAAAATCTTGGTGCAAGAATCATGTCGATATCATTTTTTAAACTCAAGATAAAAAATAAATTATTTTAATGCTATTTTATTTTTTTTCTCGGCTCCTAGGGCCCGAATTAGTAGGCCCATTGGTCGGAACGGCAAAATACGTGTCTAATAATTTTTGACCAGGAACCTCCAAAAAAAAATTGCCAACAAGATCTGTGAGAGACTGAGTGTGTCCTCCCCTTGTCAGTGTAAGAGTTTGTCATTGAAAATAATATATACAAAGAGGCATTTAGCCATAGAAATGGAGACCATTGGGAGAACACGTGATTTCTACTACTACATGATGTTTCTCTACATAAAAATTAGATAACAGGTAAATAAAACCAAATATATTCTCCATAAAATTGAAATGATTTGGGTATAAAATGAGGATGGAAGAGGTTTAGGGGCCCAAAAGGAAAAAAGAACACACAAGGAAACAATGGATGAGAATGAAAATGAAGCAAAATACGGCTTTTGACCATCAGATATAACTGTTTGCTACCAATAGAGACTTCAGACTTCTCAATTCTATAGAAAGATATAGGAACAGGATGATTATCATTCTAAACTATTAGAAAAAAAAATTATGGAATTGTTAAAAAAAATAAAAAAACAATTGCAATCATAAAATGTTAAAGTTTTGAAAAACTTACCATTACTATTTGCTCCAGCTTTTGCTAATATATCCAAGTTTTCTTGACTAGTATCTGGCATATACTCATCAACATTATTACTGCTCTCTGCAATGATGATGTTCAAATAATAATGAGATCACATAGGACATAGATAATTGAATATTTAACATTAAATATAAACATGTGTTCCCCCATCTTAAGTAGCTGTCTTTGCAAATTGCAGGATAAATGGAAGGATAATATAATTTATGTTTTTTGTAAACAATTAAGCTAGTGAAGTTTTGTTCTTGTAGGAAAATAATGATTTCCAGTGAGTAAGTAAATGATACCTTTAATCTTCAATTAGTAGGCGTTTGAATTGTAGACAAAGTTTAATACAATTTCTAACCAATATAATTTTAACTTATTTTTGTTTTAAACAGAAGGTTGTGGGCACAGTGTAACAAAGTGTTATACTGTGCTCAAATTGATACTATATTTTTTCTAGATTTGAAACAATGAAAATAGTTCAGAAAAGCAAAAGGAAGACATACATAGGTCAAAATCAGATAAACAATTATAATGACATTAAAGAAGAAATGATAATATTCTCATATCATAACTTGTTTATGCTTTAATTTTGGTTACCAGAAATTTATTATGAAACATAATTGAGTTTGAACGTTTGTATTTTTCATAATTTATTTTGTTTAGTCTACTGTTATAATTTACCCCATGTTGTTATACTGTACTCCAATGGCTGTTACACTGTACCCCACCCCTAGGGCACACTGTAACAAATTTGTGATTTCAGGTAACTAAAAAAATAAATAGCTTTTAGGTATAATTTTGATATTATTTCAAGCCTAACATGAAGGTATTCTATAGAAAGATATAGGAACAGGATGAACAGGACTTTTATTTTTATGGTAATTAACTAGCATCCTCTGCCGCGGCTTCACCTGCTCTCGTAAGTAAAGAAATTAAATAATTTTAACTAATACTTGTGGTTTTATTTTTTTTATCTATAAAAATCTTGTGGCATGCAATTGAGATATATTTTTTCAATATTTTCAGGCATAGCTGTAATTTTTAACCTGGTACTGTTGTTGCACTTATTAGGCAGATGAAGATTACGTAAAATCATAATTGGACATCTAATTTTTAATTTTAACCTATGATTTGGTAATCCAGTTGGACAGAGACTATTTAGAAAGAAACTCTTGTGGATAATGGACAGCAATTGATATATTGCATTGATGCAATTAATTGAAAGAGGATACTAATTTTTAGAAAATTTCAATAAATCATTAAGTTGAGAATAAAAAACAATTCAAAATCACTTGTAATGATTTGACTTTATAACTGTACCTAATAATTATGAATCTTATGAATTATAGATCATTTATCAATTTCTAATAAACAAACAAATATGAATTAACTACATATAGATGAAGAAAAAAAAATAAATAAATAAAATTAATATAAGTTTTTACTTTTTCAGAGATGAGCATATTCTTATCCTTTTATAGGAAGAACATTTAGGGTTAATAATATTATAAAATATAATATTATATTATAATATTACAACAAAATAAGACAATTCATATGTAAATATACAAGGAGAAAAGAAAAACCAATAAATTAATTAAACGATATTCAATCTTGAATTAAAAAAAAAAAAAAAAAAAAAAAAAAAAAAACAACCTTAAAAATAGATAATAATGGGAACTTGTTTAATAGAGTAACCTACATCCGTTATCTTTTATCTCAATGTACTATGTTGTTTTTTAGGGCTTAATATCCTTAAGAACTTATACTAAGATAGGAAGGATGAGTTATTATAAAGGTTATCATCATATTATAACCGGGGTAGAAAGGTCAAGATAAAGTTCAACTCACCCAGGTGGGATTCGATCCCACAACCTTCAATAGTGGGAGCACTGACACCTTCTCTAAGATGCATTTAGTCATTGAGGCCTCTATTTACTGTTTGGTTGCTAAATTCAATAAGCATTGAAGTTAATGAAATTAATAATCAAATAGCCCAGTAAAATAAGGATTTCAACTCAAAAATGAAACAATATAGCTGAATTTTTGCATATACCTTTGTTTTGGTCTTCTAACTAAGTGATAAAAAGTCACCGATCTCAGCACGTTAGCTTCATTAGATATTCAAGGTCAAAGGTCACAAACATCAGTTTTTTTTTTGTTTTTTTCCAAATATCTCGATTTCTGTGCCTCGGACACGTCAATCAAAATGCTTACAAAACTTGTAGATAATAATATTCTCTATAATTTTGGTTCTATTAATTTATTTTTCAGGAATAACAGTTTTCGAGATATAGCATGGAGAAGGAAAGGAGAAGCAGAAGTGGACACCGGTTCGGACAAACATTTGCTTCTAGTGCCTTCGACAATTGTTTCTCAGAAATATTGTCAGAAACAAAGTTGTAGGGCATTAAATTTACTTTAATTTCATATATATGTCTCTGGCACTTAAATCAAATGTTTGACAAAAAGTGAAGCAACATTTTTTTTTTCTAAATTATTGATATTTATTACCTTCGCCCCTTCCCCTACCATAAACTGGGGATTTCCGTACACCTAGGGACCGGGACTTTTAATATTCACCTTCCAACTACTCCTAATGAAGCTGTGAAGTCAAAAATAGTCGCATAATTTATACACTCTATACCCCTCATTTCAGCACTGGGGTGGGTCATGCTTCTAACTGAAAACATGTTTTTCAGCACTCTTTTGGCTCTAATAGTTCGATCCAAAATATATTTTTCCATCTGAAAGCTGGTTAAATTTACTATAAGAACTTGCATATTAAATTTTGATCAAGTCTCGTAAAATATCCATGTCGGCACCCTCAAAATTGCTTACTGTTTTCAAATCCAAGTTTTTTTGGCACATTTTTCACTATTTAAACTTATTATTTCAACTAAAACTGGGTTAAATTTATTACTAGGCCCTTTATATGAAATTTTGATTAAACTCTGTATTGTACCCAAGCAGGGCCACTGAAAATGACAAAATCGTCAGATGTTGCCAAACATACATATTTAGCATGCTGGATAGGGTGTGTTACGTGGTTCAATCAAAATTTTCATATAAAGGGCCTAATAGTAAATTTAACCAGGTTTTAGTTGAAAAAATGAAAGTTCAGATTGGAGAAACAGTTATGGAGTTATAGTGAAAAATGTGCCAAAAAAACTTGGATTTCAAAACAGTAAGCGGTTTTGAGGGTGCTGACATCGATATTTTATAGGACTTGATCAAAATTTAATATACAAGTTTTTGTAGTAAATTTAACCAGCATTCAGATGGAAAAAATATATTTTGGATAGAACTATCACTTTTGGAGTTATAGCCAAAAGAGTACCGAAAAACGTGTTTTCGCGGAAAAGCGCGACCCCAGTGAGTGCTGAAATGAGAGGTGTAGAGTGCATGAATTATGCGACTATTTATGACTTCACAGCTTCGTTAGGAGTAGTTAGAAGGTAAATATGCTAAAAGTCCTAGTCCCTGGGGGTACGGGAATCCTCAGTTTATGGTGGGGGAAGGGGAGAAGGTCCCATGTTAAGGTTTTTCGATAATATCTCGAAAACGGTGGACTCAAGAAAAATAAACTACAGATCAAAATTATAGCTAATTAAATTTCCTATAAAATTGTCTCTAAACATATTTGTCCAATTCTCAACGGTGTGCGAGATATATGTTATTAAATATCGATAATTATAGAGAAAAAATTTCTTTACCTCACTTTTTGGTCAAACATTTGATTCAAGTGCCAGAGACCTATATATGAAATTAAAGTAAATTTAATGCTCTACAACTTTGTTTCTTACAATATTTTTGAGATACAATTATCGAAGGCACTAGAAGCAAATGTTTGTCCAAACCGGTGCCCGCTTCTCCTTCTCCACGCTATATCTAACGGTTAATCCTAAAGTATAAATTAATAGAATCAAAATTATAGAGAATTTTATTATCTACAAGTTTTGTAACAATTTTGATTGACGTCCGAGGTAGAAATAGAGATATTTGAAAAACAACAACTGATTTTTGTGACCTTTGACCTTGAATACCTAATGAAGCTAACGTGCTAAGGTTGGTGACTTTTTATCCCTTATTTAGATGGCCAAAACAAAGATATATGCAAAAACTTAGCTTCATTGCTTCCTTTCCGAGATCTGCTCTATTTAACTCCTTATTTGACTGGGCTAAAAGTATACTATAATAAATGAATATAAAAAGAAACATTTTAAAAATCATTTTTATAACCTAATGGATGTTTGAGCTATGGAAGGGACATTACCAAGTAGATATGCGAACATTGTTAGTGGCCAATTGAACAATATCAAGCAATGAGATCAGATAAGATGCATGGTTACTCTATTAAAAAAAAGGCCAAATTTTAAAAATCGTCTAACTGAATACCTGGAGGTATGAGGACGAAATAAACAGAATTTAGAATCTGTTTTATAATTTGTTTTTGTTCCTGTGAAACAAGATGAATATAGGCTCCTGGTAGTGTTAATAACATCATTAAAAATGTATAAGCAAGAGCCATTCCAGAGAGAAAGCTACCAATCCCAGCAATAAATAACCAAACAGCAGTTGAACACATACAAAACTGAAAAAAAAAAAAATATATATATATATTCAAAAATTGAGAAATAATTATTAAAAATTGTATGGATATTGAAAATATCTAATCTGTTGTTGTATAATTATTCAGCAGAAGTAAAACTAGAAAATAGGGAAGTAACATTACAGATAAGTAAATTCCTCAGCAAGATTGAGTCATAAGATCTTAGACACTTCCAAAAGGACAGTGTCTGGAAGTAAGTGTCTCTTTGCAACACCTTACTTTATCATAACTCAGGGACACAACGTACCTCACCTCCACTTTAAAAAGAACAGTGTCTAAAACACATGTTTTAAGGATCTAATAACTATCATTAAGTAGAAATAAAGCATAAATTGTTTTGATAAGTAATCATCATCTAATAAAGAAAAAGTAAATAGTTTTTTAATTAGGACAATTATAACCCTGGGCCCTCATTAGTAGTCCCTAAGTATTTAATTACCCTTAAAAGTGTAATGAATTGTATTAGTATAATGGTAAATAATTTATTTTAAGAAAAATTAACAGAAAGGTAGATACAAACAAAAAACAACAAAATACATATGTAATAAATTACGTGATTAACAATAGTCTGTAACTTTCTTCTACGTATATATAGGGGTACGATGATCTATCACACTGTGAATTACGTGAAAAGCTGCAGACATCAGCTTCTACCCATCTACCCCTTGTAGCCATCGCTAATACAAAACAGAAATAATTAACACAAAAAATGTCTGTGTTGTCCCAGAAATAAAGCAGTACTGAAGATATTCGAGTATAGGTTAAGATAGACTGGTTTGTACATGTTCATGGTTCTAGGAAACTTCCGACTTATAGAGCCACCTGACTCAGGGAATTTGACTTAAAAGAGTCTAGGAAGTATAGTGTAGATAAAAAGTTTTCTTTGAGTAAACGATTGTTGCTTTGAGTCAACAAATACAATACATCATACCAACATAATCAGGTAATGGGGTTTATTTAAACTTATGGGGTTTTTCGACTTAACAAGTTTCAACTTATTGAGTTTTAACTGTATTAGTAATATTAATATTTATTAATATTTTCATCCTAATTATTGATATTTTAGTTCAGGGATCTCCAAACTTTTCAGGCCATGCTGATTACTTCCAAGGGCCAAAACCATTTTTTATATTCCTGCCAGTATCTATGATTTCTAGACTGGTTGCCTAGTCGATCTAGGCAACAGAACGCTTGCTAAAATCGCTAGTTCAATCACTATTGTGTTGTACTGTATTGTTACGGCCATGACATTTGACATCTGTTGGTTACACGTGTAAATAGGTAATAAATGAATTTTATGAACATAGAGGAGTGATTGACATTTGTTTGAATATAAGGCATCGTAATCCATCCGAATTACAAAATAGGGAATGGCTGTGAAAGTTAACATTCTACCTTCATCAATTTAACAAAACATATGAACGACTAAATTTGAGGTTGCTAGGAGAAAACCAGCTTTAACCTGATTTATACCCTTATATCAAATCGTTCCAGCAAAAAATAATACTGTTTCAATCACAATTGCATAAAAAGTGTTTCAGACATTTTAAAGTATGTGAAATATTCAGCCACACTTCTGAAACTCAGGTAACCGTCAATTTTGCAGTCAAAGCATCTTAAACCTCTTTTAATAATTAGTACATGATGTAAAATTGGTCCACACCAACACAATATAGTCAGTGATTAATGACGCTGGTGGGATTTGGCCCTCAGGCCATAGTTTGGAGACCCCTGTTTTAGTTGATTACTAAACTATTATCATCATTTGGGAAGATAAAGATAATTCCAATTTAATCATTTTTATTGATAATAATTGACATGGATATGTCTTTTGGCTGGGAGATCTACAATTTTTTGGTGTAGCGTTTTTGACACATTCATTTCGAAAAGCTCTAGCTCTGTTGGTGTTGCTCGGATCAAAAATGTGATGATAATCCACTAGTCAGAAATTTAATGAAGAATAGTATGTTATACTAGCTGAAAGTACCCTGCTCCGCTACGGTTGGTGTTTGGGTCACGCTGAGGGATGTTAATACTGTGCCCATCTTCTTCATGGCAGAACCTGAGATGATACTGAAGAGAATCATACGCTTGATAGAACTCACTGATTCTTATCAGATTTTTTTCTCTGCTGTGGGGAACAATGTCTCTCTTTTTAAACACCTGTCCAACACTCAAGACAGCAACTTCATTAGTGATAGGAGTATTGTAACGTCCTCAGTAAGCATTTGAAGGCTTTTTGTCAGCACTGATAACTACCTGGAAATCTTGTAGATCTTTGGGAACAGACTCAACAGCAGCTCTGATGTCCTTGATATACTCATTATGTTCATGAAGAATTTTTTGGAGTTGGCCTACGAATGCAGGCTTGATATTTTGAAAGTAACCACAGCGAATGCCTCTTTCATAGTTGTCATCACCAACAAAATTTATCTGAATAAAAGACGGTTGCTGTCACAACAGCATTCCAACAGGAGGAACAACAGGAACACATTCCAGGTATTCTGTTTCAGGCCTATTCTGTGATATATACCTGGCCTCGCACCTTAAATGTTGGCATAAAATCTCCCTCTTTTATCTCTTTTGCTCCAAATGACGTCATTTGGAAACAACCGTTCTATTTCCAAATATTATTTAGAAAATGCACAGCCTCAGGATGTTCGTAAGTAAGGAGGCTGTGCAAGTGTTCAAGATATTCTTGAAAGGGAGGAAGTTGGACTTTCCCGTTACTGCAGCACACGGCAGGGCTCTCGTCCTTCCATTTTACAGCATAACATCAATTTCAAGTAGACCGTGATCCAATATCGATGGTTTTGTCTTTTGCATATTCAGTTTTTGGGTCATACTGGCTCTAACCTTTCCATTGAACATCTTTCATCGTGTTTTGTTACAGCTACACATTTAACATGAGGATTATTTTCTGATAATTTTTTTGAAGACTTTCTATGGATTTCAGGATGGGTTTTCTTATACTTCTGTACAATCCCTCTAAGTATAGTTGAATGATTCTCAGAATATGTGTGTAAATATCTTTTAATTTTGGGTTGGCTCTCTTTAAGTTTGTTAACCACTTTTCTACTAATTTCAGGATGATTTGACATGTATTTCTCAACAGCTTCCCTGTTGACCTCTACATGTGCTTAACCCTTTAAGGCGCAAAAGTCATCCTGGTACACCTGTTGTACCAGAGAGAACACATCAGTATATGTCGTCAAAAATGATTTTAAATGATTCCGCTAGATGTCGTGGGCATGAGAAAAATACCCTCTACCATTTAAGTCTACCTGTTTTCCCGTTATAACCTAAAGCCCTTTTTCCCCGGTACAGCATGTGTATCATTGCAACTCAACTGCTCAACGAGTTCAGATCTTCTGTCGAAAATTTTTTCTTTTTTTCACTCTAGTGCGCCAAAATTTAAAAATATCAACAAAATTTGGTAAGTACTTGAATTATATGAATCTAAATAATTTATGAGTATAAAAACAATTTTTTTTTACTAACTTGCATACATGGTTTCTAGGTTCTATAGTTGGAGAATATTGGGAAAAAGTTTCGCGTCTTCGAACATTCTGAAATTCTTTGACTTGTTATTTACTGTATCTTAAACTTTTTTTATTACAAAATATTTATGTGTGCGTCTATTTGATTAGTTTTAATTGCTTTTTGCGTTTTTAGATGGATACTTTTGAGATCGATTTCGAAAACGAAGACGATGTCCGTACTTTGCATGAAATGCTTGAATTGACGGAGGAGATGGCCGAAAATTCAGAAATAGAGGGTGACTCCGATGCTGAAGATGAACAATCTTCCCTCTCATCGTCCAGTTCAACCCCTACCGTTACACGCAGGTCGACTTTACCTGTGTCGACTTCTCAGGGATTAGAAACTAGTTCAACGCCAATATCACCACTGCTACCTGGACCGCCCCAGATGGACACCGATACCGAGAATGAATGGGCCTTGTGTAAGACAGCATTTGAAAATAAAAAATTCAAAAATTATAATTTTTTGGAGCCGACAATGATGCCGTCGAACTCGGCAAATATTGATATTTCTAGCCCAATTAAAATATTTCTTTTATTTTTAACAGAAGAAATCCAAAATTTAATTATTGCGAAATCTAATAAATACGCGAATCAAGGGGGAAAGGCTCTTGATATTACAAGTGATGAACTTTTGGCATTTCTGGGAATCCTAATTATAATGGGATTTCACATAGTTCCATCATTTAAATTATATTGGTCTAATGAAATAAACTTTCATTTTGAAAGAATTTCGCAAGTAATGCCAATAAAAAGGTTTTTACATATTTTAAGAAATTTACACCTAAATGACAATAACAAAATGCCAAAAAAAGGGTCAAAAGAGTACGATAAATTATATAAAATTTCCCCATTAGTGAATTTTATGAATAAAAAATTTCAAGATTTATTCCATCCATCGCGTTGGTTGTCAGTAGATGAATCTATGGCCAAATTCAAAGGGCGATCATCCATAAAGCAGTATATGCCGATGAAGCCCATTAAACGAGGTTTTAAAATATTAGGTATTTGTTGTGCGGAAACGGGGTATGCCCTTGGCTTAGAAATTTATAAAGGGAAAAAAGATTCCCTAATAAAAGATTCATTGGGTTTAGGTGAACGGGTGGTGATGGATGCAGCGGCTCCGTTTCTCAATAAGGGATACGGCATATTTTTTGATAATTTTTTTTCCTCCTTACCCCTGGCTGAAAAATTATTAGAAAATGACACATTTTCTTGTGGCACTATTCGGCAAAATAGGAAGGGTTTCCCCAGAGAATTTTTAAAACCCGATAATAGGATGGGAAAAGGTGGGGAAATTGATTTTTGCCAAAAGGAGGATATTTCCATCACCAAATGGAAAGACCGGGGTTCTAAGCCAGTTTGCGTGCTTGGCACGTTTCATAACCCCGGGAAAACTGTAAAAGTAAAGAGGACCAAAATTGATGGATCCAAAATCCAAGTTGATTGCCCTGATGCCATTGGAGGGAATGCAGGGTATAATTTTGGAATGGGTGGGGTGGATCGGTTATATCAAATGATGGCCTCATATTCAATCTCGCACAAAAATAACCGATGGTGGATGCGTCTTTTCTATTATTATTTAGATGCATTTATCGTCAATAGTTATATATAAAAAACCTTTTAAAAACCAATGACTCATTTGTCATTCCGCTCCACATTGGCCAATGAACTGATTGGAACGTTTTCTTCGCGGAAAAAGTCTTTGTCGTCTCCAGGAGTTTCATCCTGAAAAACCCCAGACCCATCCACCAGTGGATCAATACGTTTTATGAACGTTGGTGAGCATATGGCGAAATCTTCTGCAACAAGAAGACGTTGTGCATTTTGCATGCTTACGAATAAACAGAGAAGATCAAAAATTATGTGCACAAGGTGTAATGTCGCATTGTGCGTTGATTGCTTTTAGCCTTACCATGGCAAGGAATAATGGGGATTATTGAATTTAATTTTTTTTTTTATGTATAAAGATTTTGTTTTTTATGTATATAGTTTATGTTTTTTTATGCATATAGTTTATGTTTTTAAATGTATATAGTTTGTTTTTTATGTATATAGTTTAAGTGTACGTTTTATGTATATTTTGTATATGTATATATTATTATGAATACTTTTTTTATGTTTTTTTATATATATATATAGTATATATATATATATATATATATATATATATATATATATATATATATATATATATATATATATATAATATATATATAAAAACGTACATATACGTTTATATATATACATATACATCATTTTATATATTATTTTACATATACATATAATGATATGTATATGTATATATATAATAAATATATATATTAATTATATATTTATATTTATAAATACTTATTCCATGGAAGTGATAAGCGTTATTCAAAAGAAAAGCAGGATTTTTTACCGCTTTATGGTTTTGATCCTTAAAGGATTAAATATATTTTGCAGCTGAGTTCCTTAGTTGTTTGTTGTGAACAGAATCTGTAAATCATTTCCTACGTTGTTTACTTTTAGATTGAAGAGTTTACTTCAATGTTGCAATAGACTCATCTGAACTGAGAAAAAGGTATATTCTAGGTTCAAGAAATGAAATTCAGAAAGGCTAGGTACAACTTGTCCAGATTCAAGAAATGTAACTTGGCCTGGTTGTGAAAAGCTGATTTGAAGAGGGACAATTATAGTTCAGAACAATTATCTTGTGAACGGAAAGCTGAAGGAAGAGTAATTGGGGACGAAGCTATTGGTAAAGCAATGTTGGTGGGTTGCTCGTACATAACATAACATGTCTTTTAATAGCTTCTTGTCACGAAACAACTCAAACTTGTAAGGGTACAACTCTGCAGCCACTATGAGTTCACAGAAAGTACCATATTATAAGGTTTTGACATTGATCGTATTTTTACAACTATAAGGAACTTAATGTAAAAGTGCGGCTTAAACATCTAACCTATTTTTTAACTTAGCTTATCTTCAAATACCATATGACAAGTAATCTATTATTATTCACCCAATAAAAATTGTAATCACATTTTTCGCGAATTAGCCGGGATCTAGGGTTGGGCGATAGTCATGATATATCAATAGGTCATGCCTATCGATAGTCACTATCGATAGATATTTTTTACCCTCAAGTTTTGAAACTCTCGGAATTATGCTGATCTGTCTCTGTCCAGTGTCGAGTTCTTCTATATAACTTTGATGGCGCACCGGAAGTGTCATTACTTAATCCTCAAAAATTACTAATAACATTATATTGGGTAGGACACGTAGTCTCACACTACGTGTGTGAGGGTTTGTGCAAACAAACCAAATTCGCTGTATTGACCATTGGCTCTTCTAGGCTTTTATAATCTTAACTTAACTTAACTATAAGAGGAAGTTAAGCTCTTTAATTAAGGATCTTTCCCTACAATTCTTCGAAAATTTTGTATAGCGTTTTCAAAATTCAAATAAATTTAGTTTATGATATAATCTTATAATTTATAATCCTGCAAATTTCAAATAGTAAGTAGATAATTGAATTTAATTAAATTAGTTGAAAAGCTATGGTAGATTGTAGATTAATTGAATAGCTATTATTGAATAGCTTTGGAAAAAAAGGAAGCAACTATTGACAAACTATTGATAGCAATCAATAGTTCTCAACCGATAGTATCGGGCTATCGATAGTGCTAACTATCGACTATCGCCCAACCCTACCGCCATCCAGGCCAGGCTAGGATCAAAAATCTTATAATAGTTCCCTATTGAGAAATTTAATGGAGAATATATATTTTTTTTAATATAAAATTTGTCGCTAGGACCTACTGTTTAGACCTGCTGTTTACCTTCCATTGAAAACTGTTGCAATCCTTATATTTTCAAAATATATCTTGAGATAAGCTTCTTTTAGAGAGTAACAGCCTCTGACAGGAGCTGACTGATAACCACTTTTCTTGTCGAAAACTAACAGCAGACTAACTAGCGATTCTGTTTCCTTCCACTCCTTCGAGACAGGTATCGCTAGTCACATGTGGAACGCGGTCTATATATATATATATATATATATATATATATATATATATATATATATATATATATATATATATATATATATATATATATATATTGTAATGTTATATATTTAATTAGTAAAAGTAAAACTTTAATTATTATGAAGTTAAATAGTTTTTAATTAATTAATTAAAAGTAAAATTTTAATTTAAAGTTAATTTTCTTGATATAATTCAATTTTGAGGGAATATCAAGGGTTGAGCTTTTTAAAGATCGTGAATCTGACTCAAGAATATAAGCAGAAACAAAATAAAAACATTTTATATTAATATTACATCTAGCATTTAACATATTATTAAATAGTCTACCAGTTTATTTTCAAAGTAATTATAAATATTCATAAGTTCAAATTGTTCATTAACTTTTTTTTCATATCTTAAATTTCTTCTATCATTTTCCTTGAACACTCATCACCATTTAGTTTATATAGCAACTGTAATGTTGAAACAATTATAAATTAATTTCTTCACAAATGTGACTAACTCAAGGACAGAGACATGTTGACACCTCGTGGCTCCGGAAAAGAAGAAGCTCCCAACAAGGAACTACGTGCTCAAACACGTTTTTTGACAAGTCTAGACCTTTACAGCCTTCCGTCTTTTCTACGTCTTAACGATTTATCAATTTAAATGAAATAAAACTTAAATTATATATTACAAAATTATTTATAGATTAGATTTAATATTTTAACATACCTTTATTTAAATTTATTTTAAAAAGTAACAAAATAATTAGATCGGCGGCGAACTCTCGCCGGCACCAACATCAAAATTAACTCATTTTAAATACAATTTACCTAGACTCCAAAATATCACTACATTCGGGTCCACTTCAGAATAAAAAAAAAAATGTTAAGAAATTTTTTTTTAATACTTATTCTCTAATTACAATTTTTGATTAATCATAAACTCTTTAGTATATTATTTACAAAATGTTATTTATGTGTCAAGACATCAAAACAAAATAATACTTAAAATTAAATCAACTTATTAATAATTAGTTATACTACATTTCTATTTGAAATACTCTTCATTTCAATTACAACCATGAATTCTTTGGATTACTTATAAGCACCACAAATTTAAATTAACAATAATAGTAAAATTGAAAAACAAAAAAAGGAAACAACTTAAAATTAAAATTTCTTCACAATAAAATCCTTTCAATTATCTAATAATAATCAACAATTTGACTGAAAACTCATCAGAAATATTTGAAAACTTTTAAAGATTAAAAAACTTGATTAAAATTGTATGAAACATTCCTTAATAGTTTCTAATTACTTTATAATAAACTGGATATTTTTCATATATGATTGCCTAAATTGTTACCAAATTTCCAATCAACAATTTTGAATATTATAATTTCTTCTTGACCTTCCCCCGCAGGTAATTGCGCACATCAATATATAGCTTGCGTCTTCTCTGTTAATATTTACATTATATACTTCTTTTTTAAACAAATCTTTTCTTTTTGTTTTGTGATTATAATTATTTATTATAATGGTATAATTATTAATACTGGTGGAGTCTCACTTATACGAATGTGAGGGGGAACGAAAAATGTTTCGTATAAGTGAATACTTCTTATGACTGAATAGTTATAAGATAATTATTCGTTCGCCGGGGAACGAAAAATTCTTCATATAACTGAATGTTTCTTGTGAGACTGCATCTTGTCCACTGTACCGTGATCTTCCTTTTTAATGGTTCACATTTTTCTTTAATAATTGTTTAGTTTTCTTTTTGTTTTTCTCTTCTTCCTTCTCTCAACTGCTACATCTGTCATGTTTTCTTCAATTTTAGTTGATTTTCCTTCTTTTTAGTTGTTTATATTTATATTTTCAATTTCTATATCTATTTTTAGGTAACATCCCTCTGTAGACTTAATATGTTCTTCTATGTTGTCATTAATATTGCTCCGACTACTCACACAATCACTTTCAATACTTTGTAACTTTAAATTTATTTCACTACTTTTATTGTTAAACAATTTATTTTATTCTAGTTTCAAATCAACAGTAGTCTGTCCTAATTTTTTATCAAATTCTTTAGCATTTAACTCATTTAATTTAGTAGGCCATCCATCAATTTTAGCACACCATTTATCAATTTTAGCAAATTGTTTATCAAATAGTTCATCAAATTCTTTATTAAATTCAATTTTTATATCATTTCCCAATTTATCCAACATTTCAAGAATTAAGTTTGTGTTTGAATCTACTGTATTTATTGTTGAATTATTATCTGAATTAATATTGGTTTTTCAGTTAATGTATTATTTATTTGTTTAGAATTAATGCAAACACATCTATTTTCTTAATTACCTTTTCCAACTTCTAGAACATCACTTTGTTCATACCTTTTAATAACACTCTCATCAGTTACATTTAAATTTACTACAATACTTTCCATTTTTAACATTGGTTTACTTAAACTTGACTAATATCCAAAATTGTATAACCCCTAACAATATTTATATCAAATACAAAAGATCATTAAATTTGCTGACACATTAAAACTTTATAAAAACCTTGAGTCAAAATTCTAAGAAAAGTTCTTTTTAGGGGCGCCATAATGTAATGTTATTTAATTTAATTAGTAAAAGTAAAATTTTAATTATTATAAAGTTAATTAATTTTCTAATTTGTTTTTAATTAATAGTCCCTGTTCGGGCGCCATAATGTAATGTTATTTAATTAATTTAGTAAAAGTAAATTTTTAATTTTAAAGTTAATTTCCATGATATAATTTAATTTTTAGGGAATATCAAGGGTTGAGCTTTTCGAAGATCGTGATTCTGACTCAAGAATATATTTTATAAACAGAAACAAAATAAAAACATTTTATATTCATATTACATCTATCATTTAACATATTATTAAATAATCTACCTGTTTATTTTCAAAGTAATTATAAATCTTCATAAGTTTAAATTGTTCATTAACTTCTTTTTCATATCTTAAATTTCTTCTATTATTTCTTCCTTATTTTCCTTGAACACTTATCACCATTTAGTTTATATAACAAATGTAATGTTGAAACAATTATAAATTAATCTTTTCACACATGTGACTAACTAAAGGAGGGAGACATTTTGACACCTCGAGGCCCCAAACAAGAAGGAGCTCCCAACAAGGAACTGCGTGCTTAAACACGTTTTTGGACAAGTCTAGACCTTTACAGCCTTCCTCTTTTCTATGTCTTAACGACTTATCAATTTAAATGAAATAAAACTTAAATAATATATTACAAAATTATTTATAGATTTGATTTAATATTTTAACATACCTTTATTTAAATTTATTTTAAAAAGTTACAAAATAATTAGATCGGCGGCAAACTCTCACCGGCGCCAAAATCAAAATTAACTCCTTTTACATACAATTTACTTTGACTCCGAAATATCACTACAATATATATAAATTTTTTGACTGTTACTATTATAATCATAAGGTATAGTTGACTGTGATGTATATAGGAGATGTAGATAATTAGGGTAGGCAGTCAAAGATATTCAGCTGATCAAAATAAAATGTTTATTTTATTTTAATTCTTAAAACCAACGTTTCTACTTGCAATGCAAGTCTTCATCAGGGCTAGAAAAAAGAAAACAAGCAGAGAGGTATGACTACATTGTAAAAATATATGAATAAACACATACCAGAACATATAGGAATGAGTGAGAAAGAAAATAAACATAAACAAACAAATAAACATAAATAACTGTATAAGAGTAAGGATGGTAACTTAAAGGCAATATGTAAAGGCTATAAGGCCAGTAAAAACTATTGAATTGAGGCTAAAAATGAAAATTAAAATGGGTGATAGTTACTTAAATGCTAATGAGTAATCTAGACAGAATAATTGGTGAACATAAACAGTGTAGATATCAAGTTGTTGAGATAATGAGAACAAGTTACTGAGTTAATACTTAATGAGTAGATACAGAGTTACTGATATATTGAGGACAGATAACTGAAATAATATCTGAAGGCAATGAAGCCAGTACACTAAATGTAAACTATTGAATTAGAATTGAAAAGAATATTTCAGGAGTGATAATGAATGAGTAAATATAACAATATAATAGGTAAATATAAGAATTGGTAGATATATAGTTAGTGAGATATAGTGGTTAAGATAATGAGTACAGAATGAATAAAAATTACTAGTAACAGTAGGGAGTTGACTAGATAGTTAATAATAGATCAAATATGCCAAGTACAACTATAGAGAAGTGATAAATATATATTGATACACATGATAAATATTGGAACATATACAGTAGGGCAATTATAAGTGTGTATAGAGGAAAGAGAAAGGAAATGAAATAAGGGGCAAAAGTGAGGAAAAAGAATTTTAGTAAAAGATTGTGCACTAACATTCAAATTGGAGAAAGGAAAAGGATATATTAATGAATAAAGGATGAATATTGAGTGGTAAAGAACAAACACCAAAAAACAAAAAACCAAAACCACAGATTAAATTAAAACTAAATAAGAGGGAATATTTTTAAAATGACTTACGTTCAGGTAAAGGTAAACAAACAACAAAGGACTTTAGGGTTTTTTGGAAAAAAAAAAAAAAAAAAAAAAAACCCTAAAGTCCTCCCATTGTATATGTATATATTTAAATGCTATTAATTCTGTACTATCTTCCTTACTCCAATTTTTTGACTCCCTTCCTCCCTCTTGTTTTATTGATACTCCAACGCACCATCTCTATATCACCGCCCGCTCAATATCACCGTATTGAACTTCATATATGAATATTTTCCCGCTCCCACCCTGGTCTGTAGTTCAGATACCCGACGCTAGATCTCTCCACCCTCCTTCCCTCCCTTACCACCTATTTCCCTCTTTCTTCAGTTTGTTTGTTTACCTTTACCTGAACGTAAGTCATTTTAAAAATATTCCCTCTTATTTAGTTTTAATTTAATCTGTGGTTTTGGTTTTTTGTTTTTTGGTGTTTGTTCTTTACCACTCAATATTCATCCTTTATTCATTAATATATCCTTTTCCTTTCTCCAATTTGAATGTTAGTGCACAATCTTTTACTAAAATTCTTTTTCCTCACTTTTGCCCCTTATTTCATTTCCTTTCTCTTTCCTCTATACACACTTATAATTGCCCTACTGTATATGTTCCAATATTTATCATGTGTATCAATATATATTTATCACTTCTCTATAGTTGTACTTGGCATATTTGATCTATTATTAACTATCTAGTCAACTCCCTACTGTTACTAGTAATTTTTATTCATTCTGTACTCATTATCTTAACCACTATATCTCACTAACTATATATCTACCAATTCTTATATTTACCTATTATATTGTTATATTTACTCATTCATTATCACTCCTGAAATATTCTTTTCAATTCTAATTCAATAGTTTACATTTAGTGTACTGGCTTCATTGCCTTCAGATATTATTTCAGTTATCTGTCCTCAATATATCAGTAACTCTGTATCTACTCATTAAGTATTAACTCAGTAACTTGTTCTCATTATCTCAACAACTTGATATCTACACTGTTTATGTTCACCAATTATTCTGTCTAGATTACTCATTAGCATTTAAGTAACTATCACCCATTTTAATTTTCATTTTTAGCCTCAATTCAATAGTTTTTACTGGCCTTATAGCCTTTACATATTGCCTTTAAGTTACCATCCTTACTCTTATACAGTTATTTATGTTTATTTGTTTGTTTATGTTTATTTTCTTTCTCACTCATTCCTATATGTTCTGGTGTGTGTTTATTCATATATTTTTACAATGTAGTCATACCTCTCTGCTTGTTTTCTTTTTTCTAGCCCTGATGAAGACTTGCATTGCAAGTAGAAACGTTGGTTTTAAGAATTAAAATAAAATAAACATTTTATTTTGATCAGCTGAATATCTTTGACTGCCTACCCTAATTATCTACATCTCCTGTTACTATTATATGTTAAGTAAGGTTCATGAGGTATAACCAATAAATAAAAACAACTATTTTTTTGTTTGTTAATGCATGTTGTTATATACTTATATTGTAGCTAACTTTATGTTTGGAAATAACTCATAATTTTATTGTAACCTGTTTTTTTACTGTAGGGGTTAGTAATCATGCCCTACATGCTCTATTTATACATATATACAGGTTAATATAATATAATATTATAATAAATATGTATTAAGCAGTAAATAAAATTCTTACAAATGCAGGCTGTGTAGTTCTTAAATATTTTATCCTTTCATACTGCTTCGTTATAAAAAATTGGATTTCCCTTGTATAGTGACTTAGTTCTGGTAAAGACAAGACTCTATAATAAAAATATAAAATAATTAGAAAACCCAAGAAACAGAAAATTATAAATTATAAACCTAACTTATTTGGAATGACAAGGATTATTCTATGTTCTGGCTATAAGAATGTGAGAGGAACATAAAGAGGAGACATTGGTTGATAGAAGAAAGAAAATTAGTGTCATTCTTCTTAATATTAGATAAACTTATAAGTGGTAAATTAAAAATGTATAAAATTGTAAATTAAGTGAATTTAAATAAATATTAGTTTTAATTTATAAATAAAAATACTTTTCATCATTTAACCAACTTTTATCATTAACATTGAACCTCCCCTTCAGAATCATAATATCATAAAAAATTAATAAATTACAACTGAGCTTAAACTAATAAAATTATTTCAAATCAATAAAATCTTAACATATGGCGCCCAAATAGGGACAATTAACAATTAAGTTATAAAGTAAAAGCTAAAAAATTAAAATTCAAAATTTATATACATTTTTTTTTTAATTAAATAAAAATCTTAACATATGGCACCCTTGAAAAGGACATGTTAATGAGGATAAATGGTTAAAAGTAAAATAATTTTTAAGTGTCACAGAAGTTAAAAAATTAGAAGTGTTCAATAAATTTTAATTACAACAATTTTAAATTAAATATTCAATCATGGAAGGTGTAAAAGTAGCGGTCAATTTAGATACTAGTGAACAAAATATAATTGATAGGTATGTGGATAAGGAAAATGACATTAAAAAGTCTAAATTGTCTGATGGTCAGAGTTCATAAATAGTAGGCACAATGTTAGTTTAAATGATTCCAGCTTAGGTGGAATAGAAAAAATATTAAAATCATTATTTGAAAAAAATAAAAAATCAACTGAACAACTTAAACAAGATCTTGAACAACAATTTAAACAAAATAAACAAGATCTCGAACAACTCTAAATCTAAAAAAAAATGATCAAAATGTTAAACAACAAATAGAACAACATTTACAAAAAATTTCTATAGAATTTGATGCAAAACTTGATAAAATGATACACCATTTTGAAACAGATACAGAAAATGAAAAAGATTGTGATGCTCGGGAGGTTAAAATAAATGTAACAAGCTGTATATATATATATATATATATATATATATATATTTGTAATATATATATATATCCAAATGTTTTATAGAGTCCAAGCGCGTTTGTTTATTTGGATATCTTACTTTATATATATATATATATATATATATATATATATATATATAAAACTCTATAAACAGATAAACATTTTCTTTAAACTATTTTATTGAAAAAAGAACACCACGAGAACAAAAACCACTTCCTCCTATTTCTCAGCCTTCAAATTATTTAATCTGCATGGCTTGTATCATACGACAGGCCACGATTTCGCACAGCCTCAATTAATTTTTCTCCCATTTCTACAAGTCACGGTGACAGTTAGTGAAAAAATTCGGCATGCAAACTGCGGTCCACGGAGTCACGGACAGAGAATACTGCCAGTCGGTGGAATTGCGGTCCAACATGCCTGATTCCTATCATTTCTGGGTTTCACAGAAACTCACTGTGGGTCACAGCGCTTCAAGTCACGAGGCTGCGGCTCAACTAGCGGTGGGCCTGAGAGTTTTGTCTGCCATGTTTTTGAGAGTTTTGCCATGCCAACAACCAATCATTAAAAATCTGACTGGTCATCCAGATGATTAAATTATCCTCGTACTGAGCTGATAATATTTTCACTCCTTTAAAACACCATGGACATTTACTTTTACCAATCACCAGCAATGGTTTTTTGTGCCCGGCCATATTTGCACAAGCAAAGTAAAGTTAAACAGTCTTTGCTAGTATTAGTGCCTTTGACCTTATCGTTTTTCTTGCAGACAGGCGATCGTACGATTTTAAGATATCCACTTTTTCAGATAAATTCAGGTCCCATCGTTTTGATGGTCCCGCACTCATTAAAAAAAAAAACTGATAAATCACTCGAAAAACACAAATATGGTCCGAATACTTTATCGGACAAAATCATACTGCGCTGAGCTAGTAAAGTTATTTTCATAGAAGTAGAGGGAAGTGGATGATTATATTGTAAATTCTTAGAAAAAGGGATGTGCTTGGAAAGAATTATGCCAGCTCCTGATGTCCCGCTTCCGACAAAAAAACAAAAAAGCTGAAATTCCAAGATTTTGAGAATGATCACAATAAATGGAATTTTGATAACAATAAACAGAAAAATGGTAATGTATGGGCCCGTTCCAAGCCATTAATCTATCATGATCACACAAAGCGGTTGACAACAATAACGGTGATCACATTATACGGCGTCGACTTTATCTATTTAGGATTATAGACCACATCCAAACATCAAATTTTGTGGGATTAAAAACAATTCTACAAGTATAAGATTCATGTAGATTGAGAAATGAACTTGTCTAAAAAATCCATCCCGTTATTATGTTGTTTGCATATTTTTTTAAATCAAAGTTTAGTTTAAAACATTGAAGAAATAACAAGGGACAAGCCTTAGTTATCACTCCGGTTTATTCTTACAATAATCAGGAAAAAGTTATACAAGTTGAGAATTTATGAAACATTAGGAACATGCAGGAATTGATTCACCAACAATAATGCTAAAATTAATTCTTTTATATAAATAAATTCCAAAGAAATAAATTGATTTATCAAACTGAAATTATGTCTGTCATCCCTGGGAATAAGTGGTTAAGTCAAATTTTGAAGAAAATGAGTTAAGTGACTAAAATGAACTGAACCATGAAGGTCTTCTTTCATGGTGAATAAGTGTTTAAAAACATAGTTATTTAAAATGAACATCTTACTTAAACAGTTATTCACCATGAAGGTTGTTTCAGCCGTTCATTTTGTGATTTAGAAACAATTCCTAAATTTATGCATGATAATTGGTTAAGATTTAATTATTTAAAAGCTCTACTTCTCAAATTCATTTTTTTTTTAAAGAATAATTTATTTGAAAGGTTAATAACAAAATATTGTTATATTTTATATTAAAAATTTAATTTTTAATATGATATAATCATGTATTAGAAGGTAGTTTTAAGGCTCAGCCAGCTGGCCGGTTGTTGTTGGCCACTTAGCGTCATGATAAACGCAAGATTTTTTTTTGTGAATTGTGAGTTCGTAGTTATGTCTCATGCTAGAACAATTCTCATTTTTAATCATTAATCGTAATTATTGTGATTAAATTCTGAAAGATGTACCAAACATTTGGTTATCGGCAATTGGGAGGCCGTATAGCTCCTATTTTGTTTTTTTTATCTCAACTCTGGACTTTTATTTTATTTCGTCTGGGACTTCTGGAACCACGACCATCATCAAGCAGATCGTATGCAGGAGGCCAAGACAAAAAGATCAACTGGATTAATTAACAGAACCAAAAGGATGACACGCAAAATCGTGAAACTTTCCACATTTATCACAGGGTATTTATAATTCAAATGTTCAGGGAATATATATATATATATATATATATATATATATATATATATATATATATATATATATATTTTTTGAAGAGAAAAGATTTGACCCGGTCGGGATTCGAACCCGAATTTCCACCTCTCTAGTGTGGCGCCTTATCCAACTAGGCCACCGGGGTCGCATCCGAACCAGGCAAATCCCCTCTCTTCAGTGATCCATAACCCCGGGCACTCGCAAATCGCGATGTAATTCCGGGGTGAATGTTCATATTGAACATTACATTTTAAATTTGGATCTCGTGGTTTTAAATATATGTAATTTTTTCTTGATATTACTCATTATTATTAAATATATTATTTTATGAAGAGAAAAGATTTGACCCGGTCGGGATAGTGTGAACATTCGCAAATCGCGATGTAATTCCGGGGAAAAATCTCGTTACAATATATATAATGATATATATATATATATATATATATATATATATATATATATATATATATATATATATATATATATATATATATATATATATATATATATATATATATATTCTTTTTTTTATTATTTTCGCTTCATTGTAAACATAACTATTAGTTTAGAAATGTTTATATTTTGTAATTTTTTGTCGTAAAGATAAATATTAGTTTTAAATATGTATATATATTAGCGGTTGATTTTTTTTTAGTTTGATTTTTATGTTTTTGTTAAATCAGAGTTCTGTTTGTTTTATTGTTTTTCTTTTTTTTAACATTACGACAGATATATTTTTTTTTAAATATATAAACATAAATTATAAATGAAATTGAGAATGATATGTGAAAGAAATTATATTACAAATGTGTATTAATAAATAAATGTTTTAAAAAAAAAAAGGCATTCAATATTTATTATATTATAGTATTTGTTATATTGACTAATTATTGGTCAAGTTAAATTTGAAGCCAGCATTCCAGAGTTGGTACGCCAGGGAAATAAGTTTCTCAAGGGTGCAATTACTGTTACCCTTCCGGTGCCCTAACAAAGGTGAACCTCCAAAATTCACTTTAGTCAGTAAGCCCTTTTCCTGGTAAAAACCAAAATATTGGGATTTTTATTAGAATTCTTTTGAATAATTGAAGTTTAGCCATCACAAATTAAGAAACAATTATCTATTCTGGCCAAGATTGGTTTTAATTATTTTTATCGTCATTCTTAAAACAAGGGAACTGTAGTTCCCCTTGCCAGGTTACTGTAAGGTTGCTTTTGCTACAAATGGGAACTGTGGTTTGCTTTGCCAGGTTACTGTCTAGGAAAATTAGGGAAGATAAAAAATTAAACCTTATTAAATGTGTCATAAAATTGTTAACTCTATCGAAAATAAACATTAGCTGTTTTCTGAGATTTTAGAAAGGTAGAAATTCAGTCTTTCAACATCAAATTGGTATCAACTTAGAATTGGTTCAAATTCCACTATAATTAAAAGAAATCATTTCTAAGAATAATAAACCAAAAACAAGAAAATATGACTCTAAAATGAAGAAATAAATATGGATCTTGAAAAATAATGACAAATTTTAAATTTTAAAATCGAACCTACATTGGTAAATTAAAATTTAAAAAATGAAAAAGCTATTGCTTACATGGCACGACAGATACTGGTAGTGATGTGGTACTGAAAGGACAGTTTCTGGTTAGAACTGTTAATTTTTGATCAAAGAAAAATTGTTTTGTTGATGTGATGTAGAGGACATTTACCTTTCCCTGAGAACGTCTGGGAATGTTCACCACCTGAAGCCTCATCGAAATTGCAGCAGACACTTCATGAGTTATTCAATTGCAGCTCACAAAAGAAGCACGACCAGTCTCCATTCTTGGATACAGACCCAAGTCCTGCAAGGATGAGCTGTTAGTTGACATCAGCCCTTGATTCTTTTAAAGAAAATTCTAGCAAATTTGATACTCTCTTCTTTTCGCTAGGCGTTTTATCTACATTTTTCTTTCTTTCTCAATCTTCATTTTCTTGATGTCCTTTTTACAAAGATTTTTATTCAGGCAAGAAGTATAATCAATCGCCTTTTTTTCAATACTGGTATCCAGGCAACGAGAACTGAGGTTCCCCTATTAGGTGTACTGGTAACCTGGCAAGAGAAACTGAGATTTCTTTTTCAATTTCTTCAATTATAAAAGTGTGAATGTAAATTTATAACATTTGTTAGCTGTTTTCTTTAGTAAACAATTAAATCTATACGGATCAACAGATCACAGGCCTGAAAAAAAACGAATAACTGATAAAAGCTTGTTGTAAACATGCCTAGCTCACCAGGCCAACCATGGCCAACAGCCCAAAGAGACTTTGCCGCAAATATCGTCGAAAAGCAAAGCTCAATGTGTTCCCTCCGCTCTGCAGGGCTGCCTACTTGTTGAAAGGGTCTTCTAAAAAGAACAACGCCGTTTGCAACGTCACCATCCAGCTAGTGACTTCATATACTTTGACCAAGTTGAGGGGAACTGTAGTTCCCCTTGCCAGGATAAGTGTTAACTCATTTTGGTCAAAATTCAAGTTAATCACTTATTCACTGGGATGATATAGTCTTCATAGTTCAATTTTCTCGAAAATTCACAATTTTCTATCATTTTACAACTTATTAAAATTGATTGACATACCTTACAATTAAGAAAATCGGCAAATGAGCTGAAGTACAATAAGAAAACATCTAGGGCATGATAGAGACCAAATATTCATCGGTATCTCTTGAATTGATTTCAATGATTTTTTTTTTTTTTTTTTTTTTCTTTGAATAAACCAGACAAACACTTAGTTTAAGTAAACTTAATTTTGATAATTATCTTCATAAGTGGGAATTACACTGCTTCACTTTTGATGTACATTGCAAGTGAATAACACAGAATGATTTCATTCCAGAGTGTTCATTCTTGTTAACATATTTTCATCCATTTCTCAGTGTTTTCATCTTCACTGTTCCTCAATTTTGGGTACAGGTGCAAGGACAAAAGTGATACCAAGTGGCAGGATGTCTCGATCGAAGAGAAATTCAAGAATTATATACGGCAACTAACCATGACCTAAAATGTTGGTATGTGAAACCATGGGTCTCTAGAAGAGAAAATTATGGGGGCTTCATCAAGGCTTTTAAGAGAATTTGCAGAAGATCCTGAGGAATACACAAATCACATAATTTGTGTTCGATTCAAAATCAATTAATTACACATTCAATTTGTTGTAGTCAGTACAATTATTGTTCTACAAGCACTCGTAATTATGATTAGTTTTGATGATGCTTGTCTTGTAACTTAAACGATATTTTATAAAATTTTAATTTAAAATAATATAATTTAAAAATACGCACTAGGGATGAGAGTCGACTGGTTGAGTGTGAAGTAATGAATTGAACTGGGGAAAAGAATAGATCCTGGATGAGTCATCGGTTTCATGAGCGCCTCATTCCTCAAAAATAGGAAGGGTGTCAACTTGTTTTATAGCCCATTTTTTGGTTTACACTATGGATGAAAGGCCATATACACTTGTGTCTTTCGGATGTTCATCCAAGATGTTCCTTAAGTGGCAAGTGTCCTCTTAAGTGGCAAGTGTAAATGGGCCTATAGTTATATTTCATTTTCCGACATTAATTTCGATAGTTAAGGAAAACAAGAATATGACCCCCTGAGGATGTAGAGAAAATAGACCCTTCCCTATTGTATTGAAAAAAAAATTGCTGAAAATTAATTAATTAATTAATTCATGAAACTGTCTCCATCATTTCAGAAAGATGTAATGTATTCATTCATTCATTTTAATCATTTTCTTTGATTAATAATTAAATATATTTTATAAAGCATTTACTCCTCAGTACTTATTGTAAAAACATGTGACATGTTTCGGGATCAATGTCCCATCATCAGACTGAAACAGTATTCACAAATCACTATAATCATTCTCAAACATTAAAACAATACAATTCTAAATTCGATTAAGCTACATTATATTTCTTTATGAATTTACCTTTAAAAACTATCACCTGATGTTAACACACCGTGTCATTTACATGTTCAATTAAAATAACTCTTCTACTCTCAAGGGTACAAGGGTTAATCCTAATCTTTTCTATTGTTATTAGTTCTAAGTTAGACAAACTTATATTATTAATTTGTTAATCACACCTGCATATATGGATCCTATTTAATCAGGGTCCGTTTTATAGTTTATTGCATTATTAATTGTTTTATTAATATATATGGCTTCTTTTATTTTTCTACTATGTGTGTTGGTTTCGTGTTGCAAGATTTCAACATTAACAAAATTGAATTTGTGGTTTAGTTTTTGTGCGTGTTTTAATAGAGCTGTTTTATTACTGTTTGATTTACATGTTTTTTTAGTGTCATATTTATGTTGATTAATTCTTTTATATAAATTCTGCTTTGTTTCTCCAATATAATGTTTATTACAATCTAAGCAGTCTATTTTATATATGAAATCTTTCCTATTTATGTGTTCTATTTCATTATGTGTTATTATATTTTTTATTTTATTTAAGTTATACAATACAATGTCTATTTTAAAATTTTCATTTTTTAATTTCTTGATTACTTTTTGAGTTAATTCTGGTACGTATTTTAATCTTTTATATTTCTTAATATATATTGCATTGTTTATATGTTATCTTTTAAATCTTTAGTTATCTATTTTAACCAGGCTACAAATTAACCATGGGCGTACTAATCGAGACCTAACTCTGATCAAAGTTAATAACAATGACAAATGCTCAGAATGCAATGTTATGGATGACCCCATTCACGTTATCACGGAATGTAAAAAATACAAGAGGCGAAGGAAATACCAAGAAATCAAAAACAACAATTCATTCATTAAAAATTTATCTAATTTGGATAAAAATTTCATAAAATCATTATGTCAATTTAAAGAGGAAAGCAGTATTGATTTTTAAAGACACATTTTATAAACATTGCGGGCAGTATAGGACTTCAATGGGAGTCTTGAGCCCAAAAAAAAAACAAGAAAAAAAAATCTTTAGTAATTTCTTTTTTTATTTCGTTAGTATAAATTTTATCGGTAACGGTCGGGTTAAGAGGAGGCAGCAAACTGCCTTAACCAGCGCTACACCGTCCAGTTCGATCCTTACGCTTCACTTCGAGTTCACATTTATCGATAGTTCTTTCCTATAACCTCACATATAAACAATCACTTCTACAGTTTCAACTTGGATTGTGTTGTTTAGTGTGTTACATTGATATTTAGTCTTATTAAATGTAAATAACTGAAACATAAGTTAACAACATGAGTTTCATAAAGGATTAAGTGTTTTATCAATTCATGTTTTCTTATTCTCTCTTATCTAATGTGTAAAAGTGTTACAAAACTTAAGAACATTAATTTGTACATGGATTTGGTGTTTTATATATTTTTATTTGTTGTATCAATTGAAGCGATAAAATTTCAGTATGCATATTTTGTGAATGGATTCTTTGTCATCCATAATACTTATTGTCCTAAAGTGTAACAGATTGTATAATGTAAATAAGTGAAACAGAAGTTAACAAAATGAGTTTCATAAAGGATTAAGTGTTTAATCAATTCATGTTTTCTTATTTCCTCTTAGCTAATGTGTAAAAGTGTTACAAAACTTAAGAACATTAATTTGTACATGGATTTGGTGTTTTATATATTTTTATGTGTTGTATCAATTTAAGTGATAAAATTTCAGTATGCTTATTTTGTGAATACATTCTTTGTCATCCATAATACTTATTGCCCTAAAGTGAGACAGATTGTATAATTATTTCAATAAAACGTATCTATCTAAAAATAAATCTGAGAAAGTATATCATAGGTTTCATATTTTCTTATTTCCACTTCCCTTGAGAAAATATAGCAGAAATTAACATCATCACTTTCAACTAGGATTCTGTCTTATAATGTATAATAGATTATAACATGGAGAATAGACAATGTTAAAATAATCACAAATTAAGAGGTAAATGACACGTTACTATATAATTGTAAAACTGTTGGTATAATGGTATAGATTAAAGTGTTTTTAAAAAAATTTAGAAACCTGATGATGGAGCATTGTCTCGGAAACATGTAGCTACAAATGTTAAATAAATAGGAGTTATGACAAATAAATACTTAAGGATTCTGTCTTTTAAATATTTATAATTTGTTATTTACACTTCCCTCACATCACAAAGTTTATCAAGAATTAACATTACTGATGGTTTAGCATTATATTAATTTTCATTTAATATAAAATTAATTCAAAATTGATTTAGTGTCTTATATTTTGAAATTTTCTTATTTCCACTTCATTATTTTCTTATTTCACATTTTAATATCATAAGGTAAACAGAAGTTAATATTACTTTGAACAGGGACTTAAAGTTTCTCCGTAAATAAATGAGAATAACCTTTCCCCTCTAAAAGTAGCAACTAAAACACCAAAATAAATCGGAAGAAGGTAAGAATCGATAGAAGGTATTCTTGGCGGGCGTAGGAGCTGCCTCCTCTTAACCCGACCGTTACCATTTTATCTGTTAATATTAAAGCAGTTTTTATAAAGTTATCTATAGTATTTAATTTTTGGTGGAGGGGGTGGTGGCTGTAAAAGATTAATAATCTATTATTTGATACTTATTTTTTTATCCATCTTGTGTTTATTCTATCATTGTTTTTAATAAGTAACATATTTAAATATTTAATTTTATTTTCACTCATGTTCTCTGTAGTAAATTCTATTTTTTTATTCATATTATTAAATTTATTAAATACTTCATCCATTTCATTGTCGTTATTTGTTATTATTAATAAGTCATCTATATATTTCACCATCTATCTATATATTGTACCCTCGAGAGTAGAAGAGTTATTTTAATTGAACATGTAAATGACATGGTGTGTTAACACCAAGTGATAGTTTTAAAGGTAAATTTATGAAGAAATACAATGTATTTCTAAATTCTTAATCAAATATATAATTGTATTGTTTTAATGTTTAAGAATGATTATAGTGATTTGTGAATACTGTTTCAGTCTAATGATGGGACCTTGATCCTGAATTTGACAATAAATACTGAGGAGTAAATGCTTTATAAAATACATTTAATTATCTACATTTGTAACTCCTTTATTGAAGAATATATTCTTTGATTAATTTTTTTATACCTCCTAGATTTTTATTTAATCAATCAAAATAAATTAAATTTATATCAAATCAGCACATTTACATAATTTATTCACTTGAACTACAAGATGTCCATTGATGGCAACAAATATAAAATTAAAATAAATTAATAATAAGTTGTCAAACTAACTTAAAAACTAAAATTAATCATAACAATTCATCAGTTTCTTTAAAAATACATAAAGGCTTTAGCTTACCCCTCTGGTTTTATTTCAACAGGTTCTTCTTCTGGAGCTGAATCCTTGACACGAATTTCAGGCCAGATATGATGAACCCAAGCATCGTGCATTAGGGTAACACAGAGGAGAGTAAAAATAAATCCCAAGAATCTCCACTCAATATAATTTAAAAACCTAAAAAAAAAAAAATTACATAAACTCCAACCAACTGGTTATTGACTTAAGTAATTGGAACTTTACCAAGCAAGTTGGTTCACAGAAACTATCAAACCTTAAAGAATAAATTGTTTTTAATTTTAATGGTAATAATATATTGAATTGAAATTGAGAGTCAAACTAGGATGTATGAAAAAATACTGTTTAAATCCATACAATATAAATATACACATATTCATATATTTAACATAAAAACTGCTTTAGGTATTAATCATAGTTTAAATTAATTCTGTGACATTAATTCCAACAATCAAACCAGAAAAACAAATAAAAATATAACACACACAGAAAATACATGGTATCAATCAAGACAAAAAAAATCATATCTACCCTAAGGCCTATCTGAACTTAAATAAACCCAATTATGAAAAATGACAACTTTAGTAGCGTAAATAGTAACTTTTTATAGCAATTATTATTATTACTAACTATTAAAATTTATTTCCTCTTGAATAACGAATTATATCAACAATAAGAAATAACATTATTAAATAATTTAAGCATAACATAAATAAAACCAAAAAAATGGTTCAATTGTTAGCAATTAATTTTAGGAATATAAGTAAGCAATATTCAAAATGTTATAAAACTTAGGATATTAACCTAATTTGAAAGTAATCATGAATCTACATACAAAAATAGCATATTAGTTTCTGTAAAAACATTGGTCAAAGTGAAACAAAGAAGACAATAAGTATTTACTTAAGTGTTGCAACAAAGGGTAGATTGACATTCAGCATAAATAAGTTAATTACAAAAGAAATACTTACCAAAATATTATGTTGACGATGATTATACAAAATGTGGAGAGATGAAGGTCCTTCCATGCAATGACATCCTGCATTTTGTACAAATGTTTTTCATAAGGTTTAAGCCGAAGTGTTAATTCTTCCTCCGGAGATGGAAGTTTTACTTCAGTCTTTTTTACCCCCCTAAAAAAACTTTTAAAATAACGTATCATTGTTAACAATCTGACCTCTTCAACAGAAATGACAAGAAACCTAGCGTTTAAATGTTACTTTTAAAATACGTAAACACACGCACACTACTGCGCATCAGCTGTAGGCACCTTACCATAGGTAAACAACTGCAGTTCCGACTTTAGTTCTTTAGTCCTTTTGTTGTTGCAATGAGAACAAACCACTCAAGAATTATTTTTAAAATTGAATGTGTTAATGTGGTTTTAAAAAATTACTATAAAGATTATCAAAAATTCAATTTTGGAATAAAAGTGTTAAATTGAATTTTGTTTTTTAATGCTAAATAAAAATGGAAAACGTCCTCTGAAATAAACATCTTAGGCGTATGACGTTTTTGGCATTCTATCAAACTTTGACTTGAAATTCATAAATATTGTGTATTTATTTAGCTTCCTTTTTGTTTTTAAAATTCCTATTTTTATATTCCTGAATTTTTCAGTATTGAAGAGATGCTAATTATTAAATCAGGAACTACATATTTATTTTTTAATAGAAACGAAAAAATATTATTATCGTAGAGTCCTAAAGGTTGGAAATTTTTTAATGTTTTGTATCAAATTGAAAGGCTGAAAAATAAACAATCTTTAAATCCATTTTTGCCACTTTGAAATACCCACATACAATTTATCTCTAGAAGGATCTGATAAACAAAACTATCCATCTAGAGCCCTTCTAACAACTAATCACCGTGAAACTTGAAAAGAAGAAGAAAAAGAAATAATGAATAATACAAAAATTAAATTTTTTTTCTTGCATACATTTCCCCGTGTCCAGAGTTTGCAGGCTATTGTTCTTAAGAGTTTACACATTTGGTAATGTTTTTATAACGAGACTTCTGATTTCTTATTATATAAAGTAATTCCTATTTTTTCTTTAAAATTCTGAAAGTCACCTGCCCAACATGGGATCTGTTGATGGTCTTCTTAAATATTGATGATCTTTAACTATCTGATTTATTATTTGATAATTTACAAATCAATTTTAATTTCTTAGATTACTTAAGTTAATCAAACAAATCAATTTCCGCCGCGATTTTATATTCAGTGGAATGAATAATAGTCCTGCAGGTGAAGGGTTACAGAAACAAAATTACAAATGAATACAAAAAATAAAATCTCCACAAAAGGTCAGATATCACTACATTATCATCATAATAAACTGCACTATAAATAGAATATATAATAATATGAGTAAATTTCATGTTGCGACTTATGCCCTGCCTCCGCTTGTTGTTATAGACCGCCACTTTTCAGCTCTCACTGAGCAAATTCCTTATGAAGATAAATACGTTTCACAGTAGTTAGTTATACCAATCTTGTTTGAGGTATTGTTTTTAGTAAGATTTTACTATTTTTTTAAACATCACTGCTAATATATGTGTAGAAAGAGGGGTGGGACTGTCCACCATAGGCACCATTTGAAAAAAGGCCCCGAAAATAATTTCTGTAATTTGTTAAATTAATTGAGAAAGATCAAATAACATTTAGAATCTCAATTCAATCACATAAATATAAAATACACGTATTAAAACCGATACTGGGTCCTAATAATAAGGGAAAGTCATGGGTTGGTTGATATTCATTTCATAGTTGTACGCCAGATGCATATCGAAGGGAGAGGGAAGAGCGGTACTCGGATCCTGCTTGAACAAAGATATAAAAATGTTGGTCTTTTTTAAGGCCCATTAATAATTTCTCGGAACGATTAAGAAGGAACAAATAATATTAAAATTCCAGTTAAATTATATAAATCTGTAAAGACACAAATTAAAACATGTAATGATAGAGGTACTCCGATAAATATAAAGACTAAGAGCATTAAGGCTAAAGAAAAAGAAAGTCCGACCCCAACTGGGTCGGGTTCATATTCATTTCGTGGTGGTTCTACCAAATGAACCACAAATTTCTCACTCTAGACTAGGTTATAACCTGTAAGATAACCAGTATATCTAATTTTGGTACATAAGGGCATAGGCCCAAGTACATACTAATTCAGATTAATGAGATATTTGTAGACTGTGGAACTAATGAAGATGTTAGGGTTTGCAGTCTTGGACACATATAATTAATTTTTTTTTTTTTTTTTTGTATTGATATTTATAACTGTATACATTAAATACAAAAAGTGAATTTAAGGTAAATGATTACATTGACATGTCAATACCATGTAAAGAACTACTCATTCGAAACGCTTCAATAAAAGTTCTACTTTAGAAGGCCTCTTGGCCATTTTTTTCTGATGCCTCGGATGATTATCGGGAATTAAGTGTGAGGCTAGTTGGGAGACTAGTAGTTCGAGAGAGTATGGAGTTTACAATGAAAGGATAGGTATTTGGGTTTGGCTAGAACATAGGTCTCAAAACGTTTATAGGTCCGCATACGATGCCATGGTATTATTAAGGAAGAACACATAAAATTAAAATCCCTTGTCCCTTATTCTCTTATTAATGCATATCATAATTTAAGCTTGAAGCGCTAGTAATCATACAGACAGAGGCTATCTTTTGTAAAGAATATTTTCAAATTTTTTTTGGTTAGGGGCATTCTAAAAAATGTAACATTTGGACACGCTCTAGCTCTATTGTTGTTGCTCAGATCGAAATTTTGTCTATAGTTTTCTGATCAGAAATTTAATAGCGAACATTTTTTTAATTATGTAACATTTGTCGTCAGGGCCTACCGTTTAGAAGATATAATGATTTAAATAAAAACCTTCACTTTTCAAACCCCTTGTTTTCTCGCAACTTTGTTTATTTCGAACAATCATTAATTGTTAATTAATCGTCCTTCTCCTCACAGGTGTGGTTCGGTGACCCTGAATAAGACCTTTAAGGCAGGTCGAAACGTTGGCACGTATTAAAGAATTTCTGCTTAGAAGTGGTGTTCCTCTTTGACAGCATCACTGATTATCTTCTTCTCCATTCATCATATCAGTCAACTATACTTTTTATTAATTCAAATTAATTAATTCAATTAATTTAATTGATTTGATCCTTGAAATCCTTTTATAAAGTGGAGGACACCTTTAAACTTAGGATTACCACTAACTTGCTATCTTAGAAGGTTAACATTATCATATAGTTTCTATCAGATTAGGATAAATCTTCTTTCTGCACAGTGCATCCCAAATATCTTAACGCAACGAAATCAAATGTTACCTTCATATCCAAAAAGCAAAATATGTATTCTTCTCCTGAGTCCTATCCAAAATCTTTTGCTGGTAGAATAGGTGGTCCACGGTTTGCCTTTTTTATCAGAAAGCAAATTATTCCTGTTTGAGTTCATCTTCAATTATTTGGCGATGCACTATTAAAAGCACTCTAGTAAACAACTTATAAGCAACTAGTGAGAGACAGGCGGATAGTTGTTACACTAACTCTGGCTAACTGTCTCGTAAACAGGGATGATAGCATAACATCCCCATTCTTTTAATATTCTATTTTCATTCCGAAAAGCATCTGAAAGTTCCTTTCCAATTACTCTACACCAAACTTTATGAATTTGAGTGAGATGTTATCCTTTTCTGTTGCCTTTCCTAACGTCATTTTGACCAGTGTTTATCTTAATTCACCCTCTACAATGCATTCATCTATGTTCTCAATTAGTTCTTCTGGCACTATTATTCTTAACCAAGTATTTACAACTTATGGCAATTCATATTTAGAGAATCTCTTCTTTATACAGGGTGTCCCGAATTTAAATGGCAAAACTTGAGGAACTTATAGGGGACCAAAAAACTAAGACAAAAAGTCCTTTAGAGATTAGCTCGTTTTTGCTTAGTTTTAGAGAAAATCGCAAAAAAAGAAACAAAACAAGTTTTCATTTTTATACTTATTTATTTACATTTATATTTATGTTATGTTCTTTTTAATGTAAATATTGCTCAAAATGTTGTCCTCTTGCACCAATGCAAGCATTACATCTAGCACTCACTTGATAAATTGCAGCTAAACATTGTTCTGATGATATTTGGTGCACTGCATCTATGATTCGGTCTCTTAATTGCTCTCTTGAGTTGACACCGAATAAACTTTCTGCTTCAAGGTTCCCCATACGAAGAAATCCATGGGTGTCATATCAGGTGATCTGGGTGGCCAAGGTACTAGCCCAATCGATCGTGGTGGATAATTTATATCCAGCCAAGTTCGAGCAACTCTGCTATAATGAGCTGGACATCCATCGAGTTGGAACCACATTTCAATCCGCTTCTGTAAGGGAATGTCATCTAAATAACTAGAAAAGTCGTTCTCCAAAAAATGTGTAAATGTGATACCATTCAATCTTCCAGGTAAAAAATATGGTCCCACCAGTAATCCGTTCCAATTTCCAAGCCAAACGTTAATAGCAAATTCATGCTGAAACCTATTCTCTCTAATAACTCTGGGATTTTTAAGAGCCCATCATGATAATTTCTTTGATTAACAATTCCTCCTCTTGTAAAGGTAGCTTCATCGGTCCATATAATTTTTAATGGAAATAAATTATCATCGCGAATTTTGTCAAAAAACCAGTTACTAAAATTCAATCTTTTGACATAATCTTGAGGTAATAAATTCTGAACTTTTTGAAGATGGTATGGGTAGCGATTATCACCTTTCAAAGTTCGCCATATTGCTTGCCGTGATATTGCTAATGCAGCAGATGCTCTTCGGATGCTAGTCTCAGGATTGTTATCGAAGTGTCGTTAGACACAATTTCTTCTCCAATAATCTGCTCTTATTGCTGCCTGGAATTGGTCGCCTACATTACGTATTAAGAATGACCCAGTCTCTCGTAGTCTATTAAAAGTTAACGAAAAGACTCGTCGATTAGGCACTCTTCTATTAGAAATCGGTGCGCGTATTCAACATTAGAATATGTATGCGGCATTGTGGCTGATGCTATTCACACAAAAATATCTGAGTAACTGACTGAAGACTGATTTAGGAATTATAATCCTAGAAGGAAGCCAAAATGTAAACAAATAAAAAAATGTAAAGGATAATATTAAGTGTTTACATATCTCACTGCCTAGCCTGACGAACTTTAAAAGATGATAATCGCTACCTGTAACATTCTTTTTTTGCGATTTTCTCTAAAACTAAGCAAAAACGAGCAAATCTCTAAAGGACTTTTTGTCTTAGTTTTTCGGTCCCCTATAAGTTCCTGAAGTTTTGCCATTTAAATTCGGGACACCCTGTATTATTTCTTCATACTTATAGAATTTTTTATTTCTGAAACGTTTCGAATTCACCGCTGCGAATGGCTTTAATGTAGTCTAGAATATTTTTTGTAATCTCTTTAATTGAAGAAATCAATTGATTTCCCAAAGTCTCGATAGTGTTTGGTCTAGGTACGTAAAACGGCCTAACATTTCACCAGCGAGTTAACTTGGCACCAAGTTCACTAAAAATTTTCAGTCGAAGAAAAAACGTTTAGTTATCTAAATAGGGGATATTTTATATTCCTTGCTCCCTTACGTTAGGATATAAAATATCCCTCATTTAGACAACTAAACGCTTTTTCTTCGACTAAAACTTTTCAGTGAACTTAGTGCAAAGTTAAAGTCAGGACGTTTTACGGTACTTTTAATCACAATCTATGTATGGTTTTTATAGCTTACCCTTCCCCCTCTTAAAGTTTTCTAATGCAAGTATGCGTGCGATTAGGCCCAATATTGAGTAAGTGCCCTCTCTCCCTGTAGAGGGTGGTATACCTCTGACTTCTATATATCGAGCTCACATATTTCACTAGGAGGAGGGATCAAGGTCTTTCCACTAGATGCAACATTCCTATTTCATCTCTTTCATAATCCCAGTCTATTTCTCCAAAAATATACCATTTTCTTTATTCTACATGGAGTCAAAGAATCGAGAATTTTATTTAGTTTGGTTTTTTTATTCAAGGATATCAGCTGGCGTCTTCCAAGTCAAAGAAATAACCATTTGATTTCTTTATCTTCTTGCATCTTTCATTCAGTACTCTTATTTTATTTATTTTTTGTCTTAAACATGTGAACTAAATGAGTCAATCTTTTCAAGCGATTATATATGTTTTAAATGTCTAAGTTAGTATTAATTGACTTTCCATAAATATTGTAATATTTTTTTTTTTAAAGACCGGTTTACACGCTCATGTAATTTGCGCAAATTGGCTTGCACAAGCCAGTTTGTGCAAATAAATTGGAGCGTGTGTTGGAATACTTCAAATATTCATGACCACTCTGGTCTTTAGTGCCAACAACCACCACCAGTGCGCCACCAGTCTACACTACCAGCTGATTCACTTGTATTGTTTTTTTTTGTGTAAACCTATGTGTTCATTGTCTTTCCAATAAATTCTAACATTTGTCTTAATACTTGACTTTTGTATTCTCCTATAATCCAAAAGGTTATGGGCCCAGAGAATACGCATTATTAGACAAAAAGACTTTAATTTCCCGAAGTGTTGTGATCTTACTGATAATCAAAAGTTGTGTTCGGTTAACCGCATGGTACGCGCTTTACAGGTTATCTCCCGATTCGACATTTTTTCAAGTTGTGAGTTTTCATAAATAATTTAGAATCCCAACTAAAGATGGCAAGCGGCTTCGTGAGTAATTACCGAATAGAACCCTTACGTAAAGATAATTACGATACATGGGTCGTCCAAGCTCAAGCCATTATTATCAAAAACGGACTGTGGAGTTATGTTACCGGCGAAACAAAAACACCAGACGAAAACAACGCTGCTGATAAAGAAAAATGGATGAAGGAGGATCTCAGTGCAAGGTCAGATCTTTTCCTTATAATTTCGCCAAGTGAACTTAAGCAAGTCAGAAACTGTACCACATCAAAAGACGTCTGGGCTACTCTCAAAACCATCTACCAAAGTGATGGTCCTGCTAGGAAAGCTACGTTGTTGAAACGCCTTGTCCTACACAAAATGAAGGACACAGACGATGTTAGAGAGCATTTGAACACATTTATGGATGCAGTAGACAAATTAAATGACATGAACATAGAAATAAATTTTGATCTCCTGAGCATTATGATGCTCTACAGTCTTTCTCCTACGTTTGAGAACTTCAGAGTTGCCATAGAGACTCGAGATACCCTTCCAAAACCTCAAGATCTCAAAGTCAAAATATTGGAGGAAGCAGAAGCCAGAAAAAAAGACGTATCAAGTCAAGAGGATGCATTTTATAGCTCAAAATTCAAAAATTAGACAGGTAAAACAAATTTCAAAAACAAGAAAAAAAACAAAATATCCAAACTAATAACAGCCAAAAACCTAGATGCATGTTTTGTAATAAAGATAATCATATATCAGATAATTGTTGGTTCAAAAATAAAAATAAAAATTCTACTAACAAGAAGAATGAGAAAACCTTTATTACTGAGGAATGCTATTCAATTTTACCTTGCCGCCCTAAACCACCTACTTGGTTCTGCCTTGATTCAGGAAGTACGTCTCACATGTGTTCTGACCAAAATAAGTTTTCAGATATGTCAAAGGTAAACAATGGCTTCCTACAACTAGCATCTACTCAACACACCACTTCAATTGATGGAAAAGGCCTAGTAAAATTAGATTTTGACAAAAATAATACTGTAAATTTGCCAAACACCCTCTTTGTGCCAAATCTATCCGCTAATCTTTTATCGGTTGGTAAAATAACGGATAGTGGATACAACGTCACATTCACAAAAGACAAAGCTGACATAACTGATGCTGAAGGAAAAATAATTTTTCAAGCAACTCGCACAAATGGGTTATATTATTTGAAAATCCCTGATAAAAACAAGAATTCTTCATTCAAAATTGAGGAGTGGCATCAAAAACTAGGCCACATTAATGAACATGATTTAAAAACTGCTCTCAAAAATCAAAATATGATTGGCCTACAATTCAATCCTTCTGAATCTCTCAATGACTGTGAGATTTGCATCAGAGGAAAGATGTCCAGTCTTCCCTCCAAAACCAACCCTGAGCAGAAGAGCTTGGAATTACTTCAAATAGTGCACTCAGATGTTGTTGGACCAATGCGTACAGCATCTCATGGAGGATGTAGATACTTTGTGACATTTATAGATGAGTACAGCCGATACACAAAAATTTATTTTTTAAAACAGAAAAATGAAGTTATAAATTACTTTAAAGAATTCAAATGTGAGGTTGAAAAATTCACAGGTAAGCACATAAAATTTCTCCAAAGTGATAATGGGGTTGCTGAATATAAAAGTAAAACATTCAGCAAATATTTAGTTCACCATGGTATTCAAAGGAGATTTTCGGCACCTTATACACCCCAACAGAACGGACTTGCTGAGAGAAAAAAAATCGTTCAGTGCTTGACAAAACTCGGTGCCTCCCCTTAGAATCTCATCTCCCTGATTCTTTCTGGGCTGAAGCAGTTTTTTGTGCTAATTACTTGATAAACCGTTCACCGTCAAGAAGTTTAAATGGTAAAACACCATTTGAATTATGGTTTGGTCACCCACCATCTGTCAAACACCTCAAAATATTTGGTTCCAAATCGTTTTTCCTAAACAAAAACCTGAATAAATCAAAGTTTGACTCAAGGGCCATTGAAGGAATTTTCGTTGGCTATTCTGAGCAATCAAAGGCTTTCAGAATATGGGATCCAATTAAGAAGAAAATAATAGTCACCAGAGATGTCAGGACCATAAACAAGATGTTCTACGAAACTTCAACGACATCCGTGCCAAAACTTCTTGATGGCCATAAAAACCCAAACTCCTATTCTACTTCAGATGATAAGGTGGATTTCAACATCATTGTCGAAAATCCTGAAAGAAAACACAGAGAACCCTGATACTCAATCTTCTACGCCTGAATCAACTGAAGATGATGGATCTTATGATACCGAAAATGACGATCAATCACCTCCAAACAATGAAGTTGGACTATCTCAGGCTCCACAGTCAAGTACCAATATGAGACTACGAAATCGAAATAATCTTCAACCACCGAATTTGACACTGGATTATGTGATGAAGGCATCATCAGAACATGATATGCTACAAGGACCTGACGCCAATGCCTGGCAAAATGCAATCAAAGATGAACTCCGAGCGCATCTCAAAAATGACACTTGGAAAATTGTTCCGTTGAAGAAAGATTCCAATGTAATAGGATCAAAAATGATTTTGAAATGTAAGTACAAACCATCAGGTGAACTAGAACGAAGAAAGGCTCGCTTAGTAGCACGCGGCTTTGCACAACGACCTGGTTTGGACTTTACCGAGACATATGCTCCAGTAACCAAGTTAAGCTCAATAAGACTCCTACTTGCTCTCTCTGTTGAAGAAGACCTACACATAAATCAGTTGGATGTATCTACAGCATTTTTGAATGGGGAAATCAGCGAAGAAATCTTTATGGAGAAACCAGCAAACCTTGAACGTTTTCTGACAGAGATTATGCTCGATGAAAGTGACGCGGAGGATTCTACAATTTTCCTACGTTCTAAGCAGATGCTCCAAGATTTAAAACAAACAGATGGAAAGACAGTTTGTCGCCTAAATAAGGCACTATATGGATTAAAACAGGCTGGCCGCCGTTTCAAAAATCTTTTAGAAACTCCAAAAACTGACAGAGGTTTACAGGCTATCTGCCCGCAAAATTTAAAACAGGCTGGCCGCAACTGGTTTCAAAAATTAGACTCCAAACTTAAGTATCTTGGTTTTCAGGCATCTCCCGCAGACCCATGTGTCTACGTATCTTTTCAAGGGGGAGATAAAATTCTATTAGCCATATATGTGGACGATATAATTTTGGCATCAAATAACATGGCAAGACTTAATGTTGTTAAAAAGTTATTGATGAACATATTTGAAATGAGGGACCTAGGAGACTTACAACACTGCCTTGGAATCGAATTTTCGCGAAAGGAGGGCAAGATTTATGCTTCACAGTCAAAATATATAGATGAAGTTCTCGAAAAATTCAACATGTCCACATGCAAACCAGTTAGAACTCCACTTGCTCCTGGTACCCAACTTATTAAGAACCAATCTGATACTCCACCAGACTATCCTTATCAGAATCTCATCGGAGCTCTTATGTATCTATCAATGGGAACAAGACCTGATATCAGTCACAGTGTGAGTTATCTCAGCCAGTATAACATGTGTTTTTTGACAAATCTCACTGGCTTGCAGCCAAACGGGTACTCCGCTACTTAAAGGGCACTAGAGATTTGGCTCTTGTCTACAAAAAGACTGGAAAACCACTTCATGGACATGCCGATGCAAACTGGGGATCCTGCGCAGAAGACAGAAGATCCTACACTGGTTATCTCTTCAAATTTGCAGGAGCTGCCATCAGCTGGGAGAGCCGTAAGCAAAAAACAGTTGCGTTATCCACTCAGGAAGCTGAATACATGGCATTAACAGATGCTGCCAAGGAAGCCATGCACCTAAAACAACTGATATCGGACATGGGGATAAAGCATGAAGCCATTGAATTATTCAATGATAATCTCGCTGCATAGGACTTGACGAGAAATCCCATAGTAAGTGCTCGTTCAAAACACATCAGCATTCGAGAGCACTTTATACGAGAGAAGGTTCAAGATGGAGACATAGTTGTCTCATACAAGCCTACAGAAATCATGGAAGCTGACATTTTGACCAAAGGACTCGCAGGCCCTCGCCATGACACTTTACAAAAAGCAATAGGACTACAACTACAACTAAAGCCTACAGAGTGAGGGGGAGTGTTGGAATACTTCAAATATTCATGACCACTCTGGTCTTTAGTGCCAACAACCATCACCAGTGCGCCACCAGTCTACACTACCAGCTGATTCACTTGTATTGTTTTTTTTTTGTGTAAACCTATGTGTTCATTGTCTTTCCAATAAATTCTAACATTTGTCTTAATACTTGACTTTTGTATTCTCCTATAATCCAAAAGCGTGTAAACGCAAATTTGAAGTTTGCACAAGCCAAAAGAAGAGTAAAATCTGTTGGCATGAGTGTGTATGTTCCATATTATATTTTGAGGTAATATGTACGATTTTTGGCGGAAGAAGGACATCCTTGGCCATTCTTCTTCCCCAATATTTAGTTTTCGTCCTTAAGGATACTTTTTTTTCTAATCTTCCTCATCATCCTAGTCCACACACACACACGCACATGCACACGCACACACACACACACACACACACACGCACACGCACACACACACACACACACACACACACACACACACACCATATATATTAGTTTTCGTCCTTAAGGATACTATTTTGAAGTATTCCAGGAAATAACGATTTTAAGATAACGGAAGGACTCTCCTTCCAAACAAATCAGGTTTTGTCCTTAAGGATACTAATTTTTTTTATTTTTATATCTTTCAGGATTTTTTTAAATTTTAGTTTTCGGACTTTAAGGAAGATTTTAAGATGGTGGAAGGATATCCTTCAGGCCTATATAGTCCACTTATATATTAGTTTTCATCCTTAAGGATACTATTTTGAGCTCCACCAGGATTTAATGATTTTAAGTTATACGAAGAATACTCCGCCATTATTGTCCTTAAGGATACTATTTTGAAATATTCCTAGATTTAACGGTTTAAAGACAGCGGAAGGATAATACCGTTGTTGTCCGTTGCAAGAATTAATAGTTTTTCATCACAATTTTTCATTTTCAACAAAACAGAAAGGTTTTTACTTCACATTTGTGCAAGCAACACTGAACGTGTAAACAGTATAGACTTGATTTGCACAAATTGGCTAGCACAAGCCAGTTTCCGCAAATGGCTTGAGCGTGTAAACCGGCCTTTACATAATGCCGTAACCGGTGGCTACTTTTAACAGGTTTTGCACATTTGCCCTACTGCGCGATCATTTTTGTGACCAAATGATAACCACACAACTCAGCTTCAAAATCCCGTATGAGCGATTCGCTATCTTCAATACGAGAGAGGGGGGAGCCATTTTTCCCTTGTTCAAAGTAGCCCCTCAAGTAGGGGTACTTTAAACAAGGATGATATTCGCCTCAAAAACGCTTCTCTCGGGGTCTTCTTCAATTTAACCCTTTTAATTATCAAATTTAAGTTTTTATTATTATTTTTTTTTTTTAATTTAAGCTAGGTCCACAGGAAGACGTCTCAGGGGCAGGCCTTGACTAACATATACGGATCACATCTCCAGGCTGGGATAAAATAGAGGAAATAGTCTAAATGCCATAAAAGCGCTGGAAGAAACCGAGATGCATGGCGGACTTGGACCGAGGCACCTCCAAGCTAAAAAGCACTTATGAGGCTGAAGTTTTTAATTAATGTTTTTAGAGTTATTCTATTTTTGTTTTGAGTCGAAAAATATCTAAAAAAAAAATTACTTGTCAGCAAAATGCTTCCGTACTTCCGCCAATTTAGTTCACTTCAACACCAGATTTGTTGATGAAACATAGATAATAAAAACACAAATATCTTTAATAATGTTGATAGCTTTTATAAAAATATAGCTATTAAATGATTAACTTAAACACATTTTCAATTAAAATTTATTGGTTGTAGTTTAATTATTTTTGGTTATTTTATTTTATTGTTCTTGGTTTGCATATTTTAGTGCCTGATAAACCATATTCATTTTTGTTCACTATGAAATCAAAATCAATTTGAATTATATAATAAAGGCATAAATCTAATATAATTTTAATTATAAATATGAATTAAACTAATTGTCCATATTCACCAAATAAAAAAAACAGACAATAACACAATGTTTGAAGTAACACTAAAAGTCTTCTATAAGGTGTCAACAACATTGTTCAAAGTGGCCTTCCAAGTTTTTTTTTGTGTCTAATAACAGATATTAAGTTTAAAAAATTAGTTAGAGACATATAAAAAAAAAAAAAAAAAAAAAAAAAAAAAAAATGGTGCTGAATAAATTAGTGATCACTATGGATTAAATAAATTAGGATTGATGAATTAACTGCCACTTCTAATAAGATTATTTTATCAGAAAACTAATTTCGAATGCTAAACATTTTTAAAAGCCTATTCAAAGTTAAAATAATTTTGAAACTGGCCAACGAAACTTTACACGCATGCAATGAATATAATAAATGCTCAACTTACCAATTAAAGTAGTATATTTAAAAATAGATACCTTGACCTATATATTGCATCGTTAACAATAGTTATTTTGTATCCAGGGTTTGAAGAATAAAACAAAAATTGTAAATACATAACAATCAAATCTAATATGTGGTTCTGTTTGTGTATTATGTAAATATTAATTTGTAATAAATTATTTTTTCTCCTAATTAGCATATATATATATATATATATATATATATATATATATATATATATATATATATATATATATATATATATATATATATATATATATATACGTTTCCTAAGTTTTTGAGGGTGCTAAAATGGAATTCTTGGACTAAACAAAATTTCTATCACATTTTATGGTGTAAAAGCTAAAATTTTTCAAGTGAAGTACGTTCAATATATTTTTTTTTTTATTTCACAAGAACCGACATCGGTTTCGAATTCATCATTTAAAAGAACCCTTAAATATGAAATGCCATCCATATATAAAATTAAAAAAAAAAATTTCGTATGCTTCAAAATTTGCCTGAACAAAATGTATGCCATTTTTTTTTTTAAATTGACAAAAACTTGAATTATAGTTAGACGGTAAAACGTATCCTTAAGGAATAATATTTAAGATAATATTAATATCCTGCCATAAGGATATTGTTTTTCAGATCTGCCAGGATCTGACGATTTTTTGCGGCCGAAGGATATACTTTGCCACTCTCCTTCGCCACTTAAAATTAGTTTTCGTCCTTATCAATCCTATTTACTTTTTTTCTTTCAAGATTTAACTATTTTGAGGATAATATTTAAGATGGCGGAAGGGGATCCTTGGGCCACATAAATATTATTTTTCTTCCTTAAGGATTCTATTTTCTTTTTTTTTTTCTAAATTTAACGAGCTTAGTAGTTTTCGTTCTTAAGGCTAAATGTCCCCTCTGTAGTACCAAATGTTACCACCACGTAGCGTGCCAAAATAAACAAAATTTAGATTCCTCCTCAAATCTCAACAGATCATCCGATTTTGGTTCTGTAAAGTTCATTTTGTTCCATATTTCCGTAGAATCTGATGTATCTATTTTAAAAGGCCATATATGTGATATTTACAATTTTAGGTTCAAAAAAACTACTTTCTAGTATTTTTTAAAGAAAAGTCAACTAATAGGCAAGTGTAGAATAATAAAAAATAAATATTGGCGAAAAAAAAATTTTAATTATACGAACAACATCGGCCGAAACTCATAAATACGAATTTCTATGCAAATGTTTTTGTTTTGTTTTTCAGGTAGCATCTACATCTATCATGACTATAGCAGCCTCAAACTACAAATCTAAAATAAGATTTCCATCGAAAGGTTGTTTTGGGACTCAAAATAGAATTTACACGATCCGAAATGAAAATTTCAAAAAATTATAAAAGTAAACAATAATTAAACTATGTAACCAAAAACACTGCATACTTATTGCAAATATATTTAAAAATGCGGGATGCATCAAAATATAAGAAGGAGTCAGGAAAAATCACGTTAGAAGTATGGCATAGGATAAGCGATTATAAACACTGATCCCCTACCCTCCTAATAGTCCAGTAAAATAAGGGTTTGCCGAAGAAAAAACTGCGGAACTTTTATTCTCAACGGATCTTTATGTTTTTTGGGGTGCTGAATCCGAATCTGAAGTTTGCTACCACCGCAACCATCGGCTTCATATTCAAAATCGCAAAAAAAAAAAAAACGCAAAAAAAAAAAAAAAAAAAACCCCGTTATTTTCGTTTTTTTTATCTATAACACCATAACGAAGCTTTTTTCGAAGAAAGTCTTCTAACAAATGCTCCGAAAGTATTTGTCCGATTCAAAATGTTTTTTTTGATCTGAAATCTGAAAGGTGATTAAATTTACAATTAGATGTTATATATGAAATTTTTATCAAAATTCTTGAAATACACAAGCTATCACGCTGAAAATCACTTACTTTTGTAAAATAAATGTTTTTTTTGGCACATTATCGCTATATCACCAAAACCATTTGTCGGATCCAAAATTTAATATTTTTATCTGAAAGCTAGTTAAATGTACTATTGGCTCCTATATATCTAACTTATAATTAACCCCGGGAAATACCCACACCAGTCTACTGAACATGTCATAATTTACATATTTTGCCAAAACATACACATTTAGCGTGCTAGCTTGGGTGGTTTACAGGATTTAATATAATTTACATATATAGCATCTGATAGCGAATTTAATAAGCTTTGAGATAGATAAATGAAATTTGGAATCGAACAAATATTTGAGGAGTTAGAGGGACAAATGTGCCAAAAAACACTAGGATTTTACATTAGTACGTTTTTATTAGCGGGCTGGCATGTACATTTTACTGAGTTTGGTTAAAAATTTATTCTTATAGTAAATTTAATCAGCTTTAAGATGAAAAAAAGTAATGTTGGATCGGACAAATAGTTTTAGAGTTATAGCCAAAAGAGTACGACAAACGTGTTTTCGCGGAGCTTTGGGACTGACGGCAAATTGGACAATTTCTCCATTTTTTCCCAATAACGTAACTTCGCGAAAAATGGTCCGATTTCGGATTTCGTTTTTTTTTTCATTATGTAGGTACTAGTTCCAGCTACAATTAATATTTGAAGACTTCCTTCGAAAAAAGGTTCGTTATCTTGTTATAGATAGAAAAACAAAAAAATAATGGGTTTTTTTTTTTGGGCGGTTTTTTGCGATTTTGAATATGAAGCCGATGGTTGCCGTGGTAGCAAACTTCAGATTCGGATTCAGCACCCCAAAGATCATAAAGATCCGTTGAGAATAAAAGTTCCGCAGTTTTTTCTTCAAAACGGCCTTTTGGAGTCTTATTTTACTGGACTATAAAGACGCTCTATGAAGCATTATTTTGGAGGTCCTACAACTTTTGTTCTATTTCACTTTCCCAATGATGATTTTATTGACTAGAATTGTAACATTGTTCATATATAACGGGAAAAGGATATAAATAAAAACATTATTTTATTATTAATTTATATAAAACTAGTTGAAAAAAAAAAAAAAAAAAAAAAGGAATCCACAAACAATAAAGTATTATCTATTCCTATTACTAATTAAAAAAAATTAAAATTACTTATGCTATATTACTGCACATTAAAAAATATATATATTATGAAAAATATGATATATTATTTTTGCATAAATGTTGCTTATTCTTAATAAGGAATAATTATATTATGAGCTGTATTCATTAAAATTATTTACTTTTTTAATACCCAAATCAAAAAGATTTAGTACTTTTCTTCTTTTTTTTTGATTTCATATAAAAGTGATGAGTACAAAAAGTTATTGAATTTTTCAATTGAATGAGTTTAAATAGGCAGTTTCCTTCTTTCCATTCCTGCCGCGCGTATTCCTGAGATATAAAACTCATTTTTCTATCTTACGTTTTGCCATAGGAATCCATAGTCAAGATTATGCTAGGTTCGGGTAAAAAGAAGAAGGTAGAAAAGACGCGAAATCCCTAGACGGCATAGGATCAAAGGAAATATCAACATTTCTAATACTATCGTAGGTTCAAACAACAATGGTCTGGTAGGACAAGATGTTTACAACCATTTCTTTGTGAAATTGAATTTTTTTTTTTTTTCATTTTGATCAATCCATTTAATTGTTTCACAAGAGTAGTTTCATTTCTTATTTATTCGGCATATCACGCACAGTATAGGCTTTTTTGACTATTCTCCTCCTTCAAAACCCTAATCTCAAAGTAAAGGTAATAATAAATAATTGCAAGCTTTTTTGTATGAGAAACTTCCCACATTTTTTTTTACGTCCCGGGGTCTAAATTGTAGAAAAAATGTGTTTTTTTACTGCTTAACATTTGAAAACGGTTAGACATAAGAAGTAATTCATTACAAACCTTTTGATTTAAATAAGAAGTAATTTTGGGAAAAATTTGATTTCGTAAATACTATTTTTATTTATTTTTTAAAAATTATTTATTTTCCGCATACCCTCTTTTCTCTAGTCTATTCGGGCCCCTGTTTTGGTCAACAAACAAGGAAGGCTACAAAGACAAAGAAAATATTTATAAATATATTACAATGGATCTAATAAGGTATTTGATCGCAAAAGGGAGTGTGTACGTTTTAAAACCCCTTTACTGCGAAATAAGCATATTTTGCCCCTTATGATTCCATTTTATTCATTTTTTTTTTGTTTGGTGACTAAATTGCTGAGAGAATATATATTGATATTTACAAGCTTACAGTCAGAAAACGGCTAGCTGTATGAATAAATTTATTAAAAACATTATTGAAACGTTTGATTCCGAAAAAACATTCGTACTTTATTTTTGACATTGACTATATCTCGAAAATGGTTAAATCTAGAAAAATATGTTACAAATCTAAATTAAAGTTGATTACATTTCCTAGAAAATTGATTATGTATAAATTTGTCGAAATTCTAATGGTTTTCGAGATATACGTTATTGAAAATCGGTGATTTTCGGGGAAAAAACAAATGTTACTTCACTTTTTGTAATGCTTTTATTTCTAGTACCTTCCCCGATCGTTCCTCAGAAAAAATTACATAATCAAAATTGTAGAGCATTGAATTTAATTTAATTTCATATATAAGCTTTTGGTATTTGAAGCAAATGTTTAACAAAAAGTGAGGTAAACATTTTTTTATTTCTAAAATTATCGATTTTAAATAACATATATCTCGAAAACCGTTGGAATTTCGACAAATATGTATATAATAAATTTTATAGGAAATTCAATTAGCTTTAATTCCGATTTGTAGCATATTTTTCTTGAGTCCACTGTTTTCGGGATAAGATCGAAAAATACGAATTGGGACCTCTCTTCTCCCCCCCAACCTTAGCTCAACCTCCAGGTTCGGAGACTTTTTGTAGGTTTGCCTTCTAATTGCTCCTGGCGAAGCTGTGACATCAGAAATTATCGCATATTTCATGCAATCTACACCCCTCATTTCAACACTCTTTGACTAGGGTCGCACTTTTCTGCGAAAACACCTATATCACCATTCATTTGGCTACAGTTCCGAAACTAATTGTTCGATCCGAAATTTCTTTTTTTTCATCTGAATGCTCATTAAATTTACTATAAGAACCTATATATAAAGTTATGATCAAGTTTCGTAAAATAACCATACCAGCACATTAAAAACCGCGACCTGTTTTGAAATTCAAACTTGTTAAAGTAATTGGATTATTTAATCTGGGCTGCAAAGCCCAGATAAACTTGATAGTATTGGTTATTTGTAAGGTTAATCATATTTAAAAAACCAAAGGTCCTTTATTTTTTATACAATATTTTTTCGAAATCAGGAACACAAAATATATAGGAAAAGATGATATTTTTGGCCGGCTAGACCTACAAGTTACCTCTCTGTGCGTTGGTGTTCCATATTGGTGTTATTTTATTAAACTTAAATTCAATTGAAAAATTCAATAACTTTTTGTACTCATCACTTTTATATGAAATCAGTAAAAGTACTAAATCTTTTTGATTTTGGTATTAAAAAAGTAAATAATTTTAATGAATACAGCTCATAATATAATTATTCCTTATTAAGAATAAACAACATTTATACAAAAATAATATATCATATTTGTTCATAATATATATTTTTTTAATGTGCAGTAATATAGCATAAGTAATTTTAATTTTTTTAATTAGTAATAATAGGAATAGATAATACTTTATTGTTTGTGAATTCCTTTTTTTTCAACTAGTTTTATATAAATTGATAATAAAATAATGTTTTTATTTATATCCTTTTCCCGTTATATATGAACAATGTTATAATTCTAGTCAGTCAATAAAATCATCATTGGGGAAGTAAAGTAGAACAAAAGTTGTAGGCCCTCCAAAATAGGGCTAGAGCATGTCGTTATACCCGGCGGCGGAAGTTGGGGGATCAGTGTTTATAATCGCTTATCCTCTACCATACTTCTAACGTGATTTTTCCTAATTCCTTCTTATATTTTGATGCACCCCGCATTTTTAAATATATATACAATAAGTATGCAGTTGTTTTGGTTACATAGTTTTAATTATTGTTTACTTTTATAATTTTTCGAAATTTTCATTTCGGATCGTGTAAATTCTATTTTGAGTCCCAAAACAACCTTTCGATGGAAATCTTATTTTAGATTTGTAGTTTGAGGCTGCTATAGCCATGATAGATGTAGATGCTACCTGAAAAACATAACAAAAACATTTGCATAGAAATTCGTATTTATGAGTTTCGGCCGATGTTGTTCGTATAATTAAAATTTTGTTTTCGCCAATATTTATATTTTATTATTCTATACTTGCCTATTAGTTGACTTTTCTTTAAAAAATAATAAAAAGTAGTTTTTTTTTTGAACCTAAAATTGTAAATATCACATATATGGCCTTCTAAAATAGATTCATCAGATTCTATGTCCATTTTATTAATAAATCCGTTTTCCGATCTAAAAAATGTCTATTGGTTTCTTAATTAGGAGGAATCTAAAATTGACCCCGTAGGTGCTGCGATCTCTTGAGGCAGAAACACACCAGAGTGAGGGGACATTTAGCCTTAAGGCTAACCATCCCGAATTTCAGTAAGATTTTTTTTTAAGAGATGGCAGCACTTTTGGGGCAAATTTATTTCTGCTCTCATTTGTGAACGGAATCATCAATATTAGATCTGTAAACGAGTTTGGTAATAAAACCCCCATTAAATTCACCCTACCGTTTCCAAATTTTTATTGGTCGATTATTATAGAATTTAAAAAAAATATCCGGCGTATTATTGATTAAAAAAAAAAAAGCCGCTTATAGCCACTTAGTCATAAGTTATTTGAACGCAATTATGCAAAAAGATTTATTTTCGGTTGCAAAGGTTGATCGTAACTTGAAAAATACGATTAACAGTAGCGGCCGGATGATTAGTAAGCTGCCTGCTGTAGTAGTCGTGGGGGGAAGGGCTGTGAGGACCCAGCTCCCAGTCAGCTACCGATCCAACGTCTCCCCAAAAGTGGAAAAACCAACAGAATAAAGGCCAAAAAAATTTGACATACATTTTAGAATATAAGTAATATTTAAAAAACGAACCTGTGTGCGAAATATTATTCAAAAAGCAACAACATGTTGTTCTGTAATTAATAAAAAAAAAAAAACTAAAACAAACTCTTTCAATGCATAGTTAGAATATCTATGAAATTCAAAAACATTTTTAAGCCCAGGAGATAACTTTAGTAAAAATAATAAACCGACGAAAAATGATATTTTGAACAAATAAAGAGTTAAAATATGAATACTTTATGTAATTAGAAATACCCTAAATAAAAATTTGGGAAATATCATGAGGAATTTATTTCACAGATTATCATATTCGAAAAACGGAATTCAAAGCGTAAAGTAATGATTAGGACCAAAACATGTGTTTAGTTTCCCACATTTAGTTAAAATTTTCAGCTACTGCACCAACTGCATATGATTCGGTGATATACTTTCTTGGTGCTTTCCAATCCCACAGATGCCCTGGATTCTTATATTCTCTGGAGCCTCATGGATTAGGGTTCGGTAGGAATTGAGAAAAACTTAGTTTACAGTAAGGTTCATAGCTTTTTTCTTCCTTCGTGATTTATCTGACAGAATATTACTTTTATATATTTTTAGTTATAAATTTTGATTTTAATTTTATAAGAATATTTTATTGAATAAAAAATCGTATTTTTTAAGCAAATTTTGTTTTGTTTGATAAAATTATCTAATAAGTCACCAAACAAAATTATTAAAAAATTCTGAATTGTGTGATTCATACTTACTAAAAACCTAGTGTTTTTTTACTGCTACGTTCATCAAACAACTGCAATTTATCCAATAGATGTTTTACATAGCCTACTTCAAAATTCAATTAAAATTCCAAATATTATTTGTATATTATAGAACAGGGTGGTCCTTTTTGGTTTATCACTACATTCATTCCGTATATCTCTGGTGAGAAATTCAGCCACAGCACCCCTTTTGAAGTTTCGTTTGAATTTTATTATATGTTTTGTTGTACTCGATATACCGGTCACCAATTGAGGGAAAAGTTGGCCTGTTTAGGCCTAATACCCTATAAAAATCAACAGAAACCGAGTGGTGGAATTTCCCACCCACAGTATATGAAATGAGTGGAGTGACAGTAAGAATCACTGAAATTTGAAAATCACAAAACGAACCAACTAGTTTTAATACAAAAAATAAATTTCATGTTCTCATGTTCTGTAAACTTATATTTTTTATAGCAAAACTGAGCCTCTTTTCTTTTCACTGAAAACAACAGTTTTAACGACAAATAAATGAATCGATTCAAAAAAACATAATTATGTAGAGAAAAAAAAAAAAAAAAAAAAAAAAAAAAAAAAAAAAAAAAAAAAAAAATATATATATATATATATATATATATATATATATATATATATATATATATATATATATATATACATAGATATAATTAATAAATAGGGAAATAATGAGTAAACTATTAGGTACTGTTTATTTAAAAATCCTAATTATTGAATTTATTCAATTAAAAAAAATCGCTTAGTAGCATGAATTTTGTGTTAATCAAATACACAACGAATTTTTAAAGATTGAAAATCGGACGTTCCGTTCCGGAGGAAATCCGGAAATAAATTCTTCTATTTCGAAGACTTCACTGAAGGGGTTACATTTAGCCTTCAGGATAATATTTAAGATGGGAGAAGGACATCCTTGGGCCACATATATATTAGTTTTCGTCCTTAAGGATACTATTCTATGGTGGCGGAAGGACATCTTTGGATCACATGTATATTAGTTTTCGTCTTAAAGGATACTATTTTTAAATATTCCACGATTCAAAAATTTTAAGATGGCGGAAGATACTATAAACACACTTAAAAAATTACTATAAACTGGTTGTGGTGTTCACCCTCCACACACTCCTATCGGCCTTGAGGCAAAACAAATGAGATTTGTGGTATTGCTTTTTTGGGACACAGATAGAGTAGAGGTTCACCTCAAGGCATGGCTTCGGGTTTTCCTCTGCGTGTGGAGCTACCTTTATACGAAATTAATAATAAGTAGCACTTGTCTAGAGAAGATTATAGATTAATCTATAATGGTTAATTATAAATTAATCTATAATGAGTAATTGTAGATTTATCTACAGTGGTTAATTATAGATTAATCTATCATGGGTAATTATAGATTAATCTATATTTAATGATTAATTATAGATTAATGTACATACATACATAAGCGGCGCAACAAATCATTGCTGAATCAGGGCCCTCTCCAAAAGGTTTCGCCATTCATTTCTATTATGTGCAGCAGCCATAAAATCTGGTGTTCCAAGGATGTTCCTGGCATCTGCACGGACGCTATCCATCCATCTCATTTTGGGTCGTCCGACTCTTCTAGATTGATGAATAGCCTCTATCATTAATAGATTAATGTATAATGGTTAATTATAGATTAATGTATAATGGTTAACTATAGATTTATATATAATGGTTAATTATAGATTTAATCCAGGGATCGAAAATAACAGTTAACCTTTATCGATAAAAGTAAAAGTTTAACTTTTATATAAAAGTGTTAACAGATAAAAGTTTTTTTTTAACTTTTACTTTTATTGCTAGATCTTTTATTTAACAGTTATTTCATTTTTTTTTTAAACCACTTTTGAATAAAAGTTTTTTTAAAACAGTTATTGTAAACCATTTACGTGAAAATGTTCTAATGAAAAAGTATTTTCTTTCACTTCTATATTAATTGAAAAATAAATTATATTACATTAATAATAGAAAACAATAATGATCTTAAAATTTATTAAGTCAAAAAAGAAATCAACCGATTTACATAAAACTTATATATCGATTTTTAAAGAGTGTTTTTTTAACTATGGGGGGGGGGAGGTGTGGCTAAATTATTACTTTAAGTACGTCACGGCTGATTTTAATAAAATTTGATAATTTAGTCCTTTCATACTTATTAACATTTTTAAAGGGTGTTAACAGTATCTTTAACAATTAGGGAAGAGGTTTAACTAAATTAATACTTTAAGGACGTAACGGCTGATTTTAATAAAATTTGATAATTTAGTCCTTTCAAACTTACTAATATTTTTAAAGGGTGTTAACAGTTTTTTTAATTATTAGGGGGAGGGGATGACTAAATTAATACTTTAAGGACGTCTCGGCTGATTTTAATAAAATTTAATAATTTAGTTCTAACATACTTACTAACATTTTTAAAGGGTGTTAACAGTTTCTTTAACAATTAGGGGAGAGGTTTAACTGAATTAATACTTTAAGGACGTAACGGCTGATTTTAATAAAATTTGATAATTTAGTTCTTTCATACTTACTAACATTTTTAAAGGGTGTTAACAGTTTCTTTAACAATTAGGGGAGAGGTTTAACTAAATTAATACTTTAAGGACGTCTCGGCTGATTTTAATAAAATTTGATAATTTAGTCCTTTTTATAATTACAAAAACATTTTTAAAGGGGGATAACAGTTTCTTTAACAATTAGGGGAGAGGTTTAACTAAATTAATACTTTAAGGACGTAACGGCTGATTTTAATATTAAGTAAAAAAATAAATCAACCGATTTACATAAAACGTAAATATCGATTCCCTACATGATTTCTAACGTTTCCAACAAGTTCTAACAGTCATTCTGTTTTTGTTTTGTTTTTAAACTAGATACTAATTTCTCTTTGGTAAAGTTTCTTTTCTTAAATAAGTATTACCAACTTTAATTCCAGAAAAAACTTTTATTTTCAACACTGTAATATAAAAGTTAAACTTTTATTTATACCATTTGAGATAAAAGTTAAAAGATAATAATAAATTTTAATGCAAGACCATTAATGTTCTCAACAGCTCATGCAATGTGGGACTGATCAAATTTTAAAATTGTAATAATTTAGAAGGGGGGTATAGTAGCACTGACAAGTATTAATTTAGTTAAACCTCTCCCCTAATTGTTAAAGAAACTGTTAACACCCTTTAAAAATGTTAGTAAGTGAGAAAAAAATATAATTATCAAATGTTATTAAAATAAGCCGTTACGTTCTTAAAGTAATTATATAGTAAAACTCTCTCCTAATTGTCAGATCAACTGTTAACACTCTTTAAAAATGTTAGTAGGTATGAAAGAACTAAATTATCAAATTTTATTAAAATCAGCCAATGCGTACTTTAATTATTAATTCAGTAAGATTATGGAGGGGGGGGGCACAATTGCTAAAATAACTGTAAAAATTTTTTTTTTGAAAAAATTAGTCAGTTTCAAACCGCATGAGCCGTAGAGAACCTTAATGATCTCGCATTAACAGTTATATCTATTAACTTTTATTTCAAATGGTATAAATAACAGTTAACTTTTATATAACAGTGTTAAAAATAAAAGTTTTTTTTAGAATTTATGCTCTTATACCTAAAACTTATTCAAGAAAGGAAACTTTACCAAAGAAACATTAGTATCTAATTTCAACAAAAACAGAAAACTGATCATAGGTAAATATTTACCCCAATTAGCCCCTCTTTCTTACCCCACAATTTACGATTTATTTAAAATGTGATCCCGACAGATAATAAAAAAATTAGTTGAGTTACTTTCAGAATTTTTTTTTTTTTTTTTTTTATGCCTAAAAATCTTGATTACTAAATATATGAAAATCAGTTTTTATTTTTAAAAAAACCCGATGTGCACCTTTCCGCCCCACCCCCCATAAAAATAATAAATATTTCAGAGCTTTTATCAAGTTTAAAAATTGTCAATAGATTCATAAGAAATATGAAAGTAATGTTAGTAAGTGTGAAAGAAATATAATTATCAAATTTTATTAAAATCAGCCGAGACGTCCTTAAAGTATTAATTTAGTCAAACCCATCATATAATTGTTAAAGAAACTGTTAACACCCTTCAAAAATGTTAGTAAGTATGAAAGAACTAAATTATCAAATTTTATTAAAATCAGCCGAGACGTCCTTAAAGTCTTAATTTAGTTAAACCTCCCCCCCTAATTGTTAAAGAAACTGTTAACACCCTTTTAAAATGTTAGTAAGTATGTTAGAACTAAATTATTAAATTTTATTAAAATCAGCCGAGACGTCCTTAAAGTATTAATTTAGTCATCCCCTCCCCCTAATAATTAAAAAAACTGTTAACACCCTCTAAAAATTTTAGTAGGTTTGAAAGAAATATAATTATTAAATTTTATTTAGCCGAATGAAATTGATCATAACTTTTAACTTTTATGTTAAATGATAAAAGTAAAAGTTTAACTTTTATATAAAAGTGTTAACAGATAAAAGTTTTTTTTTTAACTTTTACTTTTATTGCTAGATCTTTTATTTAACAGTTATTTCATTTTTTTTTTTAAACCACTTTTGAATAAAAGTTTTTTTAAAACAGTTATTGTAAACCATTTACGTGAAAATGTTCTAATGAAAAAGTATTTTCTTTCACTTCTATATTAATTGAAAAATAAATTATATTACATTAATAATAGAAAACAACAATGATCTTAAAATTTATTAAGTCAAAAAAGAAATCAACCGATTTACATAAAACTTATATATCGATTCCCAACATGATTAGTGACATTTCCAACAAGTGCTAACAGTTATTCTAATTTTTAAAGAGTGTTTTTTTAACTATGGGGGGGGGGAGGTGTGGCTAAATTATTACTTTAAGTACGTCACGGCTGATTTTAATAAAATTTGATAATTTAGTCCTTTCATACTTATTAACATTTTTAAAGGGTGTTAACAGTATCTTTAACAATTAGGGAAGAGGTTTAACTAAATTAATACTTTAAGGACGTAACGGCTGATTTTAATAAAATTTGATAATTTAGTCCTTTCAAACTTTAGTAAATATTAGTATATTTTTAAAGGGTGTTAACAGTTTTTTTAATTATTAGGGGGAGGGGATGACTAAATTAATACTTTAAGGACGTCTCGGCACGCACGCACGCACGCACGCACGCACGCACGCACGCACGCACGCACGCACGCACGCACGCACGCACGCACGCACGCACACACACACACACACACACACACACACACACACACACACACACACACACACACACACACACACACACACACACACACACACATATATAATGGTTAATTATAAATTTATATATAAGGGTTAATTGTACATTTATATATAACGGTTAATTGTGGGTTGATCTATAACGGTTAATTGTGGGTTGATCTATAACGGTTAATTGTGGGTTGATCTATAACGATTAAATGTGGATTGATCTATAACGGTTAATTGTGGATTGATCTATAATGGTTAGTTATAGATTAATTTTATGATGGATAATTTTTATGTGACATATGTGGATGTTTGAGAACATATAAACATTCAAAAAATACATTTTTATGTTAAGTGTCACTAAAAAATTTTAAAAATAAATTTGCAATGTGATTTTATAACGTTCTTAATGGTGAAAAAATCAAAATATATTAATAATAATTTTTAAAATAAATTAGAATTAGGGGTTTATTATATTTTTATCATTGTTACTAACTAGTGAAAATAATTAACTTCAGTAGACCAAGTGTGCAGTGCACTAAGGTTAACTAGTTGACGGTAGGTTTCATGTTAAGTGGGTTCTTTTCTTGGAATTTCAGTTTTATTTATTTTCATCCCTGCTCCTCCCCGTTTTATGTTACTCTTTCTTTGTGGACCATTTATAAGAACATGGAATATACCCTAATTTTCTTTTTTTTCTCTTATTTTCAGTGACTTAAAATTTGAGAACATTTTTTTCAAGTTAATATAATATATAGGTTATAATTTAGGTGAGTGTTTTTGAAAGTATTGTGGTTGATTATTGATACATCTTAAATGGTTTTTCTGACTGTTAGTAGTTTATGGAAATCTATTTACAGGTGTGATGACTTTATTTATAAGTTAGATTAATTACTTTATCTATCAGTATGTGTAAAAATAAATATTAGTTCTAAACAATTGTTTATTTGCTATTAAAATTGTTTCTTTATCTACAGATGAATTATTAATTTTTTTTTCAGTGAATAATGACAGAAACAATTAGTGAAACTCCAGTTTTGATTAATCCTGCCAATTTAAAGTCAGAACCTATTGATAGGCCTCACTCTCCTGAATCAAATTGTGCAATATGTTTAGAAGAATTCACCAATAAATCTTTTACTAATTCTTGCCTACACCAATTCTGCTACAACTGCCTGAAGGAGTGGTCAAAAGTAAGTAGAGGTTTTTACTTTCTGGAAGCCTGATATCTTTAAATTAAACTTTCTTAATTGTGCAAAGCAGTTATAGATTGTTCATTTGTTTTTATTAAAGTTATTGTTTGTCAAAAAGGAAATTTGAAGCATTTAGCAGTCTATTGAACCATGTTAAGTACTAATTAATAGTATATGCCCAAACTTCTATAATAGTTTTTTAAACACGATCTATTTTATATTATTGATAGCATCCAAATATATAGTCATGTAATTTATTTAGATTAAGAAATATTTTCTCCCATTAACTGACCCTTCCATCAACTCATATTTATCTGGTTGACCATTCTGTAGTTTGAAATTTTAAAGTTTGTGGAAGAGATTTTAAACATTATGAATTTTTTTATTGGGATTTAGATAGAATTATACTTTCCTCTAAAATCTAAAAGAGTTCGTTATGTCTGTTGACCACTTATGATAGTTTAATTGATATTTGGAGTGCCCTTGGATTTAAGACATGATTATCACATTGAATATCCACAAGATTTATTGATCATATGACTTTTATTGACGAGCATTAGTTATGTGTGATTTTTCTAACAATGAACAATTGGCCCACTCTGCTGTACCATCAGTAGCAAATTGAAGTAGTATTAGATTACACATAAAATGGAAAAAATAATTGCACAGTCACTTTTTTGAGAAGGTAGCTGTGCACCGCTAAAAGCAGAAAGGTATTTTTGCCATCCAATTCTACCAATGGCTTATGATGCCAAGCTTTAATTTACTCAATTAGAGTTTTTGAAATAGTTTATATGATCATTGTTTTTTTTTTGCTCTGTTAATCATCTTACTTATGTTTAATTTAGCGGCAGTAGTAAAATAAAAGAGTTTTGTGTTACCCTCTCTTCTTTTTTTGAGTGAGTTAACCTAGAGTAAATTTTTGTCTTCTATTCATTCGCTGTCAGTATTATTATGGATCCATAATGTGCCCTTTTTCTCTTTATGAATTTCACTTTCCTACTTTCCAGGTTCATAATGAAAGTGTCTGTTTTTTTTAATGTTCAGTATGTAAAATCACTAATATCCATGAGTGTTGTAGTTTTCTTATGTTGTATGAAAATTGGTAGTATGCATAACCAACCTCAGTTAAAATATTTGGCATTATTAATATTAAAACCCCCCTTAAATAAGAGATTTGGTGTTTGTCAGTGTTCGCCCCTGATGCAAATTTCACATTGAAGGTAAAATTATTTATTGACACTATACAAAGAGAATGTTTAATGTTCTTCAATCTATATTCCTATCTTTTTAGTTTATATGAAATGAAATGAAAAAATAAACTTTATTTTGGGAGTTACTGTCCCCTAAAAATAAAAATAATGCACAGTTAAAAGTACAATTGTCTGGCCTATTATTTACAAATTAGATGCTTTAGTAATTACAGCATACATTTTTTACTTGAAAAAAAAAAATTAAATTAAAAAACAAAAATAGATAAATATATGAAATTATAATTATAACATAAAATACAATTGTATATATATGAACATGAAGTAATTCTAAGTATTCATTTGTTTATTGACATATTTGCGGAAGATTGATTGTCTGAAAGGTACAGGAATAAATTATTTCTAAATGAAGTTATGGAAGCTGCTTTACGAATAGAAGTGGGTATGGAATTCCAGAAGGAGGCAGCACGAATGATGAAGGATTTGTCTAAGGAAGCGGTTTTATGTGAGGGGATATATAGGTTAAAAGGTTGGGATTTACTGTTTATTAGGTGGATAGAAGAACGAAGAGTTAATAAACCCTAAAAGAATATAAAAAGGTTTTTTGGTTTTTAGACATTGGAATAGGAAAGTACCCAGAAAGTATTGCCGTCGGAATTTAGGAAAGAGCCACCCAAGCTCAGAATATCGACAAGTAATGTGTGACCGCCTGGGGATCCCGAATTTCTTTTTTATAACTTATTGCTTTATTAGTCTTTCTTCTGATGTATATTAAAGTTTTTTAATTTTTTTACGGGAGGTGTGGTAGCTCAGTGGGTAACATGCTTGACTACAATGCTCCCCGGCCCGAGTTCGAGTCTGACTGACGACTGAAAATTTATATTCAGTAATTTCTGCTATGGATCGAAATTGAGGTTGTGGTAGCCTCTTAAAAAGTGGGTACTCTTCATTGGGGAAAAAACCTGGCGGTTGAGCGTGAATTCTGGCCAAATCACCTCCTTTCAAAATTATTTCAGAAACAGTACAACCTTACCTATGTACTGAACCTAAGACCCTTTATAGGTTGTAAGTGGAACAGGTTGTATTTTTTATGGAAATTGATAATTATTTCTATGTTATTATTGTTATTGCCTTACTGCATTCCTCGCACTTACTGCTTTCTCACATCCACTGGCAAACCAGGGGTTTTTAGCAGTCCTATCCTTTTGCTCCAATACTTTTCCTGCTGACAATTTTTCTCACCTATCATTAGTAGAGTCACTCACAAGGTTCGGTTCCTGAAATTTGTGTTGAATGCTTTCTTTGTAATTTTGCCTTATATCTTCTTTACACAATTTATTAATGTAATATCAGACCACTTTACTTGTATGAGACCTATTTCCTATATGTAGCTTTTGTACATACTTTGAAAGAACTAGATAATGATCGGAGTTGCAATCTGTAACTCGGTAGCTGCGTGCATCCAAAATATATGAAGCGTGTTGTGTATCTTTTAGTATATGGTCAATCTGATTCCTTGTTCGGTTTCCAGGACTTGTCCATGTCTCCTTATGTATTTTCTTGTTGCGGAACATTGTTGTCATGACCCTCATTCCTTTTGACATAGCAAACTATTGTTCTAACACCATTATCATTACTAACATTATGTCTGCTATGCCTTCCTATTATGGGCTTGAATGTATCCGCTTTTCCTATCTGGGCATTGAAATTCCCCAGAACTATCTTGGTGTCATAATCTGGAATGCTTCCAAAGGCTCTCTCATGACTAGCATAAAAAAAGTCTTTCTCTTCTTCCTCTGAATCCTCACGCAGAGCGATATATTGCAGAATCGGCCTTTCAGTCTAATGCTACAAATCCTGTCGCTAACACAATTATATCCCAATAATAACTCCTGTACCTCTCCTATTTTGTGGTTTTCCGCTATTAACCAATAGATACTTGTTGAGCGGCACCATATCCACCTCACCCCAACAGATTTCCTGCAGTGCAACCACATCTACTTTATATTTTTCCAGGGCAAGTTCAAGTGAATTGAATTATTTACCATCGCCATTCTATATAATATACTCTTTTTACTCCTCTCTATGCAGTTTCTGGTAATTTGGTTTTATTATAAAGGTGAGATTGCCCATCTCTCACGCCCAACCCTCCTGCTTGGGTTGGCTGTAGTGTTTAGCCATTCGCAACTTAAGAACAAATTCTGGTGGAAATATTTATAACAGACTTACACAGTACATGGCATATGCAGATGACGTGGTGATCTCTGCAAGAACATTATCTGAGTTAGTCCATGTATTTAATGAATTCAGCCAAGCATCTAAGAGGTTAGGGCTCGAGATCAATACATCAAAAACTAAATTTATGGAAACCTCGAAAAATCCAAATTATAGTGAAAAAAGGAATATCTAAAGTCTTTACTGGTATGGAAGAGAAGAGTTCTTCGAATGATATATGGCCCAATCAAAGAGCAACAAAGGTGGCGCATCAGACCTTCCATGTTACTTACCAGAGGACATAAGTCTTTTAACCCCCTCAACTTCCTCTCCATAATTGCTCGTCACAAAACAACTCTATCTTGTAAGTGTACACCTCTACAGCCACCATGAGTTCACAGAAAGTACCACATAATGTTTTGACATTCCAGTAACGTATTTTTGTTTGTGTACTACTATAAGGAACTTAATTTGTGGTCAAAGTGCGCAGCTTAAACATCTAACCTATTTTCTAACTTAGCTTATCACTATATACCATGTGACAATAAATCTATTATTTTTCACCCATTAAAAATTGTATGAGTACTGTTATTTAATCCCTTTGTTGTACCGATACAGGACAAACCACTTAGGAAATAATTGTTATTGTGCCTCTAGCATCTAATAAGAAATAATGTACTAAGTTTCATTACGATCTGTAATGTTATTTCAAAGAATTCCAATTCAAAATGCGTGAGAAATCGCATTTTTCACGAATTAGCTGCAATCCAGGCTGAATTTTTTAAATCCCTCTCTTAGGGATCTTAGCGAGCTACGTACTAAATTTCATTCCAACCGGTTTGGAGATTTCGTGATGAATGAGTGAGTTGTATTTGACAAATATATAGATTATATTGTATATGTTAACTGTTTTTATTTTCAGATAAAACCTGAATGTCCACTTTGTAAGCAGAGATTTCATACAATAATTTATAATGTACGATCATTGGATGATTTTGAGGAGTATCATGTTAGTCCATCTAATCTTGAATTTGACCAGACTGTGTTCATTAACTTTGCCTTTCCTGCTGCTAATTACTCTATCAGGTAAACTATTCCTTATATTTTAGTTACCTTTACCAAAGTGATATTAATACCAGTGTGAACATTCAATTTAAGAACATTTGTTATTAAATTGAATTTTTTAAATTTTACCAGTTGTATACAATTACACTCCTTTGATGAATCCTTCTTTCTATTGTTCCTAACTGTGTAGATTTCAATCTATCTTTTACCAATTCTAAAAACTATTCATTTGTTTGTTGTTATTATATGTCTTTTGCCAATTGCTTCTGTAATTAAAAAGAAAATATTTGTCAAAAACCACTACTTGAAAACTGAATTAAATTGTATTTAGTGATTAATGAGATCACATTGATTGAAGAGTATATATTTCCAAAACTATTTACCTAAACTATGTCTTTATGTATAATCAAAATTTATTAGATTTTAATTTTAATTCTTTTTTTAGAAATGCATTGGATTTCAGAAGGAATCCACTCGATTTCAGGCAGAGAATGGTTGAAGCGGATGTTTATCCTGCCATGAATACTTCTTCTTCAATGGTTTATATCCGAGAGGTTAATGGCTTGCTCCGTCAAACAGATACCATTCATCCAGCTGCTCTGCCTTTGGAACATGAGTTTAGACCACCCAATTTGGGTCTGTCTCGTTATCGTCGAGATATTTATCGTCGTGGGAGATGGGTAAGACCAGCTCACTCCTCAAGAATTCGCCAATCTTCTCCTGGGTTTTATAGGTAACATGTTTTGAATTAATGAGTAATGATTTGAATATAATGATTAATGATGTGCTTGAAATAGTAAAGACATTACCCGGTTTATAACCTCTTCAGTAGTAAAATAATTTTATAAATGAAAAATAATTAGTATTTCTTGTTGCAAATATTTTCTGTAAAAATTTCTTACTTTTTGATATTTAGCAGACTGCACACATTTTAGTGTCGTGTCTTCCTTTATTATAAAATATTAAATCAATTTTTATAATAATTTAAATTTAGAGAATAAATTTTACTTTTAATCAAATTTTTCTTAACCAATTTTTTTTTTTTTTTGATCAACCACTAATTTTTTTTTTTTTTTTTAATAGACAGAATCCAGCCCAGACTCACAGACTTGCTCCATGGCTAACCAGAGAACTGAATGTGTTGCTTGATGTTAGTATTGATCCGCAAAATTTAGTTCAAGAAATTCTAAATCTTATCAATTTATACCCAATTCAAAGCAGGTATGTTTTGTGTTTATTTTCTGAATATCATATTGATGTATAATTTTATTTACATTTGTAAAATATTTTAAAGACATTTTCGAGAAGCAATGAGACCTCATCTTGGCGAACGAACTGAACATTTCATTCATGAATTTTATCACTTTGCTATTTCACCCCATGACATCGTCTCATACGATATTATGGCTGAATATGGTCCTCAGGACACGCGTCCTCATAGGCTAGCACGCGAAGAGTCTTCAGAGAGTGATTCTGATGTGGAGGTATTGCTAAAATAAATTTATGATTTTATTTTTACAATCTTTTGCATTTCAGAGATTTTTGTAATTTGCAATAATAAACATTTTCCTTTTCATTATTAAATTTAAATGGTTTTTTTTTTTTCTTCATGCAATTGAACTTTTATTACTCTGAATTTATGACCTACTCTAGAATGTTCAGCATTAAAAGTCTATATTCGATTAATTTGATCACAGATAAACTGTTTAAATTAAATACCAGTTAATCCTTTAAATTTCTTTTTTAGGTAGTAAATATATTAAGGGGAAATGTTCCTGTTGGTCTGAATGGCCTTGATTTGTCTAACCATGCAGGGCCTTCTAACATGTCAGGATTTACTGAAACTGTTATAGAAATATCAGATGATTCAAGCAGTTCTGACCATGAAGTTGAGATTGTTGGCATGATTTCACCAGTGACTCCTGAGGTATTTACTAACACGTGTTTGTAATTATTAAAGACTGAAAATTTACCTTATATTTCAATCGGGTTTTGATATTGTGATTACACCAATTAATTAAAAGTGGTGTTAGTGATCTTGCTTAGAAGTGGTTGATTTGTGCTTTAGATCAAAATGATAAAGGAGATATTTGCCTAACAGGAAATATATAAGCTATTTCATTTTTTCTGCCCTACATTATCTCTAGACAATAAGAGGAATCGGCATCTGTTACTTATCACTTATCCAAACTATTTTTTTTTCTCTCTTCAATTACTCTGCTCACCTTGATGCTTCACTTATTCCTAAAATTTAAAATTGGCTAATAATAAAAATTAAGGAAGATAAAAATAGAATATTGTAAATTTGATCAATTGTAGTGCACACAAACCTCTAATATAAATAATAACAATAAGTTAAGGCTTAACAAACCCAAAGGTTCTATGGTAACACCACCAACTTTTGACCACAGACCTCCCTCTAACCCGTTCAAAATCCAAATCTTATCAGCCCTGACAACTCAATCCTTCTGTCTATGTCTCTGTCTACCCCTCGGACTTTTACCTGAAGGCTTGAAACTGATTACTCTTTTTGGAATTCAGTTTTATGACTTTACATGCACATTTTAACCACTGCGCTGCTATTACATGAACTATATTTACTGGATAAAGCCCCCTACCAATCTGCACTGTGGGAAAATCTTCCAGTATGTTCATCCTTTTTCAGATTAAATATTTTATGTAGTTCTGTATTTTCAAAAATTTTAAGTCCTTGTTCTAACTTTAAGGTGAGCGGACACATTTTGTATCCTTAGAGGACTGTTAGTAGTATAATTTTCTTATTTTTAAATTTCTGGAGATTAAGTGCCAACTGAGTAGTTTTGTGACCGAGAAATAACAAGCATTTCCAGGTTTTATTCTGGCCTTTATTTTCTCTTTAATTTCATTCCTTCTAGATATTATAGGCCCTATATATTAAAACTGCTCAACATATAAGAATTTAATCCCAGAAATATTTACATCACCGAAATTTTCACTGTTTCTACCCTACCATATATTTTGTTTTATTGGTATTAATTACTAGACCAATATTGTTACTGCCTTTTATGAGCATAGTTGTGTTTAATTTAATAATTTCCTCATCTTCACCCAACAGTATCAAATTGTCAGTGTAACCAGGAACTTGAGTTTTACCACCCTTTTCTAGTCCTTTTCCTGTATGTATTAACTCCCTTGGAACATATTCTAATACTGGAGAACGAGAATCTCCGTTTTAAACAAGGATGTACCGCAAACTTTTCAGAGTAAAAATTACTGTTCAGACTTTAATAAATGTTTCAAATATGCACATCTTTACTGGATTAATCAATTTCTTTGGTATCCCCTGTTCAATCAAAATATCAAAAAGTACTAACTAAGAAATGGTAATGGTAAGGAGAAGACGTGAGGAGGACTCATTCTGTTAAGAGATTGATATATCTGAGTCCAGTTATTAATTCAGGATTCAACATATTGTGTTTTTATTGCCCATATCCTCAAACATCTCCATTATTTATATACTGTCAACTAACCTACACTATCATCCTACCTGTAATAGCTTTTATTTGCTGGTACTCACCGTCAGTTTTTAGTTTTACCGTAATAAAAATAAAATAGATGAATAATGAAAAATTTATTCATCTGGAGTACTTTCTCAGAGGGTTGATAATGAAATGACTAAAGAAGCTCTTCCAGATCGAGGCAAGACTCAATCAAACATTAATGTCGTCAGAGTAATGTTGATTGACAAGTTCATAGTTATGTAAGGAAATTAACACGAATCAGTTTAAATGTTACTTAAATGGATAAGAAGTTGAGATGAATGTGAATTGTTAGAATATTAGATGAACTATTAAAAACTAGAAGCTTGGAACTCGCAATACAAAAGAAGTTCCATTGTGGTCCTTTGCTCTACTTCTATACCTGTGAGATATAAGAGAAGAGAGAGGCAAAGTTGTTTATTATACATCTCCCTCATTCCAAGCTTTTAATTCCATGATGCTACTATAGTTCCATTGTTTTAGAGTAGAGAAACAGTTAAATATTTGATAGTTCAGGAGTAACAAAAATTAATGTTTTAAAACTTAATTTTTTAAAAATATTAGGCCTTCTATTCTTTTCTTCCAAGTAATGAATATATAATTTTTTTTTTTTTTTGTTCATGTTTACAAGCTGATTAACTATAAACATAATCAAGCAATTAAGTTATAGTGTTAAATATAAGGCTTATCCTTTTTTTTTTTTTTTTTTTTTTTTTTTTTTTTTTTTTTTTTTCCTTTTTTAACAGAAAATCTTAATGATATTTTCCTATTGATTTAGCAGTACAGCCATATAAATTATTATATCTTTGAAAAAAAAAATTCTTTTTTAATTTTTTTTCTTTTAGACAATTGTCATTGAGTCAACTGATGAAGAAATGAATGAACCAGAAGTTGGAATTAATAACAATTCTTTGCTGAATTCTTCTGCTACTAAAAGTAATGATTCATCTATGGAACAAGATTTTGATCTGAATGAACCATGCACATCTACCCCTGTAGTAACTAGCCCATTTAAAAGTTTTTCACCTGTAACTAAAGATACTACCACCAGCTCATCTTCAACTTCGTCTTCATCCTCATCATCTTCATCTTCTACATCATCTTCATCATCACCTTCGTCGAGTGTTTACAGTTCCTCTTTATCTTCCGTGTCAGACTCAGACTACGGTAAAAAAAGGTCATCACACAAGAGAAAAAAGAGGAAAACAGTCCGACGTGATCCAATCAAACGTCGCAGAAGGAGGACACGGTTGGAAACTAGCAGTTCAGATGAAGATTTTTCTTCAAAAAAACTACTTAAAAGGCGTCTTAAAAGTGTAGTTATTAAACCTGAGGAAAACTCGGTTTTATCAGGAAGTTATAGCGACTCGGAATAATATAAGTTTTGTTTTTATTCAGTTTTGTAAATAATCATAAAACTCTATATAGACTGAAAAATAATAACAGCTTCTTTTTAAATCTTTCGGTTTTGTTTTAATCAAAGTATTCTTTTTAAATTTTATGATGCAGTGATATCGAAAGTGATTTAGCTTAAGTATTGTATATAGTAGTCTATATAACCAATTACAATTTTTCTATCAAATATTCGCAATAATCTTAAAGGATTATGATATAATTTATTGACATTTTCTCATTTTTATGATTTTTTTTTTTAATCCAAAGTTGTTTGTATTATAATTGTAAAATAAATATTTATACAAATATACTTTCATAAGTAATATTAAGTTGTAATATCCCTAAGTCAGTACTTAGTGGTGATTAGAATACATAAGAACGTTTAAAAAATCGTGTTTAGCTGGCTAAACCGAAACAGGTGTTATTTATTAAAATAACATTGTAACTGAAAAGTATATCATAAAATTACTGAAAAATACCTACCAAAATAAGTAAGGTATCATAGTTAAAGTGGAAATATGTAATGTAATTGTTATGTTTAATTAATCCAACAGGAGTGGAAATATAGTGGGTTTCACTTATTGCTAATTAAATTGAGACTTTTCTTATAAAATCAATTTATAAATGCTCTTTTATTTTATCAATAAAATTAAATGTCTTGATCTCAAATAAGTAATTTTTATCATACCTGCGAGATTTTGGACATTTTCAAGCTGCATTTAAAAATGTTTTGTCATTTATTATTAAAAAAAAAAAAAAAATCTTTTTACTATTTAAGTTTTTATTCTTTTAAAAGTTAATTTAAATTTGTCTTTAATAAGCTAAGGCTTAACCTCTACCTTGAGGCTGAAGAAGAGTTTTAAACAACTCTTACAGTAAATAGATAATCGTAAAACTTTGTGATGGATTAAAAACATTTTTATGTATGAGATAGTTGGCCATGGTGATCAAGTAACCAGTCCAAATAAAACAACTATTTATTATTTAATGTTAACTGATATTTCAGCCAATTTAAAAAGGCCTTCATCAAGGCTGAGTAAGGATGAAGGGAGAAAGAAAACTACTGCTTCCATAAGCTGCCTACTATGACTGAATTTCTTGTTAATAACATTTTATCTACTGCAATAAATATAAACTTTGAATACACAGTACAAAAAAGAAAAAAATATTTTTTCTTAAAACTAATGTATAAATAAGAATAGAAGAAAGAAGTAAACCATTATTAAATATAAAAAAATGTATTTTGAAGATGTTGAATTTTTTTTCTGTTTTAACAATAATTTTTATCTTTTAATATATGTGATTTAAATGAGATATTAATACTGTCAATTTTGTAATCTATAAATAAGAATAGAAATACAAATTAAAAAATTCATGATGTTTAATTATTCAAACTGAAGGTGCAGGTATTCTTGTCAATTGTACAGTAAGGTGTTGGTTTCAAAAATCAGATGTTGAAATATGTATTTGAAACGGAAGAGTTGAGAGCCATCAGTGGATATTAATGAATTTTGGCTGCAAACTGTGAAATCGAATCCCATTACAAGTACCTTTTTGGAAATAGAGTGTCAAGGACATCATAGCCACCATCTTTTCCACCAGGATAATAGCCACACACTCACTGTACTGGCCTAAAGTCACTCTTATAATGAGAAACACATATTTCTTGTCCGCTTTATTCTATTAAAAAATTTATTAATTTTGCAGATGCTGAAATTAAAGTTTTTGACAGCCCTCTTATTGAATATATTCTTGAAAGGTGGTTAACACCAATAAACCAATTTACGTTTAAAAATTATGTTACTAAGTTTTAAATATTTTGGATTATACTAAAGAAATGAAAATATAAACTTGTTTTAAAGCTATAATTCTTTTTTGTTTACCCCATTACACTATAAGAGATTAAAAACATTAACAGAATGGATAAAAAAAGCTTTATTTTTACTGCCTCTACTTATAAAGTATTAAAATAAACTAATTAAATATTTTAAGTACAGGAACAAAAATTACTTATAATGAAAACTCTTAAAATTAACTTCCATCCTCCTTCATAGAGATATCATGGATTTAACAATGAAGAATGAGTTGTTTAATCAAGAATCTTGGGTTATTAGTGTATAAAGCAATGATTACCACATAACTTCTTCTTTATCTTCCTCTTTGAGCCATTTTATTGGTGTAAAGGAGCCTCGATCCAATGCCACCAGTCCTCCCAATCCATGCATAGCAGTTTCATTTCAGTGAGGGTTTTATTTCTTATGTTCCCAATCCTCTGGATGTATACCTGATAGGAGATTCGTGGGCGACCACGTAGTCTTTTTCTTGTAGGTTTAGCTTCCATTGTCTTCCTAGGTTCCCTTACTTCATCCATCCGAAAGACATGTCCAAACCAGTTTTCCAAGATTGTCTTTAGTGGAGGTACCTCTAATGCAATACTCCACCACGCTGCTATGCAGTGGTGAGATTAATTTGCAGCAGCTTTATCATTTAATTGGTGTTTATTGCCCAGGGGGCTCCTTTAGACTTTCCCTCCGGAGGTCGCTGCGAGGGAGCCGCCGCCCCAGAGGCCTTTCTCGGGTCTCTGGGCGCCATATCCCCCGCTGCCCCCTTGGTTCAGCCTTAGGAGTTCCCTTGTTTTCGTGTCCCTCAGGTATTGCTACTTTGGGCAGTTAGGTTTACTTGTGTCAGCCCCCTCTCCTTCCGGGCTGACCTTCTTTATTTCCTCAGGACCAACCTATGGAGGCCGTAATTGACCTCCATATTGTGCTCCCTCAGGTATGCAGCACTGTTCCTGGGTAGAGTCAGGACGGCGTAGCAACCTTTCTCATCCTCGTCACTCCCGCCACTGTCCAGTAGTCCGCTCCAGGAACCCTTTTCTTATTTGAACTCGAATCCGTTTCGCCAGTTGGTCGTCATCCAGCCTCTTGCCTGGAAAATAACCACCCATTCTGGTGGCCGAGAGGACCCCCTTTGCATCGACAATGCGGAGGGGTATACCCTCCGCATCGCCAATGGGGAGGACGATCTCCCCGAGAATTATCCTCACAATTAAATATGCTTCCAAACTTGAAGCTAGCACCATTAAACCTAGGTTCTATTGAGCCGTCGTCTACAAGGTCGTCCATCCTCCTATCCGACTACTCTGCTCTCTGGTGAGTTGTACATGCGGATACTCATTGGGAATAACCGCAGTTCATGTACCCCCCCCAGTCGCATGGGCATAGCTGGCTTGCCCTCACTACCCCTGACTTTCTTCGCTGAAGGCGCAGAAAAAGCCAGGTGAATTTCGATGCCTCTTCTTGTCTGGCAGGTTCGATTTTAGGGCCCAGCCTCAGCCCCCCCACCTTTGACCGCCGGCTTGCCACGGAGGGCTGCCTTGCGGCCCGGTCAGCAGGAGCTTTGGCTACACCGGCGCTCGCTCCCTTGGCCGCCGGACTCACCCGAAGGGAGCCTAGCGGCCTCAGTTGCGGGCACCGATGACACCCTGACGCTTTTCGACTTTGGGCGGCCGACTCAACCCGTATGGAGCCCAGCCACCTCCGTCTCACCGCCCTGGTGGGGTTTTCCAACCGACGCCTTGCCAGATTTTGAAGATTTGGCCCCCTTTCTAAACCGCTTCCTTGTGACAGTTTTTGAAGGGAGGGTCTTCAGCTGTTCCCTGAAACAAAGCCGTGATTTTCCGAGGATGAAAGTTCATCCTCGGACGAATTAAAAGTAGAGTTTAGTTTTTTATTTGTAGGGTGCATTTTTGTTCCCATGAGTATGGGAGCGTTTAAATTACACTGCAAGTAAGCTCCCTATCCCTGCAGCGGGCTATGTAGGTTTCCCTACTACCTTGGGGTTTCGCCTGGTGCCCCAAGTGGGTCGATAAAAGACAGTATATTTTTATCCACCCTCTGCCATTCAGTCTCAGCTCGAGCTCCCTCCACCTGACTTGGGTGACCATAGGACCCCTGACAATAGTCAGAGACCCCGCCTCTGTCGTTCGTGAATCCCATCGGATTCTCCAGGGGGCACCGCTTGGAGGTGACAGAGCCCTCCCGTTACCCTACCCATTTGCCCCCCTCCATCCTCCTTCATAGAGATATCATGGATTTAATAATGAAAAATGAGTTGTTTAATCAAGAATCTTGGGTTATTAGTGTATAAAGCAATGATTAGCACATAACTTCTTCTTTATCTTCCTCTTCAAGCCATTTTATTGGTGTAAAGGAGGCTCGTGCCACCAGTCCTCCCAATCCCTGCATAGCAGTTTTCATTTCATTTCTTATGTTCCCAATGGATGTATAACCTGATAGGAGATTCGTGGGCGGACCACGTAGTCTTTTTCTTGTAGGTTTAGCTTCCATTGTCTTCCTAGGTTCCCTTACTCATCCATCCGAAAGACATCGTTTCGTTCCTAATGCAGTCTCGCCTGGTTTTTCCTGCTGCTCTGCTTAGGGACTTCATCTCAGCAGCAGTGATACGGCTGACATGCTAGTCAAGCATCACCCAGTTCTTACCGCCAGATGTTAGGATGGGAAGGTATATAGCCTTATGTATATACATTTTTCCCTACTTCGTGGTGTCCAATAATACTATTATTGATCCTTGATAATACTATTATTGAGTTTGCTTTTGAAATCCTATTGGCTATTTCTTGGTTAATCCTACCAGATCTATGTATTATGGTTCCCAAGTAGTTATATTTAGACCTCCCCATTGCATAATATTTCAATGTATTCCTCATTCCGTGAATCAGAATGATGAATAGGAGAGGGCTGAGGCTGTCTCTTTGTCTGACTCCTATGTCAGTCAAAAGGAAACAGTTTGGATTCATTTCCATTAATTCTAATGACTCCCTTCGCATTGCTGTACATCAATTTTATTGCCTGCATGCACTAATTTGTTGGTACATTCTTCGCGGCCAGTGCATTCCATATTTCATACCTGGCAAGTAACTTCATTCATAACTAAAATCAGTTTTTGAAAATTTATTTCCTTAGTATCACCTTCAACAACTCATTTCTTCAAGTAATATTGCATCAAATTGACTATTAAACTATCAAGTTTTTTTGTTTTTTTTAATTCATTACTGTAAAAAATTACTAAGTAAAATATTTTATTGTTACTTTAAAATTCTACATCAATTTTTTTTTTTTTTTTTTTAATCTACGAAATTGGATTTGATCAGAATCAAGAGAAGAGCTCGTAAGGTATGGCAGACTAACAGACTACCATCGGACAAACATACATACAACCAAATAAATAACGAATTAAAACGACGAATCCAAAAATTCAAACAGACCAACTATGATACATTCTTAACAAATCTCAATACTGACGATGGAAGCAAACAAAAAAGCTTTTAAAGCATCGTGAGGTGTCAGCACCGCTCCGAAAAGATGATGGCACTTGGACCGAGTCGGAAAGCGAAATTTCTGAACTCTTCGCTGATCATCTATCGACTGTTTTCATACCTCATACAGACCTCACTGACAATGAACACGAAATTTACGTATAAGATACCCTTGACAACCCCTTACTACTAATGTTGCCTCCACCAGCTTTTAAGCCATCTGAAGTAATTCTAGAAATTCAAACATTATCCAAAAAAAAAAAAAAGCCCCAGGACATGACTTGATTACTGCTGAGCTACTCCAGCATATGCCCAGAAAAGCTACAGTCTTTCTTACAACACTCTTTAATGCAATACTCAGGAAAACTAAATTCCCATTACAATGGAAATATTCACACGTATTAATGATACAAAAACCAAATAAAGACCCCAACTCTCCTTCTTCGTACAGACCCATCAGTTTACTTCCAATTTGCTCAAAAATTTTTGAAAAATTACTGTATAGACGAAGTTTGGATTTCGTTCACAACACTCAACCATACACCAGCTTCACAGAGTCATAGACTACATTTCAGTTGCATTGGAGAAAAAATTATATGCTACTGGGGTATTCCTGGATGTAGCTCAAGCATTCGACAGAGTTTGGCAAAATGGACTACTATTTAAACTTAAATCATTCCTTCCTTCCACTTACTATCTTATCCTCTCTTTACTTTCCGACAGATTTTTCTCTGTTCGACAAGGTTCGTATACCTCTTCTGTTCGACCAATTAGTGCTGGAGTAACGCAGGGATCGATTCTTGCACCTCTGGTATACATTGTTTACACACACGACATACCCACTTACCCTAACACTATAATAGCAACATACGCAGATGATACGGCAATTCTGACTAGACACTCAGACATCAATCAGGCTTCACTGACTCTCCAACACTATTTACAACAGTTACAAGACTGGTTCAACAAATGGAAAATTAAACTAAATAACGACAAATCACAGCACATAACTTTCGCACTTCGACATAATACCTGCCCCAACGTTTATATTAACAATGTTCCAATTAAACAGACTGACACTGTTCAATACCTAGGACTAATGTTCGACAGAAGGATGACATGGGGCCCACATGTGAAACAGAAAGGCCTAAGCCTTAACAAAAGACTGAGACTATTATATCCAATTCTACATAAACGATCTAAATTGAAAATGACGCAAAGACTAAATACATATACTTACTTATTAAAACCTCTATGGACGTACGCCTCACAAATTTACGGAACTGCTAAAAAAACACACATCCAAAAAATACAGACTTTCCAGTCAAAAACTTTAAGACTCATTACACAATCACCCTGGTATGCCAATAACAAAACTTTACACATAGACTTACACATACCCATGGTACAAGATCACATCCAGACTTTATATAAAAGACTTCACGACAAACTTCACCGACATATCAATAATTTAATACAAAGTATGGCCTCCATAAGCTTGCCAGATAATACCCAAAGGAGACTAAAAAGGAGTTGGTTGAGGGATCTACTCCGTTAAAACTGATTAAATATCATGTTCATGTTAGGAGTAAGTACCACTGGGTGCTGTCTTCCCTGATGCCTGACATGCCAATTATCTTGTATACAACAATTTATCACATCTGCTTGTTGTCACATAAGTGACAGGTGTGGATTAAACTTTTTAAATTTTAAATAAAGAGAAAAAAAAAAGTCAACGAAAGTTACTGAGGAGTCGATTTATGTAGGGTACCTAAATTCATTGTTCACCTTGAAATGTTTCTGATGTAAAAACAAAATTATTGTTATTTATAATTTTTTATTTCTGTAAATTTTCAATCACCAAAGTATTATAATTGATGGATTATTAAACAAAAAAAAAAAAAAAAAAAAAAAAAAAAAAAAAGACTTGGAACTACTAGCTAACTTGTGGTGAATTGTTGACACCAATTATAAAGCACACACATTTAAATGTACTTTGACACCTTAGAGCACTTTCAGGATGTCTGAATTCCTATTATGTGGAGGTTAACTTGGATAAAAGGCAGCCATAAAATTGAAGAGTTGTAGACTGCTTTACAAACTCCATTAATTTTTACCTTCTAAATAATCCTTATTATACATTCCAATCTCTCCCTCTTTTTTCAGTCAACTGGTGTTCAAGGTAGAATCCTAGTTCCCATCCTCTACAATGTGTAAACAGCTAACTCAAATGTGTTATCTATTTCTTGCATCCCCATAATTTTGACTTTATATTAGATACCTTCAAGAATGGTGTTAAAACTGGAAGATTAAAATAAAATTCAATGAAATCACCTTTACCCTTCTTAGTATGTCTATGACTTCCTGTCCCACAGTATCCTTTAGTGATGTTCCCCAACTCCCTGTTTAACAAATCTGCAACTTAGGAATCTATCTGGACAAATTTCTACTTATATCCACATAAAACAAGATACTGCTGGCACTGTCTCTACTCAAAATTTACTAGTTAAATGCACTAAGATACCTATAAATTACAAAACACTCATCTGCATGGTTATAATCAGCCCTATTACAGTAAATATGGAGTAAGGTATAGTATATAGTCTCTCCCCCCATATACCTTTATGCTGATGGCTCCAAAATTTAACTATCTCTTCCCCCTTCAAGTTATTATAAGGATTTCCAAATACTCAAAATGCTATATATAATGAAAACTCTTACTATTATTATAGTTCCCGGATCTAATACAAACTTTCATACCTTAAACTTAAATCATCATCCTATCGCTTTTTGTGTTCCTTTATTAAAAACTTTGATATTGTCATTCTTTGTATCATGGTAAACTACGCACAACCCCAATCTTAAGACATCAGCACCCTGGAGCCTATAAGAACCCCTGCCAGTAGGAAGATGGTGTCACTCCCAGTCTCTTAGTCATCTGTCATTTTATTTTTCAGTGTTGTATTCTATTAATAAATTAATTTTTTAAAAAAGCTTCCTGCGGATCAATCTTCATAACTATTGACTAAAAACTTTCCTTGTATTCTCTGCTGCCTAAATTTCCTTATGATCAAAATGTACCCTTCAACTGTTAACACTATACCTATCATGACGGGTCAAATGACCCTTTTTGGCAGAAGTTCTTGGAAACAACATTCATTACTTTGCTTTTTGACTTTACTACTCTCATTAAAAAAATATATATCAAAAATGTTTTTTCAGTATCCACCCCTCCCTTATTATTGTTTTTTACGAGACATTGTGGTGGAAATATGTACACATGAAATGTCGGTTGATTTAGTGTTAATCTCTTTTAACCTAAATGTTGACGCCTATTTTCCTCCCTCATTTTTCCACACTTTTACTATGGCTGTGATATGTAAAGGGGCTTCTCAGTGGTACTCGGGGCAGGCTAAAGTGAATTATGAATAGCTTTAATAATTTTTTTGGGAATCCAAGGCATTCTGATTTAGAGAGGCTCTTCCTATACATCCATAGACAATATTTCCTAGGCATATTCCTCTCCTACACTATCAACAATCATTGTCCCAATAATTATAATATTCTGCTATTTTAGTCTTCTATTCACTCCCAAACCACAAACTCTCCACAGTGCTGTACACTTTTAACATTCCTTTCCTATTCATTTCACCACCATTTAGAATTCTCTTTCTCCTACAATCTTATATGCTCTTTTCAGTCATATTCAGAATTTTTTTTTTCCAACACCTACTCATTTGCTATTCCTTTCAGAAACAAATATAGAATTAATTTGTTTTAAACAAAAAGAATCTAACAAAAGTTTTTGTTCAAATTGTCTAATTATTTTGTTTGAATTCTATGTAATCAATAAACGCTAATTCAATTTGAGATGATTATAGAAGAATTAATAATATGAGAATTTTATTCATTTCCCTAATCATTTTCAGCCTTATTCAATCAGAGAAAATCTTTTTTTCATTTCCTTAGTAATGATAATTACTAATGATTATATATGTTTCTTTAAAATTAAAGCTAGGGAAATAGGATGTTCATTTATTTTAAACCTAAATGGACTACACAGAATAAAATTTATCATTTTTTAGATTAACTTAAATCAACTTAATAGATATAATGAATACTTAATACTTTTAATAATTTCTAAGGTATTTTCCATTACATGATTTCATAACACAACCTCTGGGAGTCAATAGAATCAGAAGCTTTTTTAAAAATGTATTTAAATCTCAGAGAACTGAACTTACTATTCTTAAAATATTTTACCTATGTTATCTATACTATTAAATAAAAGGTAAATTATTTTTCGATTGTGATCACTAACCCCCAAAGCTAATCTATACAAAAATTTTAATTACATCTCCATAGTTCAAGGAAGGTTTAGCAATAATAAAATTTACAGATTTTCAATTAATTGTTATTAACAAAGTGACAAATATGTGGTGTGCAGTGGTTTTAAAATTGCCCAATAGGTGGCAAATGCCATTCAAGAGAGGCTACAAAGGTATGAAGTAGCTACAAAGAGCTAGACACTTATAGTAAAATTTACTTATTTTCAATTAAATAAGTTATAAATAGGTGGTACAAAATGTGGATCTCAGTGAAGTTTAAAAATAGACCAATATATCACTAATAATATATTAAATATTCTTTGTCCTTCTGGATTACCAACTAATACATTACAATTAAAAATTGGATGTTCATTCATGTTTTTATGTGACCTTCAACCACCTAATCTATCAGCTTTAAGATATCAGCTATGCATGGAAATATCGTTGAGGCTATAATTCTCACTGGAACAGCGAATGGAGGAATTAAATTTATTCTTAGAATCGCTATGGCTTCTACTAAACTACAATTTGAATTCAAAACCATTAAAATTTCCAATCAAACTTTCTTTTGCTATTACAATTAACAAATTGCAAGGCCTAACTTACAAAAATGTAGTGGATCTTTGGACTCATTGTTTTTCTCACTATTCTTTACTAATGAGAGCAGGCAAAGCCATGACTGGGAATACTAGTTAAATATATTTGCTATTTTTAAAAATAAAAACAAATACATTCAAAATCAATACAATAATTTTTATTGAAAATTTATACAAAAAAATTCATAGTTTAATTTGTACAAAAGGAATATTTAAATAAATGTACATATTTACAAAAGGATCATTCAATATTCTTAATTAAGTATGTATTTAAAATGTATTAAAAAGTAATTAACTATTAATCAACAGTTGATGATTAAAACATAAAATGTTGATGTAATAGAATGTTTAAAATTTAGACAAAATTGCTAAGAATCAGTCTATAAAAGTAACAGAATGTAATTTAATCATATTGTTACATACAGAAGTATTAGTTTTATTTGTTAAAATGATACAAATGATAAAAATCGAATGTATCTTGAATAAAATCAATACATACATCATAAAGTTTATAGAAATTTTTTTATCTCAATGACTGATTATCACTTAGTCAACTTGTGAGAAACCTGAGATCGTTAAGCCTTTAGGTGTCATTTCTTCTGCCCATAAGGGATCTATTGGTGTTACATAGCGCATGTAACACTTACTAGTTTGTACCAACTCTGTAAAAAGTACAAGTTGTGGCAAAGAGCCGGATAAAACAGATGTGGGATGAATGTGGACCAGCTGCTTTGAACCAACCTATGAAACAGACCAGATATTTTAAATAATTTTATATATATATATATAAACCGTTCCAAATTTTTAAATATTTAAAATTAAATTAAATTTTTTTTATCTATCAGTGTTAATTAGAATTGAATAAGAGCAGAGTTCTCAATGTGATTATAGAGAAATACCACTATGATTCATAACTTAAAAATTAAAGAAATACAATTGAAGAGGTGTATTTGGTGACTGGATGAATACATCTTGCAGGTTACATTATTAAGAGGGGTCTAATCAGAGGAATAAAAAATAAGAATTGTAAAAATTAACAGCAATATAATAATGTGTAGTTTTATTAGGCATAACAAAATAATGTATTGTTCATGACATAAAATAAAATAATGGGTTGTTAATTTTAACAATTCTTATTTTTTATTACATTGACTGATCCCTCTTAATAACCTACAAGTGAAACAAATATAGGATAATGACAGCAAGCATTTTCAGTACTTGTGTACTATAAGGGCCCCCATTATTTCATTCCAGATAACATTGATTATATAAAAATAACTGTAACAACTTTAAACATGTTTATTTGCAATTAAATATTTTGTTCTAACCAAAAACCTCATATATCTTTTAATAATCTTTCAATTCTTTGTGTATTAGTCAAAGTCTTGGGATTGACAAAATTGAACTTACGATCGACAATTTTATGGGTGTATCCCTTTTTGTATAGGTTCAGTAACCCTTCCAACAATCAGTCATAATCGTGGTTCCTGGATGAATTCTTTTTTCAATTATTGCCAATAACATAACCTCTGATCTGTCCGATACCAATTCAAAGAAACATTCATATGTCTCCCTACACAAACCATCTAACACCCATTGCTGAGGTAGCATGCATCCTACATTTTTTTTTCTTGTAACAAAAAAACTTTCATCTATTTCCAAAATCTCTTAAGACACGATTAGTTTTTTCAATTTTCCACATACAAACTTCTCACAGGTAATTGTTTCAATCCACAGTTGTTTTAAAACTCATTCCTAAATGTTTTGCACAATATTTGAAGTAATGAATAAATGAAACGGATGGCTGTTTCTCAAGAAATTATAGAATCCTGAAGACAAGTCCCACCACACCTTACACCATTCTTCAGTCCACAATTTTTTGTTACATCTCAATCTAACAAAAATTAAAATAATATGATTTCATAAAATGTCCATTCCTTAAAATTACCCAGAAATCATATAAATTGTGTATAATGTGATCTTTATTATAAAATCTACGTTATTAAATGAGCATAATTTTTAAATATATGATAGCTATAAATGTTTGGTGTGATAGTAAAATTATTTAAATTTTGTAATATATTGAATTGTGCTTATATACATAATGCTTTTAATGATTTAATTTCATGTGTACAAATAAAATAATTTTGAAATATTTTTTTTTATGTACACTGGATATATTATTTTATTTTTATTTTTCATCTATAATTGTAATAGTTTAAAAAATATTCCTCAGATTTTTTATATACTGTGAAACTCTGATTATCTGGATTAATTAGGACCAAAATTGATGTGGATACCCAAAAATCTGGATAATCAGATTAACAATTGAATTAGGGTATTGAAATAAAAAATAATGTAATTTTTTAACTATGTATTTTATTGAATAATTAAAAATGTGGCTGTTTATGAAATTATATTTATCTAACATGTCGAAAATCGTGAACATTCCGACACAGAACTCATCCATCAAATCGGGCAAAACCCACACAGGATAGATGTGCTATGCTTCTATAAATTCACCAAGAATGTTTACCCGAAACTTGACTGTTATGGGGTGTGTGGGCTCCGCATTCTGAGAAGCAGTTCCAGTAGCTGCCGCTTGATCTATTTTTAGCTTTAGATCTTTTACTTTGTCATGAAAACTAAAACAACGGGACTATATCGGATTTTATGTGAACTCCGAACCACGACCTGTCCGTCAATACAATATTTAAAAAATTATGTGTAAAAAAAAATTTCTTTTCTTCAAATCAATTTGGATAATCGGATATCCAGATAATTGGAGTTGCACTGTACTAACATAAAAAATGATATTTATATTTCGATACTCCAATTATTATTTACCACTTAAAATAAACATTTTTATATTGAATAGAATTATTACCATAGCATGTATTCATTATTATTTAAAACTATTTGTATTTATTTTTCTTCACTTTGTTTTAGCCTGATCCTTCAGTCCTATATGAACCAAGTTGAAAAAGTTTCTATATAGTCGTCAATCTTGACCAAAAATGGGCAATCAGAGGAACTAAATATACCAATTTTTTCAGGAATGTGTAAGGGATGGTCCTCTGAACAAGAAAAAATAAAGTCCCTCCAAATCCCGGTGCCACTGGAGGGGAGAGGGGGGGCTTTAGGTGTTCCATTTTCAAGTTTTCCGCTTATAACTCGAAACAGTACGTTTCATTGAAAAAGTTTTTTAGTACAAAATTGAAGCTTATTAATATTGCTACAAATTTGGTCGTATACATTTTAACATACAACTGTATCGTCTTCCTGCTACTGGCTCCGGAAAAGTTGTAATTTTCTAAAATATTGTTTTTCACTCATGTTTTTTTATAAATTTTGTCTTCTAGATCCTCACTCATTCATTTTAGAGGAAAGTCATCAGGATAAAAGTTGTACAGCATTAAATTCCCTACTAAAATATATATCATATGTTAATTTATTTTGAACACATCACAACTTACAAAAAGATGTAAATAAATTAAACATGTGAATGATTTCCACGTTCCATTAAACGGAAACATAAACAGCTGAACTTTATACAACTGCTAAATTACACTCAGTTGGTGATAAGCCTTAGCGGAAAATGACATAATTGGGTGCGTTTTCAAAACTGGTGAGCTCCAATGCTTCATCAAGCATTTCTCTGCGAAAACAAGTATAACTCCAAAACTATTAGTTCGATCTATAACTTATTTTTTTCATCTAAAAGCTGGTTAAATTTACAATGAGACCCCATATTCAAAATTTTGATCAAGTCCCGTAAAATACACATGCCAGGACACTAAAAAACGCGTATTGTTGTGGAATCCTGTTTTTTTTTTGCCACATTTTTTGCTTTAACTCCATAACTAATTGTCCAATACAAAATTTCATTTTTTCATCTCAAAACTGGTTAAATTAACTATAAGGCCATAAATATATGAAATTTTGATTTGGTTCCGTAAAAAAACTGAAAGACTGAAGGATCAGGCTAAAACAAAGTGATGAAAAATAAATACAAATAGTTTTAAATAATAATGAATATATGCTATTGTAATAATTCTATTCAATATAAAAATGTTTATTTTAAGTGGTAAATAATAATTGGAGAATCAAAATATAAATATTATTTTTTATGTTAGTACTGTGCAAATCCTATAATCGCTATAACTCCAAAACTAATCGTTCAATACAAAATTTCATTTTTTCATCTCAAAGATGGTTGAATTTACTAAAAGGCCATATATATATATATATATATATATATATATATATATATGAAATTTTGATCAAGTCCAATAAAATACCCATATCGGCATGATAAGAAAATGCATACTGTTGTGATATCCAAGATTTTTTGGCACATTTTTCGCTATAACTCCAAAACTATTTATGCGATCCATAATTTCTTTTTTTCAGCTCAAAGCTGGTTAAATTTACTATCGAACCCAGCCCGGTGAACATGTAAACTTTGTCATGTTTTGCCAAAAAGTACACATTTAGCGTGCTGGTCTGGGTTTCTTACGGATTCTAATCAAAATTTCATATATTTATGGCCTTGTAGTAAATTTAACCAGCTTTGAGATGAAAAAATGAAATTTTGTATGGGACAATTAGTTATGGAGTTAAAGTAAAGAATGTGGCAAAAAAACAAGGATTCCACAACAATACGCGTTTTTTAGTGTCCTGGCATGTGTATTTTACGGGACTTGATCAAAATTTTGAATGTGGAGTCTAATAGTAAATTTAACCAGCTTTTAGATGAAAAAAAATAAGTTATGGATCGAACTAATAGTTTCAGAGTTATACGTGTTTTCGTGGAGAAATGCTTGATGAAGTGAAGCCTTAAATGAATGAACGAGTAAGGATCTAGAAGACAAAGATATACAAAAAACATGAGTGAAAAACAATTTTTTTGAAAACTACAACTTTTGCAGAACTGGTAGCACAAAAGCGGTCCAGTTGTATGTAAACATGTATATGACCAAACCTGTAGCAAATTTAATAAGCTTTAATTTTGTATGGAAAAACTTTTTCAATTCAATGTACAGTTTTCGAGTTATAAGTGGAAAACTTGAAAATGTAACATCTAAACCCCTCCCCCCTCCCTCCCAGCGGCACCGGGATTTGGAGGGACTTTATTTGTTCTTGTTCAGGGGACCATCCTCAACAAATTCCTGAAAAAATTGGAACTAGTACTTTTAGTTCCTCTGATTTTCCTACTTTGACTGGACTAATAGAATCATTAATGGAATTAAGAATAATCAGACATATTGCTACATTATCACATCTCACTAAACCTTATATAGTAATTTACTGTTGTTATTTAATGTCATAAATAATAGTAGTTAAATAAAATAAATAGCTAAGAAAATTTCACGTACAGTTAAGTATTTTTTGTCCTTTTGAAGTTCTGCCATGTTCATGAAAAAACCACTTATTAAACACTTTCTTACTTTATCAACATCTTGGTTACAAGAGCTAATTAGTATATCACATCTTCTGCATATATCAGCTAGCTGTTTCCTTACCTTCATTGCATAGTCAAGGTTACGACTGTTAAAAAAGTTTTCATAGCACCAGGCCTATAATAAAAAATGAAAATGAGAGTAAAGTAAAGATGTTATCCACTCTAAACAAGAACAGTCTTCCTATTTATCTGAATATCAGTCAACAGAAATACAATACTAATTTACACATTTGTTCAATTTTGGAGCGAAATTAATATCAACATGTTTTAAAATTAATGTCCAAGTAAAATCCTCGTTTTAATTAAATGGCTAAAATACTTCTGTGGACTTCTAAACATCTGGATAGAGAAAATAAAACAATTCATTCAACAACTTAGCATCAAATACCTCAATCCAAATTATATAAAAGCTGATGCTAAAATCATCTTAGCAAGAAGACTAAGCAAGTTCTATTAAATTTAAATTGTACCTCTTTATCTGGATAGATAAAATAAGAACAAAGTTGAGTCCAAAAAAATCCATACACTTTAAATAATTATTGATACAGTGAAACTCCGATTATCCAGATTAATTGGAGCCGAGATTGATCCGGATACCCAAAAATCCAGATAATTAGATTTACTATTGAATTGGGGTATTGAAATAAAAAATACAGACACACTAAGACGTGTGTCTGTGCCTGACGTTCTACAATGGACAGTTTTTCAGAACACGTTTTCTTTTTGGTGCCATAACTGTTTGAGTTTATAAACAGACCCCTCACGATGGCAATAGGGTCCAGACTGAGCAAATCCAGTGTAGGATGGATGTGCTAAGCTTCTAAAAATTCACTAAGTACATTTACTCAGAACTTAATAGTTATGAGGTGTGAGGGCTCCGCCCCTAATTCGGAGACCTAGTTCCAGTAGCGGCTGTTTGGTCTATTTAGTTTTACATCTTTTATAGTGTGATAAACATAAGACGGGACCTATTGTATATTTTGTGAACTCCGAACCAAAGCCTACATTGTCTGTTAATAAACTATTTTTTTAAAAATTTATCTAATAAAAAAAAATTATCTAATAAAGAAAAATTATCTATTAAAAAAATATATATTTTTCTTAAAATAAATCCAGATAATTAGAGTCCAGATAATTGGAGTTCCACTGCACTTAATTCTATGCTTACATGCTTGGTGTTGATAGCATTATATGCCCTAAATATATTCAAAAGAGTAATATGGTCTCCTGCTGAAGAAGAGAACTTTTCTCTAGCAGCTGCAGCTTCTTCCCTTTTAGCAATGTTATTAACAAAAACAGATTCTCCCGAAAGTAATGCAACAATAGTAAGAATTTCTTCACTAAAAAAAAAATTAAGATAATAAAAATCATCTAAAAAGTGATTTAAAAAAATAATAAATAAATAGAATGTACATACACACAGCCAAACTTTTCAGCTGCCAGTATAACCTTACTAAATCTTGGATCAAGAGGAAAAAGAGACATCTTCTGTCCAAGTGTAGTTAACTGAACATCATCAAAATTATCCAAAGCACCAAGCTGTTTTAACTGGTCAAAAGCTTCTAAAATCAACTTAAAATAAAAACGAACAAATAATTAATGATATCAATCTTCAATGTACTCCATATAAGTTTTATAAAGCTAATTATATCTCTATTATTATCCTATTTTAGCTTCTTTAGCAAATATCACATAAGTGGGTCGAACTTTATTTAATATTGGACACACAGAATAAATCTCAGCCTTCCCACTACAATAGGTAGGTTAGTAACATATTATAACCCGTACTTCCTGTCCTTGCAGTACATAAGGACACACCCTGTATGCCTGAAAAGGCAAGGTAGGGGGAAAAGAAAAGAAAAAAAAAAGTACATAAGGATATAAAATACAAATTAAACCAACAACTTATCTAGACAAACTCAGAAATATGTATTAAATGCCATCAGACACTGGTAAATGTATCTTGTTTTATCTATCTAGCCTCTCCTCACAAATATCCATTCTAAAAAAGGAACATAGGTCAAGGACATTTGAGATTAGTTTACCTAGTGATTGAGAGAAAATTTACAGATATAATTTATGTACATCATTATTGATTTCAAACATTATTAATGATACCAATGCTAATGATAATATGAGGCGTGGAGATGCAAAAGGGGTAAATCCACTTTTTATCAATTAAATTTTTTTTAGTTAGCGTCCTCAATAAGGTGGTAAATCACCCACCCTTCAAAGTTTGAACCCATGTTGACTTTGAAACACACATACACTCAACCCAAACTTTGAAGGGTGGACGATTTACCACCTTATTGAGGACGCTAACTAAAAAAATAAAAATTGATAAAAAGTGGATTTACCCCCTTTTTTATCTCCACGCCTCATATAGAGTTTTATTTAATTTAAGTAATAGACTGGCTAAAGACAAGAAAAGCAGCCTGTTCGTAGAAGTTATTGAGCTTCATCTTATCCAGTACTACAGGGATCGGTCAAATAGCCCAATTTGTGAGGATTAACAATTTCCTGAACTCCCCAGTTCAGTACACAATGCACAATAGCAGAAAAGTAGAGTATATACTAATTCAGTGTTAAGGTCATATGGCAAAAACCACTCAGGACCATCTTCCTAGGGAAGACTCAAGGTTGAGGGGTATAGCTTAAACAGTAATTTTCTTAAAGATCTGGTCCGAAAGCACTGGCCAATTACCTGTCGAGAATAGAATTGATTCAGAGTAACCAATTAAGACTATGGAGTAAACCAGTGACATAAAATCCCCTTGTGTAAAACAGTGCCAGTGGTCAGTGGGACCGCTGGTAGAAGCGAAGCTTCCTAGGGAAAGAACTGAAAAAAAAAATATGAAACTCTTACATATGAGCTTACAAATTATTCTGAGGCTTGCAAAGATAAGGGGTCTAGCCCATTTTTTGAGGTGGCTCTAATAATATTTCAAAATTTACCATCACCATAAAATCAGTATGGATTTATTTTTAAACTTATTATTTATGCATTATTATGGCAGGAAATAATGAGAGAAACAAAAAACAATTGTCGAAAACACTTAATTCTTTCTATACATTTTTAATTACAAATAGTCCAGTCAATGAGTGCTGAAATGAGGGGTGTAGAGTGCATGGAATATGCGATAATTTTTGACTTCATAGCTTCGTTAGGAATAGTTGGAAGATAAACATACTAAAAGTCCCCGCCGCTGGGGGGGTGAGCTAACGGTGGGGGGGAGGGGAGAAGTTCCATTTTTTTGGTTTTTCCATAATATCTCGAAAACTGTTGACTCTAGAAAAATATGTTTCGAATAAACATAAAAGCTAATTAAATTCACTATAAAATTTATAATACATAAATTTGTCGTGATTCTAACCGTTTACGAGATATACGTTATTGAAAATAGGTGATTTTCGGGAAAAAACAAATGTCACCTCACTTTTTGTCAAACTTTTGCTTCTACTACGTTCCACAATCGTTTCTCAGAAAAAAACGTCAGAATCAAAATTGTAGAGCATTAAATTTACTTTAATTTCATATATACGTTTTTGGTATTTGCTGCAAATGTTTAACAAAAAGTGAGGTAAACATTTTTTTTATTTCTAAAGTTGTCGATTTTTAATTACGTATATCTCGAAAACCGTTGAAATTTCCACGAATACGTAAATTATTATTTTTATAGGAAATTTAATTAGCTTTAATTTTGATCTGCTACATATTTTTCTAGAGTCCACCGTTTTCGAGATATAATCGAAAAACAAAATTGGGACCTTCTTCCCTCCCCCCACCTTTAGCTCACCCCCCAGGGGCGGGGACTTTTAATATGTTTACCTTCTAACTATTCCTAACAAAACTGCGAAGTCAAAAATTATCGCATATTCCATGCACTCTACACCCCTCATTTCGGCACTCTTTATCTGGGGTCGTACTTCTCTGAAAAAAATACGTTTATTGATACTCATTTCAAAACTAATTGTTCGATCCAAAATATCTATTTTTTATCTGAAAGCTTCTTAAATTTACTATAAGAACCTATATATGAAATTTTGATTAAGTCCCATTAAATACCCTTACCAGCACGTTAAAAACCGCCTACTATTTTAAGTTCAAGTTTTTTTTGGCGTAGTTTTCACCATAACGCCGAAACTATTTGTCAGATCTGAAATTTATTTTTTTCAACTAAAATCTGGTGAAATTTACTACCAGGCCTTATATATGAAATTTCGATTATGTCACGTGATACACCCAAACCTGAAAGCTAAATATGTATGTTTTGGCAAAGTATGACGATATTCAGAAATTTAGTGGGCTGGTTTGAGTGTATAACGTGATATAATCAAAATTTCATATATAGGTTCTTATAGTAAATTTAAGAAGCTTTCAGATAAAAAATAGATATTTTGGATCGAACAATTAGTTTTGAAATGAGTATCAATAAACGTATTTTTTTCAGAGAAGTACGACCCCAGATAAAGAGTGCCGAAATGAGGGGTGTAGAGTGCATGGAATATGCGATAATTTTTGACTTCGCAGTTTTGTTAGGAATAGTTAGAAGGTAAACATATTAAAAGTCCCCGCCCCTGGGGGGTGAGCTAACGGTGGGGGAGGGAAGAAGGTCCCAATTTTGTTTTTCGATTATATCTCGAAAACGGTGGACTCTAGAAAAATATGTAGCAGATCAAAATTAAAGCTAATTAAATTTCCTATAAAAATAATAATTTACGTATTCGTGGAAATTTCAACGGTTTTCGAGATATACGTAATTAAAAATCGACAACTTTAGAAATAAAAAAAATGTTTACCTCACTTTTTGTTAAACATTTGCAGCAAATACCAAAAACGTATATATGAAATTAAAGTAAATTTAATGCTCTACAATTTTGATTCTGACGTTTTTTCTGAGAAACGATTGTGGAACGTAGTAGAAGCAAAAGTTTGACAAAAAGTGAGGTGACATTTGTTTTTTCCCGAAAATCACCTATTTTCAATAACGTATATCTCGTAAACGGTTAGAATCACGACAAATTTATGTATTATAAATTTTATAGTGAATTTAATTAGCTTTTATGTTTATTCGAAACATATTTTTCTAGAGTCAACAGTTTTCGAGATATTATGGAAAAACCAAAAAAATGGAACTTCTCCCCTCCCCCCCACCGTTAGCTCACCCCCCAGCGGCGGGGACTTTTAGTATGTTTATCTTCCAACTATTCCTAACGAAGCTATGAAGTCAAAAATTATCGCATATTCCATGCACTCTACAATGTGTTTATTGACTGGACTAAAACTAAACATGTGTCTATATTATAAATTAATTATAATTGAAGATTATAATTGTTTTTAAACCAAAGTTTTTGTAAATATAATACATTAAACATAATAATAATAATAATCAAGATATTGTAACACACAATAAAAAAACAAAAAAAACACTTAAGTAATGCATCTCCCTTGCAATAGTTTGGCATCCCGCAGATAGAGGATTACCTAGTACACTAATGAGCTCTATGCCAAGAGACAGAATAGCAAAAGAAGAACAATCTTCTACAAGACAACTAATGTACGAGGGTAAGTCAATAATTATCCGCAATATAGCTATATTTTTGTTTATGTTGGCAGTATTGTTCTTTTGTGTTGAAGGCGCATGCTTTGTTTATTCGTTGTTATGTTTATGTGCGTATCAAGCTGGTAGGTTAGTTTTGTTATCGCTGTCGTGCTGTTAATAATGGCCGCTCCACTTTCTATTTGCACCAAAGAAGAGCAACGTTCAGTGATCCGTTTTTTTGTGGTCGGAAGGTGTATCAGGGGCCGAAATTCATCGAAGACTTTTGGTACAGTACGGGAACAATTGTTTGCCACAACGGAGTGTCTATGAATGGATTGAAAAATTCAAAAATGGTCGCACAAGTGTTATGCAAAATGAAGGAGCTGGACGACCAGTTACCGCCATAAACGAGGAAAACATTGAGCGTTCACGTGAAATGATTCTCTCAGACAGACGGATAACTGTTGACGTGGCAAATCGTCTGCAAATTAGCCACGGTTCTGCCTACGAAATCATTTACAGCAGACTTGGGTTTCATAAAGTTTGTGCAAGATGGGTTCCAAAACAACTGACACAGTTGCATAAACAAACGCGCTTGGACGTGTGCACAAAACATTTGGATCGCTATGTTAACGAAGGGGACAACTTCTTAGACAGGATCGTTACTGGTGACGAAACATGGATCCATCATTACGAGCCGGAGAGTAAACGGCAGAGTATGGAATGGAAACATCCAAATTCGCCGTGCAAGAAAAAATTCAAAACCCAACCGTCCGCAGGAAAACTTATGCTTACGGTTTTTTGGGACTCACAAGGTCCATTACTGGAACATTATCAGGAAAGGGGCACAACAATAAACAGTGAACGTTACAGTGAGATGCTTACTGCTAAGCTGAAGCCTGCAATTCGAAGCAAACGCCGAGGACTGCTGTCAAAAACGTTGTGTTGTTGCACGACAATGCCCGTCCGCATACAGCTGCCCACACTGTAGAAACGCTTCAGAAACTCAATTTTGAAGTATTGAATCATCCTCCATATAGTCCCGATCTCGCTCCATCTGATTTTCACTTGTTTGGTCCACTCAAACAGGCAATTAGGGGCCGTCGATTTGCCTCGGACGAAGCATTGAAAGAAGCGGTGCATTCCTGGCTCGCATCTCAACCCAAAACCTTCTTCCATGAGGGCATCAGGAAGCTTGAACAACGTTGGACCAAGTGCGTTGAAAAGCAAGGGGACTATGTCGAAAAATGATGTACTTGTAAGTTTCCTATTTCATTTCAATAAAATTTTATAACTATATTGCGGATAATTATTGACTTACCCTCGTAGATCAGTACATTTTATTCCCATTTTTAATTTTTAAAATATCATAAAATGATTAAACTCACATCTTTAGGTGGTTTATCCATAAAGTCAAATGTTAAAGCATTTACTTTTAATGCCAGTAATTGTAATATAACACTGGATAAATTGCTTCTCAATAATTCTGGAACTGTGTTTTTGACCATACAGTCAAATTCCTAAACAATAACATTACATTAAAATAAAAACATATTATGCAAAAGTGAAACATAAATTAAATTTTATGAAAAGAAATGAAAACTTTATTGTGGAAACTAACTACCAGGAAATTATATATATATATATATATATATATATATATAAAAAAAACCTGTACCACTTACAACCCATGAAGGGTCTCGGGTTCAGTACTTAGGTAGGCTGTACTGTTTCTAAGCCAACGGTTGTGAAAGGAGGTGATTTGGCCAGAATTCACGCTCAACCGCCAGGTTTTTCCCCAATTAAGGGTACCCACTTTTTAAGAGGCTGGGTGGGCCCCAGGAGGGTCTCCCGACCTCGAATTCGATCCACGACTGAAATAACAGAATATAAATTTTCTGCCGTCAGTCGGACTCCAACTCGGGCCCGGGAGCATGGTAGTCAAGTGCCTTACCCACTGAGCTACCGCGCCTCCTTATATATATATATATATAATTATAAATATACTTTATATATTTATATATATAAAATATAGTCTGCTTGAAAAGCTTAAAAAAAAAAAAAAAAAAAAACAAAAAAAAAATAAATATACAGAAATTATAAAACAAAAGACATATAAATGTATGATGTTTAAATAAAGCCATCCTAGTTTGGATACCAGCTAGAGATATGAGAATGCTTAGGGATCACCAAATGAAATGTAAGAAGCAATTTTATCAATTTTTTTATCTTATCATCTCTCTCATAATACCACCAGAATAAATCTCATTATAGCTCACCAGATAAATATTATTATACAATGCATCCATACTTAATCAAAGTTAAGAAAAATAAAGAAGAATATCAGAAGTTGACAGGTACTTCAGGAGAGGTTTGAGGAGAGAGATAAATTTGTTGATGATTTGAAAAAAATGGTTATTCCAAGATGATGGTTTTTGATTGATAGATAGATGGTTTTTAATTGATGGTGACTCAATGGTTTTTAAAAGAGTTTCATAACTGAACAGAGAAGTTATATGAGATAAAGCAATGGATACTAGAGAAGGGCACTTAATAATTATTTAGAATACAGTAAAAGAACTTATCTTATATAAGCGAAGATATTTAATACTAACCGACTTGGTATAGGCACGGAAAGAATATCCAGGAGACTCTCTTCCAGCTCGACCTGCTCTCTGCCAAGCTTGTGCTTGAGATATACTATGAACCTTTAAAATATCTAATCCTGTTCCAGGATGATGAACTCTGTTAAAAACAAACACATATATCATACACACACAAAAAAAAAAAAAAAAAAAAAAAAAATACACACACACACACACACATAATAACAATAGTTAGCAGCTTCTGGCTAATGCCATCAGCATATAGTAAATATAAAATTTTTTTTTTTGCATCGGCCCTAGAAACGTGAATAACAAAACAGGCAAAGATGAATAATAAAATGCCATATTATTATATTAAGTTAGGATTAATGAATTAATTGCCACATCTATTGAGATTATTTTATTAGAAAACTAGTTTCGAATGCTAAACATTCATCTTCAGTTCTAAAACGTACAAATCTTTTTTTTTTCAACACATCAATACTATGTTACATAGATTATATATACTAAAGTTTTTAAAAAGGTAAGACAAGAAATCAAGCATGGGCACTCACCTTCGAGGTAACTAAAACACTGAATTCGTGAGAAGTAAAAGGGGGGGGGGGGGGGCAGGTAGGTTAAGTTTTTGATTTACATTTTTCCATTCCTTTGGGAAACAAATTTAAAATGGGGCTATTGGATGTGTTAATCTGATCATTTAAACAAAAATCTGGATTGGTTTTAAACGATTTTATTATTTCTAGTGATTCAAAAGTATTTAATTTTAGGCTATTTTCTACTTGATGTAATATTTTTACTCCCGAGTCTTTATTAAATTTGTGGTTATTTTCATTTAGATGGATAGCGAAATTGGAATTTTGGGTCTTATTAGTGTATGCTCTTATATGTTCATTTACTCTTTGATTTACCGGTCGTCCTGTTTTTCCCATGTATTTTGCTTCACAGTCATTACATTTTAATTCGAATACGCCGCTTTTTTGGAAAGGGTCTATTTTATCTTTCGGTGAAGGGAAGTACGATGACAGGAAGTATGGTTTATCTATTTTAAATGCAGGGTTTAAACCTAATTTTTTTAATTCTTTCCCAACTTTAGCGGATATTGGGCCGTAGTATGGTATCAAAATATATTTTTGGTTACCATAGGTAACCACTAGTTACCTACATTAATAGCTCCATATACAAACTTGCTCATTATTTAAAAACATTTTCAAAACGAAAATTTGTCATCATACTTCCCTTCACCGAAAGATAAAATAGACCCTTTCCAAAAAAGCGGCGTATTCGAATTAAAATGTAATGACTGTGAAGCAAAATACACGGGAAAAACCGGACGATCGGTAAATCAAAGAGTAAATGAACATATAAGAGCATACACTAATAAGACCCAAAATTCCAATTTCGCTATCCATCTAAATGAAAATAACCACAAATTTAATAAAGACTCGGGAGTAAAAATATTACATCAGTAGAAAATAGCCTAAAATTAAATACTTTTGAATCACTAGAAATAATAAAATCGTTTAAAACCGACCCAGATTTTTGTTTAAATGATCAGATTAACATATCCAATAGCCCCATTTTAAATTTGTTTCCCAAAGGAATGGAAAAATCCAATGAGTCATGAGGGAAATTGTATGTAAAAAACTTAATCTATCTGCCCCCCCTTTTACTTCTCACGAATTCAGTGTTTTAGTTACCTCGAAGGTGAGTGCCCATGCTTGATTCCTTGTCTTACCTTTTTAAAAACTTTAGTATATATATAATCTATGTAACATAGTACTGATGTGTTGAAAAAAAAAAATTTGTATGTTTTAGAACTGAAGATGAATGTTTAGCATTCGAAACTAGTTTTCTAATAAAATAATCTCAATAGAAGTGGCAATTAATTCATCAATCCTAATTGTATTGATCCTTCTATACCATCGTACATACCTCAAGTTACAAACACTGCTTTATGAGTTAAGTCAAAATTCATAATTATACAAAAAACTCCACAGGAATGTGATGAAGTGCCCTGATTTCATATTTGTCAACTAATTCTTGTTCTGGATCATCAATAAAACAACTACCCACATTCCACTTTTTCTTGCAGAATCAAAATTAGAAAAACATTCATATTTTTACTAACCCCATTAATTTTTCTATAGTTTAGACACCCGTATATCACAGAATTTATGCAAAAATATTCTTGTTTTTATTGCACACAGGTTACTGTTCAATCAATAAATTATCATAAAGTTAGTGGAAAAGTAGAGGTGATGGAACTGAATTAATCATATTTACCTCTGTTTCACCATTCCACTATCAATGACATATTTAATGCCACTAATAGTGACAGATGTTTCTGCAATATTAGTACTGAGGACTACTTTTCTGGTATTAGGAGGAGGTGTGTGAAAAACCTCCAACTGTTTACTGGCCGCCAATGCTGCATACAAAGGATAAACTCTAATATTTGGGCCATTGAACAGAGGATCCTAAATTAACATAAAAAAATTAATATATAAAATACGTATTCATATAGAAACATTAATAAAATGTAATTTAATTATTAAATTATTTAATAGTCATTAAAAAAATAAAAAAGAATAATAAACCTTAGCTATAGCACGGATATTGGCAGCCATAGTCTCGATCTCCTCTTGTCCAGTCAAGAATACTAAAATGTCATGACTGAAAAAAATAAAATACTAATAACGTTAAACAAAATATATTAATAATTATAATATCTAATAAACCCAGAGGATTAAATGCTGGTAGCTCTGATAAAATTTGTCATTATATCTTCTGCCACTGAATTTGCTTAGGGCCTACATCTAAAAGTAAAGACCTAACACTATTCTCCCATCTGTCCTGTCTATCCTTTAAATTACAAAATTAATCATAGGCAGTAAATGTTTACATAAATTAAATCAAATTGGAACTAATTCATAGATTAAAATAAAAATAATTATAATTCTTTTAAAAATATATAGTGATATTAAAATGCATTTATTACTTAGGTGGTGCTTCTTTGTTGATCTGAAAAATGGTAACTAAACAGGAATAAATGTAATCATCCTGAGGTTCAACAGCATGATTGATTTCTACTGGATACTGACGACCTTCAATATAAATTACAGGGGCATTATTGAAGTATTTGCTAAAATGATCAACATCCATAGTAGCAGACATCACAATAACCTGAAAAGAGGCAAATACATGCATAAATATTAACTGAGTAAACTACAGTAGCATATGCTACTGTTTGGTTTTTGTATACTTAGTTTGGAACTGATATTCCGAATAAAGTATAAAAAAATATTCAATTAAGTTTAAATATTAATAATTACAGAGAATATAGTTAGAGCACAGTCAGAAAATACAAAATTACAGATGGGAATATTTTATTTTTGTCAGATGCCTACATTGCAGGCCTTTCTCAGGACTATAAAAAATAAAGCAAAATATAATTTATTAAAATGGCACAAATACACAGAATATTACTCCTCAAAAAAGCTGAGTTATATTGTTTTTTGTTTTGTTTTTAAAGCAACAAGGAAGAACTCCATTTCAAATCACAATTTCAACAAACAATAAAACATATCCAGCCATAGTATGTTTTTTCTTTGGACTAAATAAGGAATAATACCACAAACTCTACCTAATTTAATAAAGAATAGAGTTGTGATATTTTATAGATTATATACAGCAATAATAAAACTCACTGACCTTAAGTGGTGTGCAATTGTTAGACTTGCGTTTTGCTTGGGCCTCTTTTACTATACCAAATAAAACATCAGTGTGGATTGTTCTTTCATGAGCTTCATCAAGTATAATGAAATTGTAAGCCTTCAATAGATTATCTGTAAAATAATATTAATGTGACCCAACAAAGTGAATGAAATATATGTAATAATAAAAACAAACTTGAACTAAAAAATAAATAATAATATTTTAATTGCTTCGAAACAAAAACCATTAAATGACAATCAATGAAATTATCGATACTTATATACCTATTCACAATTTATGATCAGTTATTTTTGAAGTCGGTGCCAGCCAAGAAGGGCAGTTTAATCTTGCCTTAGCAATAAACTTTCGAATGGCCGGAGACAGCGGTGTGGCGGTGATGAAACAGTGGGAGTATCTTTACAATTACCATTTCTTTTCAAATTCTGTTTGTTTTGGTTGGCACCGACTCCAAAAATAACTGATCATAAATTGTGAATAGGTATATAAGTATCGGTAATTTCGTTGATTGTCATTTAATGGTTTTTGTTTTGAAGCAATCAAAATATTATTTTTTATTTTTTAGTTCAAGTTTGTTTATGTAGGTTTAATCTTGAAGTCGGTTTTTTTTTTTTTTTTTTCTAAAAATTATTTTAATTTTTTACTTTTTAGGGGTAAGTGTATTTTTGTTTATAAAGTCAATTCTTGATCTTCAAGCTACCCTGAAAAATAGTTCGACTTACTGAACAAAGAATTATCGAGGTTATTATTCCACTTATCTGCATATAAATAGGAAAATTGAACACAAAATTGTAGTTGAAATCATTAGGTACATTTTCATTAATGGGAATGTTGTTTGTACATACATATAAAACCATTGATACAGAAAATTAAATACCCGGTACCAATTTATCATATAACTTTCAACTGAACTGCGCTTTTTTCTGAGGGTCCCTATAAGTTGACTTATCGCCTTCCACCAGTGGCGATCTTTTCTGTATTCTTTAGGATGGTTGAAAGAGAACTAGGCGGAATTCGGAATTCACTAGCAACAAACGACCAACTTCTTTCTCATTTCTCCACTTTGCAAATTCTTTAAATTTTAACTTTTCGTTAATTGAAAGAATTTGCAATAGCCACTGTAAAATTATTCACTCGAGTGAATAACTAATAATAAGTGACTGGTGTAACTATGAACTGGAAAGATAAACAATAACGGGAAACCGAAAAACAAATTACACATGAAATTCTTTTAATTTGAGTTCGAGTTATAGATGCGATGACTTCTCATAGTTCATTTCATAGAGGTGGTCCTAGAAGTTCTCTCATTTGGACCCTATTTTCAGTTTGACTTATTTACACAATTTTTAACGTTTTCTATCTGAAATCGTCTTATTGAGGTGAAATTTAAGTGTAATGTACTTCTGACCGCTGATTTCATTCGACTTATTTAAGAATTAAGCTTATCGAAGTATGACACATCGAGAATTGACTGTATATGTAAATTATTTTTGTTAATAATTTAGATTTAGTTACCATGGAGATTTTAGATTATCATAATTATAAATATGTTTAAAATGGAAGGTTATATAACAGTGATTTGTATTAACTGTTTTGTTTTTTTCTTAAAAAGTGCTCTGTTGATTTCAAAATATTTTGTATGGGACCACCTATGAAGTATGCCCTACTGATCTAAAAAAGAATCATCAAAATTGATTCAGAATTGACTAAGTAATCGCGTAACATACACAAAAAAAACAACAAAAAAAAAAACAGATGAATTGAGAACCTCTCTTTTTTTGAAGTCGGTTGAAAATACAAATTATTATTGATTAAAAAGAGATGTTTTAATTATTCATTAAAATTGTCTCAACCCCTTAGAATCCTTGAGGGTCCATTCTAAAGTGTCTTTTATACTTAAGTTGGAGAACTGATTGACTTAAATATTTATAAAACAACTAAACAAGGTTGTTACAAAAGTCCTTGTGCATCAGTATAGTTTTATTTCAGATTATATATTTTAAATATTATTGAATACTACTCTTCAAAGTAAGTATACTATAAATATACTACTATATAAATACTACTACTATATAATAGTACTACGAGTATAATACTACCCTTCAAATAAGCCCTTGTACATTATACCTCCTGGACTCAGCATCAACAAAGCATGTTTCTGACCTTCATTAAATCGGGGGCAAAAAAATGAGATTCAGTAAAGTACTTCCTAAATAAGTAATGAACACAATATCCTTCATGAGTTGTAGTGGTACAGATTTTTTAAGATTTTATTTTCCTCTGCTGCGAAGTCACTCATTCAAGAAAAACATGTTCGAAATAAAATTTGGGATTTTTTTTGGATATTTAATTTGGATATATTGATTTACATTTTTATTGTTTTAGTACTCTGATTGGTTATTACAATGGATTTCAATTCCCTTCTTGAATTCAATGTGGTTTCTTAGATTTAAAAAGAAAACAGATAAATCCAAAACAATCAGATTTATATAGTTCAAATCTGTTGATATTAAATCTGCTAATCTAGACAATCAAAAGTTATTTTGTAACGCCTGCTACCTCCTTCCTCAGTATGCACAAAACTACTCATATCACCCTACAATTTGCTTTACTCCGACAGACTGTCAAAAAAGGCCATTATTATCTTCCCTCATGATTTATACTAAAATCAAGGAGATAATATAAATTCCTTACTCCTTATAACTTTATAAAATGAAGTAAATAAAAAACCAACATACCAGGTATGCAAGTTTAAAATGTCGTTTATTTCTTAAAATATATACACAGTAATTTAAAAAAAAGTATAATATATTTTATTCAAAGTACTGACCCTCGCTTTCTACACATTTTGTCCATCTCTCGGGCAATATATGGATACCATTCCAAAAGAATGCTTCATCTTTATTTGAAATCCATTCATCGAGCCATTTTCGTACGTTTTCGAAATTGTTGAAGTGTTGCTCCGCCAATGAGTGTCCCATCGATGAGAAGAGGTGATAATCAGAAAGCGCCAGGTCAGGTGAATACGGCGGGTGGGGTAGGAGTTCCCAACCAAGCGAAGAAATCGAAATCGTTTCCTTAGTCAATCTGGCTGAATGTGCAGGAGCGTTATCATGCTGAAGAATGACTTTGGCGTGCCTGTGAGCCCATTCTGGGCGTTTTTTTCGATCAATGCGTGACTCAAATTGATCATTTGTTGTCGGTAGCGCTCGGTATTGACTGTTTCGCCGGGTTTGAGAAGCTCGTAGTAGACTACTCCCTTCTGATCCCACCACACACACAGCATTGTCTTCTTCCCAAAACGATCCGGTCTTGCACTCGATGTGGATGGTTGTCCTGGCGTTACCCATGATTTTTTTCGTTTGGGATTCTGAAAATAAATCCATTTTTCATCGCCAGTTACAACTCGATGCAAAAAACCCTTTCTTTTGTGGCGTAAAAGCAGCATTTCGCACACAGTTTTTCGTTTTTCCATCTGTCGTTCGTCCAATTCATGTGGAACCCATTTTCCAACCTTTTGAATCTTTCCCATAGCTCAGGCGATCGGAAATGGCTTGCCTAGTGACATTCAACTGTTCTGCCATCATTTGTTGGGTTTGGGTATTGTCTTCGTCTAATAAAGATTGCAATTCGAAGTCCTCAAACTTTTTTGGTCGATTTTCTCGTTTTTGATCAGTAACATCAAAATCACCACGTTTGAAACTTTGAAACCAACGTTCACATGTCCTGACGGTTGGAGCAACATCCCCATAAGTCTCAACAAGAATTCGATGACATTCAGATGCCTTTTTCTTTTGATTAAATAAGAAAATCATGACATGCCGCAAATGCTCTTTATTTGGCTTAAAATTAGACATTTTTAACACCAAAGAAAGGTATGATACGTCCACGTAAACGACTTAAAAACAACTGACTTTTGTAAACAAATGACTAACAAACAAAATAGCGTTTAGAGATAAGCAAATCCTTCAATAGGCTAAGAGCGCATTCTATTGGAATTAAAACGACATTTTAAACTTGCATACCTGGTACATCACCATATTATACTCATATATTATTTCTACTGTTGACAAAGCTCATTTTACACAGTTTGTTAAGAAAAAGATTACAAAGTTTGTTGTAATAATTGATCTTACAGTTACAATTAAAATTTGTTATCAATATCTTACAAATATTAACAATCAGATTGGTAGGATTATGGAAGGATCATATCAAGATACAGTAGACACCGCTTATAAGCTTATAAGACTCATGGGTTATAAGGTTTAGCCACCTATAAGACTCAGGATCGACTTGAACATTCCAGAAAATATTTCCAATATTTCCTCGAATCGTCCAAATGTTTTGGATCAAAGCAATGAGTAACTCACAAGTCAGTCTTTATTCAAGTGTCAAGTTGCAAACGTCTTCTTTTTTTTTTCATCTTTGTTATTCAGTGTTAAAATGAGTACGCGTTGCGTTCTTAGTTTGAGTGACAAATTAGAAATTTTAGAGAAGTACGACCTTCTTCCAAATATGGGACAACGCGAGACAGCTGGTAAGCTTAACATTTCACAAACTGTATTGGGCAGGATTTTGAAAAATAAACCAGAAATCAAAAGTGAAGCATTACAAAATAAATCTCAGAGTTGGATAAAGAAAAGGGGTGAAAAGGACGCTAATGTTGAATGCGCGTTAAAAGAATGGTTTCTAAAAGTGAGGGATAAGGATGCTTGCGTTTCAGGAACTTTGCTTTGCTAAAGAGCTGAAGAATTAGCAGAAAAAATGGGTAAAGATAATTTCAAGGCGACAGGATGGTTTTACCATATGAAAAAGAGAGAAAATATTGCCTACCATAAAACTCACGGAGAGCAACGTGATGCAGATTCCACAGGTGCTATTGGTAGACAACTACACAGCTCATGATGTAAATTTGAATTTGAAGAACATCAAGCTTGTTTTCTTACCTGCTAACACTACTTCACTGATGCAGCCGTGTGACCAAGGAATCATTCGTACTTTTAAAGCATATTATAGGTCAAACATGAGAAAAAACCTTATTGCTCTTATAAACAAAACCTTGGAATTGCAACCAAATTCAAATTCGACTTTCATAGCAAACGACCTCGCCAAGAGATTCAACTTTCTGGAGGCTTTACACCTGGTCAATAAGGAGTAGAATCACGTCAGTGATGTGACAATTCAAAACTGCTTCCGGCACAGAGGTTTTGTAAAAACAGAAGAAGAGCAGGAGGAGGAATATGGCTGCATTTTAGAGAAGCCAGAAGACCTAACTGCAAAGACCTACAAGGAGTGGATGAATATCGACCACAATCTTGAAACCTCTGAGGCGTATTTGAGGACCTGATCTGTGAATCTGTCATGAGAGAAGCCAGGAGCAGCAGCTCATCGAATGTCACGAACGATAACGAAGTTGACAAGGAGTAAACTGATGAAGTGATGCTTCCAACTTAACACTCTGAGGTTCAACGGGCTCTAGGGGTGTTGAGGAGAGCTGTCGAGCACCATGGGACCAATTTTGAAAAGCATTATGATTAGGAGCGATACAATCTTGAAATACTAGAAAGTAATAAAAAACAAACTGAAATAACAACTTTTTTAAAACCAACGTAAATTATATTTGAGCATTACCATCAACTCATACACACTATGTATATTAACTGATAATAATAGTTTTTTTCTTAAATTAAAGACATTTTTAATATTATTTTTTACTTTTCGCCTATAAGACACTTTTTGTTGATCCCAAAGTGAGTCTTATAAGTGATGTCCACTGTAATTGGGAAGTTGCTTTAATCAGTAAAGATCGTTTCATTGCCTTTTCAGAATTCCACATGGGAATTTTTTCCACATTGGTGTGATCAAATTGAAGACATAGAAACATCTCTAATTAAAGTTTAGAAAGCACTTAGATAGTTAAAAAGTTAGTGCTCTTTTTGACTATCTAAGCACTTTCTAGTGCTATTCCGTTATGAGATATATTCAAAAGGCAGGACCTGCAATATATCTTAACAATTCAGTTTTATTGGCTTCGATAGCTCAATTTGTTCTGTTCATAACCATACAATTTCAACTTGTATTAATTATTTTTTATTTGTATTATTCAATTAATGCACATATTAACCAGTTTTAGTTTTTAGAAACAAGCAGCAGTATTGTAAAAAAAGCTAAAGCACTAAATAATATTAAAATGTTTGTCATTATCATGTTAACATAGATAGGAATACTTTAGTTTTAAAGGATAGACTTATAAGTTACAAAATTAGCAGATTATATTCCATTCTCCATGGAAAAGTACCCATTAGGAGTTTGTTTTTCCTTTGAGCAGAAGTATAGATTAATGTCTACAGTAAGTACAGAAAGTACCATTGAAAATAATTATTATTCAAATCAACCAAATACCTAAAATAGCTTCTCGAAGTAACATCCCATCAGTTAAATATTTTATTTTTGTCGCTTGAGATGTAGCATCTTCGAACCGTACAGTATAACCAACTGCTTGACCAGTGGATGTTTTCATCTCTGCAGCAACTCGATTGGCAACTGTCACAGCTGCAACTCTTCTTGGCTGTAACTCAACTACTATGAAATCATACCAATTCAATTCTTAAAAAAATTATGTTTTAAAACTACCTGAGTTATTCCAATAATGCCATCATTATTTAGTTTTGATTCAAGCAAGTACTGAGGGATCTGGGTAGTTTTCCCACATCCTGTTTCTCCAAGTAAAATGACTGTTTCAGATTTCTCTATTTCCAAAAGTAGCCTGTCAAAAGCAATTGGATTAAAAAATCTAAATCGAACAGTATTAAAACCAATTTCAACACAAATACCTTTTCTTCACTCTATGAATAGGCAATGTTTTCCCTTGATTTTCAATAGATATCTCCCTTGGGCGAGGTCCTTCTAAATGCCTTTGCCTCTTAGTATTAATATTGAACTGAATTTGAGATAGTGGTCTTTTCATAGCGAGAGAAAATTTTTTCCTGATTATTGATATATTTTTCTTGTTGCCAGGACTACTCATGTAAAAGCAGGTGTGGGACTTTAAATCGAAAAATATTTGCCCCAACTTCTGACCAGAACCCAACCTAACCTGCTCTCTAAATACCATAACCTTACCTAAACTGTAAAATAGAGGTATAATCAGTATAACCATTTAAATATAAATCGATGGACTCTGAAGGATCCGGTTTTATCTTTGCCATTTAAGTTAACCATTACTACTAATATTATGAATTTAATTTTAATTTGTATAATCTGGTTATATAGTTCATTTTCTTAAATGGCAAATTAGTTAGGTTAAAATTTATATTAGAAGATAAGTGGTTGTCTAAAATAAATCCCTATGGCCAAGAAGCTTCAAACCAGGTTATTTTCGAGATCATACAAGTGTTTTCATGTTTATCAACGTTTCCGTTATCTCAATATTGATTTCTGGTTCAACCAGTGAATGATCAGGTTCTACTTTCAAATCATTCAATTTTAGTTTACAGGTCACTTTACTACAGGAATCGTTCTATGTTTAATACATTTGAACCAAAAAAAAAATGGATATGGTGTTTCATTACCCTTACTTCATGGCAGAATCAGATCAACTTGTGACCCTCTAAGACCTTGTAGATCAAGGATAGCAAGGTACGCATTTTTACCCCAGTCCAGTAATTATAAAAAAGAATCCGAGGTAAGATTTGTAGTATTTGACGTCCAAGTTTGAAACCAGCTTGCTCCTAGTTGTAAAATAAAAACGAACGTTTTACCCATGTAATAGGATTTTATTAGCAAACAAACAGTATATTACAGAATAACCTGAAGGTTTTAAAATTCTAATAAGAAGAATAACCTTCCTTAAACAAATCGCAAACATCACCACACTCTTCTCATACGATAGGATCAACCTGGAGTCTCAGTTTATTTTCTAGAATGAACTTATTCAGTTCACAAACCACTGGAAATATGCATTTGAATCTGTGGCTAGAGAATTTTACCTGACTGCCCCTGTCGTGTTTGGGAATCGTAACGTGTTACATTCTCGTTCTAAAATAATTCAATTATTATCACTGTCTTTCAGAAAAAAGTATTTGAAGAGTTCTCACAAGATCCACATAAGTAGGATTAAGTTAGGTATTAATATATTATTACTAATCCATATACCTTAACTTTATATATATAAAGTTATAATTAGACTGAAGAGAAACAATAAAAAAAAGGGGGTATATCGGTCAGAGTAACAACACACGTTTACTGTACAACTAACATTTATTTCTAAAAAGGTCTCTTAAGGACTTCGAAGCTAATGTTTATAATTAAAATAATTCCTATTACATAAAATAACTTACAAGCTAAAGAAAAAAAAAATCTGATATATAAAATAACTTACAAAACTAATGGTTACAACAAAAGAAAGAAAACATACATAAGTTTCACAACTGAACAACACAACCAAAAACTATAGAGAAAGTAAGAACAATTGCTTTGCACATCACTCACACTTGAAACACAGCCTCTGGCCTGAGCTGAGACATTTTATGAGGAACCCGCAGCTATTCTAGATGGACGGTCCGGACTCTCAAGAAGGGTTCACGTCCCGAATTGAATAACGGTTGTGTTCCCTTATAGTAATGGGGTCAAGGGATTGGAGAGAGGTAGCACCTTTACCTAGGGTCGACCTAGAAGACTGGTCCTCCTCCAAACCCAGGGGAAAGCTGTGGAGAACCTCCACTCTTCTCAAGGCCGTCCGTGCGCGACCTGAGTCGCATCCTGCTCGAGGTGACCCTGCTTTTACCAAACACGGCGGATCTCGACCGGGAGGTCATAAAAAACATCCCTGGTGATGGGCAGCAGTATCACCAGTACTGATATGGGGCCGAAAACAGTAATAGTTGGTTGGGCCCATGAACAGACATCTCCTGGCGGAGCTGGAGTCCAGCGATACGACTGGAGAACTGCGATGGGACCTCACCCTTCAAAGACCGCTGAAGTCGGAAGAGTCCAACCGCAAGGTGCAAATAGTCTCATCACTCATCAGAGGCAGATGGAAAATAGGGCTCTACGCATTCACTTCCCATTATGGCCGCAAATGGATAAAATGATGCAGAACGAGGTGCTTCTCTTGTGAATTCCCGCCAGGCATGTAGAGCATCAGGCCCTACTCGGAGGGGCCGCTTCCGAGCTATTGGTGGTAAACTCCCTTCCGGTCGTGGAGTCAGGGCTGGAATAGCGACCTTGGCTACTGACATTACTAATAAGAAAAACCTCCGAATTATGCAATGGAATGCAGAGGGATTGCTGAAAAAAAAACTAAATCTCATGAACAGAATCCATGAAGAGGTAGTGGATGTAATCTGTATACAGGAGACCTATCTAAATCCCAACCTACGATTTAGTGTGAGAGGCTATCAGGTCTTCAGGAAAGACCGCCTCGGTCAAAATAAGGGAGGCATTCTAACCTTGGCACGAAACTCGCTCCCAGCTAAAGAAATATCTCCACAGGATGAACACCTAAACATTGAAGCAGAAATCCTCGGAACGTTGATCCAAATTGGCGAAAGGCAGCTAAAGCTGTATAACTACTATTGCCCAAATGATAAAATGCTATCTCTTCAAGCTATGGACATCCCTGAGGACGACTGTCTTGTAGTGGGTGACTTCAATGCCCACTCCCCCTCGTGGGGATATCGAGATATAGACCAGAGAGGCGAAGAAGTTGAAACATGGCATACTGAAGTTTTCGTTCAGCTGATAAACAGACCTGATGACCCTCCTTCATTCTATTCACGCACCTGGAAATCAACTACCTCACCGGACCTAGCGTTTGCTGTAAACAACCTAGCTAGGGCTACAAGGCGACTAGTGAGAGACCAACTTGGAGGTAGCGACCATAGACCGATCACACTGGAAATAGACTTAAACCTTCCTGCACCTGAAGCCAACCCTCTCCCGAGATGGAACTTTAAGAAAGCCAAATGGAACATTTATACCGATCTTGTGAATAAGTACACATCATGCATCAATGTAACATCCAAGAAGGTAAATGTATCTGCCCAGCGTTTTGCCTCGGCCATATTACACGCAGCAAATGAAAGTATACCTAGAGGATGCAGAAAACAGTATAAGCCATACTGGACGGAGGAGCTGGACCGACTAGAAAATAATGTTTTGCTGTTACGTGATGAGGTAGAAAGATTCCCTTCCTCTCAAAATAATATAAAACTGAAAGAGGTAACTACAAAACTGCGCCATGCTACTCAAAAATTTAAAAAGAAGGCCTGGCGCGAAAAAACTGAGGGCCTCAACATGGACAGGGAAGGCAGGAAGCTTTGGAAATTGGCAAAATCATTGTCAGGTGACACAAACAGGAATGACCCATTGACAGTGGAAAGAAATGGAAAACTCATTACTGGAAAAGCAGCAGGAAATATCCTTGTCGACCATATATGCCAAAGTGGAGCTCTAAATATTAGCCCTGGGAAGAAAAAAACAGATGAGAAGGAAAGTAAAAGAAACCCTCCGGGCAGCGAAATCCAAGAAAGAGGAGCTGGATCGGCCATTCACTATGAATGAATTGAACAATGCTGTCAACTGCTTGAAACCAAAGAGCTCTCCGGGCATTGACGGTATCATGAATGAGTTTCTCATTAATCTTGGGCTCCAAACAAAGCAGCGTCTCCTCAAGCTCTTCAACACCAGCTGGAAGATAGGTAAAGTTCTCCTGAGACCTGGAAGGAAGGAGTAATAATCCCTGTACTAAAGGATGGCAAACAAAAAACCAACCCAAACAGCTACCGACCCATCACCCTTCTCAGTTGCATGGGTAAGCTACTGGAGAGACTCGTAAACAACCGATTCATATGGTTTCTTGAAAAGAATGACCTCATAGTACCAGAACAGGCAGGCTTCCGACGATTCCGCTCTACAGAAGATCATGACAGGAGCAATGAAATCTACGCCTATAGACAAAATGGAGGCCCTTACGAAAGTTCCTTCAATAGAAGACCGGAGAGATGTGAAACTCCAACACCTTGATGCTAAAGCCAGATCCACTCCGAAACATCCTTTCCAAAAAAGAGAGTGACTGAAAGAAATAGCAATCGATTAAAGCGGGAAAGCAGTATGCACATTACGGCAAGGTTACTTTCGGAAATCGATGGAAAGCGGCGGATCTCAGAAAAGTTTACAGCGGCAAAAGACAACCCTCCATGGCTTACAGCGGCAGAAGACAACCCTCCATGGAGTGAGGCTCCGAAACTTCTAATAGTTCTGACAATCCCTGGTATCGCAAGCAAGGAGAACTAATCCGAAGAGCAAATGAGGTTTCTTTCCCTTCAGCACATAAATAATGAGTACCCAAAAGACCAGCGGACCCGCATATATACTGATGGATCGGCCACAAATGCAACAACAAATGGTGGCGCCTGTATCCATATACAATTTCCTGCAGGAAACATAATCGAGAAGGCTATTCCGACTGGCTTTGCTTCATCAAATTATCGAGCTGAGCAGGAAGCCATATGTGAGGCATCGAGAATACTTAGGATACTTAAGAGACCAAACAACTCAAAAATAGTATTCCTTACTGCAGCATCAGTGTTGCAATCTCTTAGATCGAAGTGGGGCACGGGCCTGAAAAATCTCTCCAAGGAACTCGAATGCTTGATGGCTATCTACAAAAAGGTCATCCTGCAGTGGATTCCAGGACACTGCGGACTCACTGGAAACGAGAGGGCGGACCAGCTGGCCAAGGAAGGAGCTTCGAATGGGCAGTTCGAATGTACCCTCAGTCTCGAGGAAGTAAAAACGCTCAACAAAGCCGCAGTCAGCCAGCGATGGATTGGGAGACATCCACATCACGATCCTGGAGATGCAATCTACGAACTCTCTCGAAAAGAGCAGGTACTCATCTTCCGATTGCGAACGGGACACAACAGGCTCAGAGCTCACCTGTTCAAAAAGCTTCATATTGGATCCGGCCCCTTTGCGAGTGCGGAGAGGGTGAACTAAATACTGAGCACATCCTTCAGACCTGCAGGCTCTATTCTGAGCAAAGGAAGCTGATATGGCCCTCTTTAACCGATGTGCGCACCAAGCTCCATGGTGACCTGGAGGACCTTAAGAGGAATTCCTCATCTTGACCCCCGACCTGGCCATCTAAGGGAAGAACGCAGAAGAAGAAGAAGAAGAAGTAATGATCGTAAATGGGCCTTCGTATCGAGCTGCCGTTTTATTACGCACCGTTCTTAAACGGCGGTATAGCACTGTTCCTAGGGGAGGAGACCCTCTCGACGCAACTCTTAACTTTTCGTTGACCTTAGCCACTCTATTTGACTTATCACGCATAGGTTTCACCCGGACTGTACACCATGACGTTTGCCGAGCCGCGTGTGCCTGCGTAAGTGCTTCCGCAACAAATCCTCGGCGAGTCTGTCCAAAAACAATTTTCACTGGCGATAACCCTGTCACCGAATGTATGGTATGATAACGCGATCACTCCCCGCGGCATTGCTTCGCAAGGGTTCAAATTCTGCCCCATCTTGAAGAGTCGAAGGTGATCTCCCAGGGTATTGTGAAGCCGTTCGACCGCGCCCCTTCCTGTAACGTGGTGAAGTGTATTTAATCGCCAAGAGATTCCTAAGATTTTGCATTTCACCCTTATCAGGGCATTATCAAATTCGCGTCCACAGTCCGAAAGAATTTCATCCGTTACCCCGTACGTCACGCACCATTGAAGGACTCCTTTCCATACTGCATCCGGGGTTTTCTCCTCGATGGAATACGCCATAGCGAGTTTGCTAAAGGGGTCAATGGCGGTGAGTGTAAACAGGCTCTCTAAGTAGTAGTAGGTTTAAGATATTATTACGGTGTGTTATTAATTAAAGAAAAACATATAAGACTAGTATATATAAGAGACCTTCTAAGCAATAAAAGTTAGTTGTACAGTGAACTTGTGTTGGTACTCTGACCGATATTCCCCCTTTTTTTTATTGTCTCTCTTCAGTCTAATTGTAACTGGTATAATTACGTGCCGTAATTAATTAATTAACCAGTTTCATTTTCGCTATAAGTCTCTCGTTAAAATTCCGGAAACGGAAGAACTCGCCAAGCTTGAGTATCAATTAGCTCAAGCGATGTTGAGAGAGCGAAACTTGAGACACAGCTGGCGAAGGCCAATGAGACTACACAGCTGGCGGTGAGCCAGGATTGACCCTCATTGGAATAAATGTCGATCTGAATTAATCACAGAGGTTCCAAAACCGTGGGGATACTATTTGTTCCGCTACCGGGGGTCGTCTATCGTACTTAGCCTGTTGGCACACCTCACATCCTCTGATATAATCCGTTACCGTAGCCGCCATGGACTTCCAAAAATACAAACGTTTTAAGACCCGTAAAGTTTCCTCGATCCCGCGATGATTTGCCTACGTGATGGTCCACTACGATTTGACGTTGCCTTGACTGATCTTATCCTAATCTCCGTAACTTATCCGTTCCTTTTCCGGACGGAAATGTGACAACCGCGGCCGGGGACAGCGCATTCCTTAAACACCCGTACCAGTGCGTCGTCATCTACCGTAGCTGGGGAGCGCACAACCACCACGGAAGACCCTTCCGAAGTATATTCCTTGGTTACAACGCCTGATCCTTGCTTCGACAGGATGATGACCTGTAACTGCGTCTTAATGATTACATCGACCTCCGGCAAATCACTAGATCGATCAGACCTAACCGAATTGTCCACGGAATCTTGACGCACCGGCGGTATAACTTCGTGAATGAAGGCCGGATTTTGTGTTCTAGACTTCAACAGTTCCAGCTGTGTAGTCTCATTGGCCTTCGCCAGCTGTGTCTTAAGTTTCGCTCTCTCAATTTGCGCTTGAGCTAATTGATACTCAAGTTTGGCGAGTTCTTTCGTTTCCGGAGAGACTTATAGCGAAAATGAAACTGGTTAATTAATTAATTACACGTAATTATACCAGTTACAATTAGACTGAAGAGAGACAATAAAAAAAAAGGGGGAATATCGGTCAGAGTACCAACACAAGTTCACTGTACAACTAACTTTTATTGCTTAGAAGGTCTCTTATATATACTGGTCTTATATGTTTTTCTTTAATTAATAACACACCGTAATCATAACTTAATCCTACTACTACTTAGAGAGCCTGTTTACGCTGATAACTTTATATATATTGTAGTAATATGCATTATCCCGACCTAATACTATCCTTTACCTTTTCAGTTTCGTTCTTCTCTAATACTTCATTGAACTCAACGTTTTTCCATCGCTTGGTCTGATGTTTCATATAATATAATATATATTAAGTTCCGAAGCATGGTCGTATTACAGCTAATCCTTATCACAGACACAATAAACATAGTACATGTGTAATGTTGAGATCTGGTTGAACTAAATGACTGTAGACCGAGTGATCCTTAAAAAGAAAAATCTTTATTTAACATAGAGTATAAATATAATAAACATTACATACAAAGAAGTACAATAGGTATTGTTACCTTAAAAAGAAAAATCGGTTTTTAAAGCCTATAGCTTATATAAAACAAAACATAACTGAACAACAGTAAACTGTGATGTAAAAGTGATTGATTCACTTTTTATGTTTTACAGCCCTGTTGGTTGGTAGCTGTTGTTATTGGAAGGTTATAGGATGTGTATAGGTTTTCCATGTTTTGTTTACAGTTTACTGTTGTTCAGTTATGTTTTGTTTTATATAAGCTAAAGGCTTTAAAAACCGATTTTTAATGTTGAGATCTGGTTGAACTAAATGACTGTAGACCGATTGATCCTTAAAAAGAAAAATCTTTATTTAACACAGAGTATAAATATAATAAACATTATATACAAAGAAATACAATAGGTATTGTTACCTTAAAAAGAAAAATCGGTTTTTAATTAAAGCCTTTAGCTTATATAAAACAAAACATAACTGAACAACAGTAAACTGTAAACAAAACATGGAAAACCTATACACATCCTATAACCTTCCAATAACAACAGCTACCAACCAACAGGGCTGTAAAACATAAAAAGTGAATCAATCACTTTTACACATGTATATATAGAGGAGCCTCAGAGCAATAAATACAGTTATCTTTCAGTAGTCAACCTGTGTTATTTTTTATCCCTATTTTTCTCCTTCTTTTTTTTTTTTTTAATTTTTATTTTTCAACTTGTTTAACTGGTGCCGAAACCCGGGACAGAAGGGAAGCTGAGGCAGGACCTAGAAAGCCGGATCGCAGAAGAAAAGAGCCAAGAAGATCAGCGGGTAACAGCAAGAAAGGTATCTAGTGGAACAGTGTTCCCGCACGAAGTTCTTTGAGTGCGGGCACGAAGGGCACATCGCAAGACAGCGCCCTTACATGTACAAGAGGAGAGTATATCCACGGGGCGAGTCCATGGAAGTTAACGGGGTCTGGAGAAGACAGAGATCCAAATCCTAGAACATCGGAGGCGTCGGATACTGAGAGGGAGCTGGCAGACGGGAGCAGAGTTGCCGGAGGAGAGCTGCACAACCTGGGCGTGTGATGGCATGAGGAGGGTGTCTTCGGAGAGGCGACCGTATCTTATAGGTGTGCAGCGTTAGGGTGAAGAGCGGCTATCATCCGTGTGGAGAGAGAGGTGAGGTGCTTGGTGGACATAGGGAGCTCCTGCACCATCCTGAGTCGGCGAGCGGCTGCAACGGAGCAGTCCAGGTAAAGGACTTGTAACCTATAACCTTTGGTGGCCCTTGTACCATTGAGGGGAAGTAGAAATCGAGTTAGAGAAGTGGTCGGATGAAATTTGCCATGTTATAGGGAAAATTTCCAAATCGTATGGCGGAAGAAGGGGTGAAGCCGGATAAGGGAAAAGTCGAGGCGATTGCGAGAATGGCGATCCCGCGGATCGTTAAGGGCATAGGACGTCTATTGAGGTCCTATTGGCTATTGGGGGTAATTATTACCGGAGGTTTATCCCAGAGATGGCGAGGTTCCTAGTGCTGATTAATAATTTATTGAAAAAGGGAACAGGTCCGTAATCTATGCCAGCCGACGGTTAACGGACGTAGAAACTAGGTACAGTGCATTAGAATGAATACTACTCTTGCATTAGAATGAATACTGCCATTAGAAAGAAAACTACTCGGGATTGTTTGGGCAGTGGATACTTCTGTCCGCATATCATTGGGGTGAGATTTAGGATCCACACGGACCTTAGACCATTGCAGTGGACGTACAAGTTAAAGGAGTCTTCCGTAAGAGTTACACGATGGATGGAGTTCCTCAACCAGTACAATCTCGAGATAGTGTACTGGCTGTACACACAGCTAGGGAACTGTACTGGCTACAGCCTGGTAAGGAAAACTTGGTCGCGGATTGGCTATCGCGCGCACTTATCGTTAACGCAGTCGAGGGGGACGAACCATAGAGTACTGAATATCACAGAGTCGAAAAGTAGGTACCTGGGATGTGTCACGGTCCCCCACTACCTGGCTCTCAGATCCACCTAGGTCTAGTTGTCAAACTTCCTTTGTCCTGTTTCGTTGTGTCAGTGTTGTTCAAAAGAGCTGTTGTTTATTTTTCTTTTTGACTATTTAATTATCGTGTATAATAAAAACTATATTATGTCTATGTGCGCTGCACACGGCTGCCAAAATCACCAATCTGCAGACTGTCTATCCGCACCAAGATCTGTTGATGGACATGGGTTTTTAAATTCTATGAATTTAGTTATAATTAAGAACCGTGGAGGTTTGTTGAGGCCATCTTCAGATGGTACAAGATTATGTGCCATAAGTAAAAATTATTTCCTCAAGAAATAATAAAATTGTCAGTGATATTAATTTATTTGTAAGAAATTTGAGGGCTGATTGTTATTAGATGAATTTTTATATCTACTCATCACATTTTGGCCAAGATATTAAAAGTTTTGGCTAACTGAATCAAATGGGAAATCATATTTCAGTAAAATAATTAAAAAAGTAATTAAAGAAAAAATGAAATGTTTCAAAAACAAACATTAAGACAAAAATTAATTAAAATGATTCATTTAAATGAATTTTAAAACTAATTATTTACTTTTTTTAAATGATATGTGTATATATGTATATTTATTTTTTACGTTTTTTATAGAGATTTGTTTTTTATTTTTCCCTATTATGCTATTCCATTTTTACAAATTTTAGTGTTTTACCATGAATGTAAAGGTTTTAAAAGAATGTAGGCTTGATATAATTCTATGTTGTAAAAATTTGTTTTCTGCTGTATTTTCATTAAAAGCCTTAATTCTATATAAAAAAATAATGTGATATTAGCTATTATTTAATGCCTTTTAAAGCTTCTTTCAAAGACTAAATCCTTTATTTATGTGTTGAATTTAATGTATATTATTGAAGGATCTATTAAAAAATTTTTACTCAATGCCTCAAAAGTTATAAAATCAACGTCGCAAAAATGTTTATAAATTGTGCAATAAAATTATCCCCAGAAAAATATAAACAAACCGCGGAAAATAAAGTAGGAGACCTTCTCTTAAAAATGGATACCAACATAGACTCATTTGCAATCTACTAAAACAAACAAATACTGAACAGAAACAACATAAAAATAACAATAAAAGATATTACACTATCCCATACACAAAAACAATAACATAAAGACTCAGAAAAATACTCACAAATAACCATAAAACGGACTACACGGTCACATTCAAAAATACGTCCACCATTGAAAAATTATTCACCAAAACCAAAGATACTGATAAATTGGAATTACAGTCTAATATTGTTTACGAAATACCGTGCAATGATAGTTGTGGCAAGTCTTATTTCGTTACATCGGAACAATATCTCAAACGACGTGCTTATCAACATAAATATATAAATTGGGACAGACAGGACGTTTATCTGATATACTAGGTCGGTAGAAATTGTAAGGGACGCGGAACGTCAAAAGCAGGTAACTCTATCTTACTACCAGGGTAAAACCAACCATCGGGGAATCCAGGAGGCGTTACAAGCATTGAAGAGGAGGTATTTCTGGAGGGCATGAAGCAGACGATTCGAGATAACATCCCAGGTACCTACTTTTCGACTCTGTGATATTGGGTCGTGTGAGGTATGCCTCACCACGAAATACGACCGTCATTCCCCGGATGGATCCAGGAAGAGTCTCCTCCCTCAACGCCCACAGTTGAGTCTCCATTGTCTGATATTAAGGTGGATACTTTTACGTGGAGGGTTTAACATCTTCTACGTGCTTGGTAAGTTGGCACAAGCCAACCTTGTTCAGGATAAATCGGTGGAGACGGTATTGGGGGCGTTGAGGTTATAGTTCAGGTTTTATGGAATCCTTGATCGCATTACTTAGGACGGGAGGTCTCCAGTTTGATAACGCGTCGGTCGGGGCGTTGGCCAAAGAATTAGACATTAGGTGGCACATAAATACCCCAGGGCATCCCAAGCGCAGAGGGGGTATTGAGAGGCGTCATGGGACCCTTAGTGATCACCTTCGGATATATAAACTAGAAAAGAGCTGGAACTGGAAACCGCAAAGGAAAAGACCACTCAATTCATACTATACGTTAACAGAGTTTTCTTAATTCGGATAATAAGGGATAATAATAATGATTTCAACTCCAATTTTGTGTTCAATTTTCCCATTTACATGAAGATGTGGAATGATAATCTCGATAAGTCTTTGTTCAGTAAGTCGAACTATTTTTCTTAGTAGCTTGAAGATCGATAGTTGACTGGGGATAAGCCAGGCACAGAGAGATCCCAGCTCTTCTCTCTCAGCTGCGTCACTGGTGTAAAAAAATCCAGTGGAGGCTAGGTGAGAGCGCTATAACATTCACTCAGGGCATGAGTTGAGAAGCTGGCCATTGTCCGAACTCCAGTATAAGTAATTTTACAAAAGAACTCGGGGCCACTGCCGTTTTAGTCTGCGAGGGGGGTTATTAGGTTGTGTGGAAGCGGATAATGATTGAGCTAGTGGTTTAGGATGAAAGGAAAGGCTGCAATGGAATTTTGAAAATTTATGGGGTATAAGGTCGAGGACGTATGGTATATTCAATTCATTATGTAGGGTTTTGTTGGAAACATAGTAAGGAGCATTTACTATAGTTCGGAGGATTTTGGATTGGAAGGATTTAATGCGTTCGATATTCGACTTTTTTGCTGTCCCCCACAGTTCAAGTCCGTAAGTCCAAATAGGTTTAATAATGGTTTTATATATGAGAATTTTGTTTTCAATGGAAAGATGAAATGTCCTATTTAGTACTCTATACAATTAGCTGAAGCGTCTGTTAAGTCCTTGCCTTTTGAGTCGAGTATGAGGGTTCCATGTATCTGGAAGTCTTTTGTCCAGGTAGAAACCAAGATACCGAACTGTGTCAGCTTTAGGTAGTGGAATACCATTGAAATTGATAGGAGAACAGGATTTTCGGCGGAGGGTACAGGTTACGTTGGTGCATTTATTTTCATTTATTTTGATCCGCCAATTATCGCACCAGTCTTTAATCAAGGATAAGTGGTTTTGGAGAGGCTAATTGGTCTATATGATGAAGGGTTGTTGGGAGGTTTGCCCGGTTTGAGGAAAAGGATAATAGAGGAGTGTTTCCATAGCAAAGGAAAGTAGGTTGTCCGCAGGATACAATTGTATAGGTAGGTGAGGAATATGACTGCTTTATGAGGAAGTTGCCTGAGGATTTGTGAACTAAGGAGATCATATCCAGGGGATTTGCGGGGTTTTAATTTTTTTATAAGGTATTTGACCTCAGAGGGGTTTATTGCTTTAGGAGGTAAGGAAAGAGGAATCGGCGAATCAAGAAATTCATGAACCGTCGTTGTGTGGGTAGTATTAGATTCAGGAAGGGGAACAAATATGCTGGAAAGGTGCTGAGCAAATTCTTCGGATCTGTTCATGTCAGAAGCCGCCTTCTGCACGTCGGAGAGGATGAGAGGTGGGCTGATATTTAGGATTTTTCTAGTGGTGGTCCAGAGGGAGTTATCTGAAGAAGAAAGTGAAGAAAGATAGAAATTATAGGATTTGGATCTGAAGGTAGCCATGTTTTTTTTAAGGAGTTTGGAAAGGTAATTATAGGATTTCCGATCATCTGGATGCCAGGTCCTTTGCCAAATAGCTCTGGCATGACGTTTGGATTGGATAAGGTCCAGTAGATCTTGGGATAAAAGATTTTTCTTTCGAAGTTTGGGAGGGGAACGAGGTGAGGGTGCAGGCTGCTTGCTGGATCATGGTTGTAAAGGAATTAGTAGCATTGGCAAGGTCCTGGGAGGTTTTTAGGGATACTCTAAGGACTTCAAGATTAAACCTACATATACAAACTTGAACTAAAAAAAAAAAATTATATTTTAATTATTTTGAAACAAAAACCATTAAATGACAATCAACGAAATTATCGATACTTATATACCTATTCACAATTTATGATCACTTATTTTCGGAGTCGGTGCCAACCAAAACAAACAGAATTCGAAAAGAAATAGTAATTGTTCTGATCCTCCCACTGTTTCATCACCGCCACACCGCTGTCTCTGGCCATTCCAAAGTTTATTGCAAAGGCAGAATTAAACTACTTGGCTGGCACTGACTCCAAAAATAACTGTTCATAAATTGTGAATAGATATAAGTATCGATAATTTCGTTGATTGTCATTAAATGGTTTTTGTTTCAAAGCAATTAAAATATTATTTTTTAGTTTAAGTATATATATATATATATATATATATATATATATATATATATATATATATATATATATATATATATATATATATATGAAGATATTTTTATATTTTTCAGTTAAACTAAAACAAGGAATGGGTGACGTTCGAGACCATATAATTGAAAATCAAAGTTATCGCTCCGCTATTTATTTGATCTTATAATTTTAGAATTTCGGCAAAGCGCTTTTCTTTTCAATACTCGTCAATGGGTTTTCATCAGTGCCTTAATTGAAAGCATTAAAACGCGATGGAAGAAACTTTGGCTTATGTGTTATGGCTTATATTGTTAGTCGTTTCGGTCGTCTGGAGGGGGGGGCCTCAGCCCCTAGGCCCCCCCCCCTTGGTTGCGCCAGTGATTCTTTTAATAAAGTGAAGAAAAAGAAAATTGCTAACGTACGTTACATTTTTTTTTTAAACGCTTTAATTGCTCACATAAAATTTATTACTCTTGCTCAAATAAATAACTGGAACCACTAATTCACTTTTTAAAAACTTTATTTAAAGCAAACTTACAAATAGATCTTAAACTGAAAACAACTATGTACAAAGGCTATGACTGAACTGATTGAACTGATCCCTCTCTCCTAGATCTGAGGAATATATATACTAGATCTCTGAGAATGCTGACTAAGAGGTATCTGAGGACTAGGTGGGTTCATAACTCCTCCCTTCTGAAAATTCGAACTCTGAGAGAAAATTGGGTCATTTTGGACAAGAGGGAGATTTACAGGTGGGCTTGGAAATCCTCTGTTTTTACAAATTTTCAATACCTTATAATATAGTTGAATTAAATGAATTACAATAAAATAGGAGGTGGTAATATATACAAGCAATAATGGGGTAGAATACAATATTGGGTGATAACTAGTTTCTAAGGTTTCAAACTCTTCATGTGATATTACAGGTACATCTATTTTGTCAAATGTAATATTTAATATTTTAAAATTAGTGAGCTTATGATTAATAGATAAAGTATCAGAATTTATATAAAATTTTCTAGTTTGGTTTACAATAATTTCCTTATTATCTAACTTAATAATAGAAGTAGTTGGTAAATTAACAGGAAAAGTTCCATTGCTGGATATGATTACATAAGATATATCAAAAGTTAAATAAACATCAATAATGTCAATATATTTAATAATAGGAGAAGGATTTATAATATTAGTAGAAATACATTGTGAAAGATTATTCCTTAAAGCGCTAAAGATACAAGTGTCATTAATTATCCTAAGGTTAGTACAATAGTAATTAGTTTTAATAAAAGTACAATTAGCAGTGAACATTTCATGAATATTATACAATATAAGATTATGCTTAACTAGGGTAGTCATAACTTGATTGTTGTCCTTAATCGGGACTGATAAAAGATATATCGTATTATAGACTTGAGATAGTTTTGGTATTGATATTATATAATGAATTATATTTTGTCTGATTGTACAAGAGATTTTGCTAGTCAGCCAGGTAGTTTCTAAATCATTTGAAATTAGGGTCTTATCATCAATATCTGTCTGTTTAATTATGTTAGAATGAGGGATTCCCATTCTGCACATTTCCAAAGAATTTTCTATGTCAATTACCTGAATAGTTAAATAAGTAAGAACATTATATAGTTCGTTATAATACATTGTTGTCTGTAGTCTGTCCATTGTATTGGTGACTTCACTTAATTTAGCATTATTTTTTTTTTTAATAACTTAACATCTTTTTCAAAAGTTTCTGTTAATTGTTTACTAATTTTTATTTCACTGGCAATGTTATGCTCCATTTGATAGTTGTTATGTTCTAAAGTTTCAATTATTTTATCGTAATGGGCTTTGTCTTCCGCATCCATGTTCCCAGTAAGCCAGCTGATAGCGCTGCCTAAGCCATTTTTATTATTCCACGCCTGGTTCTGTTACCTCTGGGTATTATATTGTTGATTTTATCCGTGAGGAAATTTAATTGTTTAAAAGCCATTTCTTGTGCAACTGTATTATTTTTGGGTTTTAGGGCAAACCTAAGTCTACTTAATTCATCAACTAATTTCGATAAGTCTAAAAAATGTATAATAGTTTTATATTCTGATATTACTTTCGATTCCGGAACTTTAAATGTTATAAGTCCTGACGAATGCTGAACATTGGTTACTTTATATGCTGAAGTTACTATCAATATCGCTGAGGTCACTAGATACCATTTCTCCATCTGAAACAGTTTCAAATAATTTTTTCTTGCGATTTCGTTTAGATTTTCTTTTTCTAGCAATATTGTCAGTATGAACTTTTATGGTTTTATTTCTATCTATAAATGGTATGACAGGTTTATAAACATTTTCAGATTTATCCTTTATTCTTCTTTTGACATAAGGTTTATCTTGTTCTATCACAGGATCCTCCCGATTCTTGTTTAATTTGTCGGTTCTTTCCTCTTTTTTCTTTATTTATGGCTATTTTTAATTTATTATGAACAATATTCATGTTTTTGTGATATTCACTTACAAGCTGTTCCTTAATTATTCCTTCATTCTTTTCAGGGTCTTTTATGATTCCGTAGGTAATCTCGTTTGGAGTAAGTTTAAGCGTTTGATTGATTGAATTATTAAAAGTTAGTGTTGCTAAATTTAAATTTATTTTTAAATCATTTCTTGGGTTTTCTTCTTTTAAAGCTCTTAAGATTTCAATCAAAGTTGATTGGGCTCTATTTAAGAGTCCTAGGGAGTTAGGGTGGTTAGGCGTTGTATAGTAAGCTTCTATTCCTAATGATTCAAGGAAATTTCTGATTAAGTTGTTATTAAATTCTTTTCCGTTGTCCATTTTTATTCTAATGGGATTTGGAAATAGGGCCAAATATTCGGTTAGTACCTGAAATATATTAATTGCATTTACATGTTTACATAATCTTGCGAAAAGTTTTTTTGAAAAGGTATCTATTATGGTTACTATATTATGAGAATCAAACTTTAATATGTCTATCATTATTTCCTCAAAAGGTCTTTCCATTTGGGGTTATTTGATATTTAGTTTTAATAGGCTTTCGCTCATATTTCACTTGCCTGCAAATAGAACATTTGTTTATAAATTCAGATATGTCATCTTTCATATTGGGCCAATAATAATTTCTTTTGAGTTTCTCAAATGTTTCTATTATACCTCTATGGTATGATTTTCCTGTATGGTACGTTTCTAACAGTTCTTCTTGCTCATCTCTTTCTAATACGTCGATTAGTTTTCTTTTGTATCTTTTTATTTTTACGGTGGGGAATTTATTAATTATTATTTCGGTCAATTTTTTGTATATTGCTTCAAATTCAGTCCTTACAGACTCAACATTTGGTTCACAATAGACACCATACACGGTTTTTGGTTTTATTAGTTCAAGAAGTGTTTCTTCTAGGTTATTTTTCCAAGGGTATGGAGTTTCTAAATAAATTCTTGTCTTACCGTTTAGTAATAATGGGTTTGGCTGAGCCCCTTTGAATTAAAATTTGGAATTTTTCAACATTTATTGCTCTATCTTCTGGTACTATAAGAATCTGTTCATTGCTTGAATCTTGAGAATGTTGGGTTGGAGCTAAACTTAATTGTTCATTTTGAGGGGGAGGTAATTCTTGCAAAATTTCATCATAGTCTTCTGGAGGTATTGGTGGCAATTCTACATTACTTGTTTCTTGTAAAATTTTGTCTAGTTCTTCATCTGGATCTATATCCATTTCATCAATTACATTTAATTCATATTCATTTTCTATATTAATTCTACTTAGAGCGTCAGCTACAAAATTGGTTTTTCCGTCAGTATGTTTTATGTCAAACTGAAATTCACTCAATACAAATATCCATTTCATAATTCTTGTATTATTATTTTTCATCGTAAACAACCACTGTAATGGTTTATGATCTGTGATTATTGTAAATTTTTGACCGTATAAATATGGTTTGAAATGTTTGCAAGCGTACACAATGGCAAGGAGTTCCTTTTCTATTGTGGAATATCTTTGTTCAGTTGCGGAAAGAGTATGAGAGGCGAAGGCTATAGGGTGATCCCTCCCTTCTGAAATTTGGGAAAGTACTGCTCCCAGTGCTGTATTACTAGCATCTGTCGTTAGTAACATGGGGGAGTTAAAATCTGGGTATTGAAGTATCGGGGCATTTATTAAATGTAATTTAAGTTGTTCAAAAGCGTTTTTGTATTTGGTAGGGTCAATATTACTCTCGTCTCGTAGCTGATTAGTTAAAGGTTTTGCTATCTGAGCATAATTTTTTATAAATTTTCTATAATACCCTGACATTCCCAGGAATTGTTTAATTTCTTTAATGGTTTTTGGCAAAGGAAATTTTTCTATCGCATTAATTTTTTTTGGGTCGGTTTTAATTCCATCTTTTGTTAATATGTGCCCTAAAAATGGTAATTCAGTTTTCATAAATTCTGTCTTATCAAGTTGAATAGATAGTGAATGTTCTTTTAGTTTTCTTAATATGGTTTCAATATGTTTCAGGTGATCTTCGGGAGTTTTAGAATAAATAATTATGTCATCCATATAGACGAGCGTGTTGTCGGTGTTAGATAGCATTGAGTTCATTGCACGCTGGAACGTAGGAGGTGCATTGCTCAGCCCGAAGGGCATTCTTAGAAACTCATAATGACCTGTGTCTGTTGAGAATGCAGTTTTCTCAATGGACTCGCTCGACATCTCAATCTGGTGGAATCCTGAAGTTAAATCAATTGTTGTAAAATATTTTGATCCATGCAGTTTATTCAACAAATCTTCTATATTAGGTAGAGGGAATCTATCTGGTATTGTTTCAGCGTTTAGTTTCCTATAATCAACCACCATTCTAATTTTCTTTTTACCCGATGCATCTTCTTTTTTTGGGACTATCCAAACTGGGCTGTTGTAAGGGGAATTACTCTCTCTGATAATACCATTTTTTAACAACAATTTATTGATTTCTTCGTCGACCTTTTCCTTAAAATATTGTGGGTATCTGTAATTTCTGGTATAAATTGGTTTATCCGTCTTCAATCTAATTTTATGTTTCAAAAGGTTTGTTGGCTTTAATTTTTCGTTTTCCGACTTAACAATTTCTGGATATTTCATTAAAATATCAAATAATTTTACTTTAGTATTCTTTTCTATGTGATCATGTCTTACTAACTGATATAATTCTTTTTTATTATTAATGATATTTAATTCATTGCTATCAATATTCATTATTTCACCATTTAATATTTTTATTTTTAATTTATTAAATTTAATTTCTTTTATATCTTTTGTAATATTAATTTTAGTTTCTAATGCTTCCATTGTATCCATTCCTAATAGCAATTCATATTTTTGACTAAATTTAAATATCTTGAATCTAACTAAAAATTCATCTCTCAACCCTAGCCTAGGAGCAAGATCAATTAGCACTGAGCCATTTCCTCTCTCACTTCCTACGGGGGTGATGACTATGAACTCTTCCGATTTAATTTCAGTTCCTACGGGTACGGAACGGGGGTTTATATAATTAATTTCGGATCCTGTATCCACTAACCAATGGTCGCCAGTATTGTCTTGAAATGAAGGAGAATCATGTAAAAGATTTAGATGGTATACTGGGCATTGTCTGGAGGTTCCGTTTTTTGGTCTCCTACTCCTAAAAAATTTTCAAATTTCGTTTCCAATTCCGCCAATCTTGTTTTTAATTCCTGATTTTCCTCTTCCAGGTGATGGAAGTTGTTACTTTTCACTGTTCTCATAGAAACAGTGTTTTGAGAATTTGGATTTTGATGTTGGGGTTGGTTATAAGTTTGTTGTTGGGGATGATTATAAGGTTGTTGTTGTTGTTGTTGATTATTAAAATTAAAATTTGAAGGGTTATACGGGTTTCTTATTTGGTTACTATGACCTCTATATGGCTGTTGGTCTTTGTAGTAATTTTGAGGGTTATAGTTTCTATTATATCTCTGCTGAACAGATCCTTGGTGGTAATCGTTCTGTGGTTGATGATATTGGGGGACTTTATTGTAATTAGGATGATTATAATTATTATTTGATGGGTTTTGATATTTTTCGGGCTTATTTTGGGGTTTGTTTTGTTTATAATGGTGGGGCTGGTAGTTTCTACCATGACCTTGGGGGTATAAATCTTCCATGATTATTCTGCATTCGTTGTACAGAATATTTTTCATGTCTGAAAGTTCTCGAATAGTAATGTGATTCAGGGTGTCTTTTAATCTAGGATGTAAATTCCTGATCACGTGATCGACTAATATTCTCATTTGTGTGGCGGTTTCCTGTGGTTTATTTTCGATAGATATATCAACTAATATTCTATTTTTTATTAGTATTTCATAGGGGATTACCCGGTTTATATAGTCAATTGGGTGTTCATTCCGATTAATGGAAATTTGTGATGCTTCGTATTGTAGGTGCGTTGTTGTCCTACTGTCTCTAAACTGATTTATCAATCTAGTTTTGAGATCGTTCACGGTCATAAAATTTTCGTACATGCACAGATGTCTTGCCGTACCTTCTAATCGAAACAATGCTTTTTGTAATAGCAATTGTTCATTTTCCTCCCTATTAAGTATGTTTTCGTTGCAATTGGCATTATAAAAAAGCTCAATTGCTTTGATAAAAAATACGAGTTGTGATGGGTCACCGTCATAATGTGGTAGGTGATCGTAACATTCTTTTGTCATTAGTTTGGTAGTCATTTTGTTAATTTCCTCTTCAATTTTTTCTAACTCAAATCTATTTTTATTTAATATCTTTTTTAATTTACCCTTACAATAATCTTTTTGCATAAAAATTAAATGTTTTAAATGTTAATAATAATAAAATGTTAACAATAATAAATGTTTAAAAATGTTTACAATGAAATGTTTACCTTAAAATAAAGAAGTGTTTTATGGTGAAGTCCAGTATTTAATATTTTTCTTGACTGGCGCTGAAGTATTGAAATACACCTTCAAGTGAGCTGCTCCAGATCCTGTTCAATATTTCATCGGACCTTCTTCTTGACCAGTTCTTCAGAGTGGTAGGCGAGTATCCCAAATCCTGTTGACCAATGGGTCTATTTCGTCAGATTTTCTTGAATATCTTTGCCAACCTTCTTCTCTTCTAGCTTGAAGTGCACCAGTCCCTATTTGGGCGCCAAATAAATAACTGGAACCACTAATTCACTTTTTAAAAACTTTATTTAAAGCAAACTTACAAATAGATCTTAAACTGAAAACAACTATGTACAAAGGCTATGACTGAACTGATTGAACTGATCCCTCTCTCCTAGATCTGAGGAATATATATACTAGATCTCTGAGAATGCTGACTAAGAGGTATCTGAGGACTAGGTGGGTTCATAACTCTCTTCCTAGGAAACCACTTCAATTTAGCAGCCTGAAGAATTCTTTACTAAAACCTGAATAAAACCCAAAATTATGACAAGGTACAAACACCGTAACGTACGTCAAATTATTAAAGGTTTTTTTTTCTCTTAAAAGCCAGTTAAAAATCGAGGAAACGGAAATTTTGACGTACCATGTTACCACACTACCTGAGAATATTCTCAGGTAGTGTGATAACATCCTAATATACCACAGAACATGAATAATTAACTTTTTTTCAAGGTTGCCTAGGCTTTTGGAAAAGCTAAATTACCATTTTATTTGAAAATGAACCACATGCATTGTCTTATGACTTCTGGGGGATCTCCCATTGTCTCAGTGTAGATCAAGGATCAAAGCAAGAATGGTACATGTTTTTCGAATAGGTATATATTTACATCAGTTTGTACAATAATTTAATAATAACAATAATTAAATTAGACTCTAGTGTGATTTTGAAGCGGGAATGTAATATTAGAAATATTAATATTAATTAATAATATGGACTAATGGAAGAAAAAGCGATGAACAGGGAGGAATGGAGGAACTGTCTTAGGGAGGAGTTTGGTTTAAGGAAACTTCGAATAGCGAAGCAAATCCTTTTTAAAAAATAAATTAATAATATTTCTTCTTTTTTTTATTAATGAGTAACAATAAAATAATTAATACAAGAGTTAAAAGACGGACGGTTAGACTCTTGAAACCAAGTTAAGTCTAACCAAGACGGTTAGACCTGTACTATCTTTTAAAAAAAAGCATGGTATTCCTTTATAACGCTATGCAAAGCATTAAATCTTTAGATTGACATATTAGAAACATAGATTTGAGTTTTCAGTTACAATAGAGTAAGATTGGTATGTACAAAATATTTCTCATAGATACTTCTCAATCGATAGCAATCGAGTTAAGATTGTTCTGATTTACGTTTTTCTTTGTTGACATTATCAGCTGTCTGTACTATTGTCAAAATTGTACGAAGTATCTCTTATTGTTAGAAAATGATAACGTTACTCGTAATTGTTCTAAAATATCTACGAAATTGATTAGGATTTTTTAAATATTATTTATTAAGTATTGTTTTAAAAACTATATATTTTTTATATTATTGATCTACATTATTTAAAATGTTGAATGAAGCATCAGAAGCTGGTGATGATAGATCAGAAATTTTATTAACTCATGGAGGAGGATGCTGTTCTCCTGGAGGAGCATGTTATCGATATTTTGCTCTTCTTTTAATGTGCTTTCTTGGATTTGGTAGTGATTCTCAATTCATTTTTTTTTATCATTACTAAATATTTATTTATTATTCATGTGCCATTTTTTCCAGGTTCATATTTTTGTTATGACAACCCAGGTGCTTTACAGGATGTAATAGTAAAGGATATGTCATTATCAACTGCTGAATTCAGCTATTTGTATGCTAGCTATTCATGGCCTAATGTCATACTATGTTTCGTTGGAGGTTTTCTTATAGATCGGTATGAAATATTTTTACTTATGCATTGTTATTATTATTATTTTTTTTATTTGCTGTAGTATCTATTTTTCAGTGTGTTTGGCATTCGATTTGGAACTGCATTGTATGCTTTTATAGTTTTTGTTGGACAAGTAGTTGTCGCACTGGGATCAATTTTTGACAGCTTTCTAATAATGATATTTGGAAGATTGATTTTTGGGTAAGTTATTATTTTAGTGTCATTTCTTTGATGAAAATTGTGTTAAGTTTTATCAGGGGTTAATTTTCTATTAAAACATGTATCATTTAGTCTGTAATACTGCATTATATTTTGTAATATTTCAATTTATCATAAGACATACCTTCCTATTCTGCTATTTTGAATTACCATTTCTGAAAATCTTCACATTTCCGTCATGTCTGAGTTTTACTTTCCCAAACCTAATATTATATAATTAAACATCTAAATACATCAATAATTGTTTCTTTTTTATGTTTTGGCTCAGTAACCTGTATCCCTCAGTATTACTTCTGGGCTTTATATATATTGGATTTGTATTTAGTGTCTTCTTTAGATTCTCTGTCTAAAGCATCACAAAGTGTGGTACTAATTGACAGAGCTTGATCCATAAATCTCAGTCCTATTTTAGCTATTTCCTCCTTTTCAACAATAGAACCTTATCCAAAGGCCTCCCTTACTCCTTTCTCCCATGTTTTTCTGGACTTCCCATCTGTGACTTTGTTGTACTATTATATTTTCAGATATAAGTGAAACTTATACATAAAAATAAAAAGTGAGTCTATACATATCAATGAATTACTATGAAAACATTTCTTGCAGTGCTTCTGAGCAAAATATTCATGTGCTTTTTAGTTTTCAGTTCAATATATATTATATTACACAGACAATAGGCAATAATGGCCTCAGTTCTCCTAGGATTGACTTATTTCTTCCCTTTTGATTATTATTATTAGATACCCTGTTGATAGCTATCATTGTCATGGCCAAAATATAGGCATACAAATTAAAAACAATTGGTCTGCGCATAGTCCAAAACAGTGGTTTTACAAAATGTCTCTGATTGCCCTTCTTGTTTTCTTAACTTTTACGAAGAATGCAATGGAAAAAAAAATGGCTTTGCAAGTATAATCATTCAGACTTACTGGTAACAGTAAATTAAAAACAAACCTTAACAACATGCATTTGTTTATTTTTTGGTCTTGAGATGAACTGTTCTTTTAGGTTGACTCAGTCAAGGTCAAAACACAAAATAATAGTAATTTAATCATTTATTTAATTTTTTTTTCAGAATCGGCGGTGAATCATTAGCTGTAGCCCAAAATTATTATGCTGTTATTTGGTTTAGAGGACGTGAACTTAATATGGTGTTTGGATTACAGCTCAGTTTTGCTAGACTTGGTTCTGCTGTAAATTTCATTTTAATGGGACCGTTACACAAATATGTACATCATTATTTTAAAGGACGAGAGGGATTGGGTGTTTCATTGCTCATTGGTAGGTTATCTATGTATGTAAATGACAAATAATTGCATAATCTACTCAATTCTTCAAGTAAAGTCTTGTTATATGCTTTTACTTATTTATTTTCAGCATCTATAACTTGTTTGGTATCTTTTATTGCTGCGATTGGACTGGCTTGGTTAGATAAAAAACAAGAACCCATTTCAAATGAAATAGCAGAAAATGAAAAGAAAGATGAAGTTAAATTATCTGATGTTCTTGACTTTTCTCCAGCATTTTGGTTGATAAGTGTGATTTGTGTTGCCTATTATATTGCTATATTTCCTCTCATTGCTCTAGGGAAGTAAGTATATAACTGTTTAACGTGTTTATGAAGTAATCTCATAGTAAATTAAAATATTTTTTAGGGTTTTTTATATGAGAAAATTTGGTCTGAGTGCAGATGATGCAAACTTTGTAAATAGTATGCTATACATAATCTCAACTATTGCCTCCCCAATGCTTGGCCTTCTTGTTGATAAAACTGGCTGGAACTTGTTTTGGGTGTTTATTTCAATTTGCTCGACAATTGGTGCTCACAGTCTTCTTGCTTTCACTTTTATCAATCCATATTATGCAATGGTAAGTTAGATTAATTAAGTATTGATTAATTAATTAAGTTTTATAATGTAAATTTAAGAATTTAGTTTATCTTATAATTTATAAGATTAATATAAGTCTTTTTAAACGTTGAATCAAAAAGAAACTTAGGATTGATCCTTCTATATCATCATGCGTACCTCAAGTGAAAAAGAAGCTTATTTAACTATCAAAATTTACTTTTAATAGAATAAGTCAAGACCTTTTTATTTCTTTTCCTTATATGTTATCCCCATATAAGGACCGTTTATTTGTATATTAACATGTTCCACGCCTTACAGGCATACTACATGTTTTACAATGTTATTAAAAAGTTAACATGATTAGATTAGCATAACGTAGTAATATAACAAAAAAAAAGCCAACAAGAAACTACCTCCGCTTCCCATCATTTGTCAGTTTGTCAAAGTCGATCTTTCGTATGAATGTGAGTAAGTGAGTCTTAAATTTAGAGAACAAATTTTGTTCTGTCTCTGGCCATGTGCCATGATGTTCCATGATTTTTTACTAGATTAAACCTTTGTCTTTCAAATGCTTTACATTTGTAAAGTACATGTCTGAAATTTTGAGTCTGTCCGTCTTCATTACATATGTCAGATCGTATTATGTTAAATCGTTTGAGATGTTGTTTAGAGTTACCGTGTTCTGTCATTAGTTGTGTTAGTTTGTAGTTGTTACTTTGTATGTGTTTGTAATTGTTGTGTGTAATGTGAGGTTTAAATTTGTGTAAGCTTGGTGACTTTGATGAGGTCACCCACAATTGGTCCCACTTTTCAACCATATCAGAACTTATGTCCCGCTTTATATATGATGATGGAACTTTGTTATACGAAGTTAACAAATTACTTTTAGCCGCCTCTTTGGCTAGGTAATCTGCCCTTTTGTTACCCTCAATTCCAAAGTGTGCTTTAACCCATTTTATAGAGACCATTTTCCCTTTGTTCTTAATGGTTATTAAATTTCGTCTGATTAGGTCTGCTAAATAGTCATGTATGTCTGTATTATGAATCGACTCTATTATAATTTTACTGTCTGTGTGTATTGTAATATGTGTGTTAGTCTTTTGAGTTCGTTAATTATGTATTCCGTAACTTTCAAAACAGCAAATTTCTCAGCTTGGTTATTTGAACAGTACGATTCTAGTTTATACTGATGTTCTATGGTTCTGCCATCTTGAGCTTTAAATAACCATGCACATCCAACGTTCTCGCTGTCCTTACAACTGTCCGTATAGATTTCTGTTTTGTCGGTATTAACTGAATAACAATTGGGTGTAGTCCACAAATTTGATGCAGTGTGTATCCAAAACTTGCAGTCTATGTTTTTTTCTATTTTGTCTAATGTTAGGTCTTTATATCCTGTCTTTGTTTAAGCAATGTCGTTAATTCGTCAATTTTTAATTGAACTGGCAAAATACCTGCCAATAATGTCGCAGCATCAAATGACAACGTGCGATATCCTTTGCATATTTTGATTGCAATGATCCTTTGTAGCCTCTGTAGTTTTATAACATTTTTTTTACGAAGTACAGCTGGATGCCAAACATGTACAGCATAAAGCATTTTAGGGAGGTTAGCTGCTTCATATATTACTTTTAAAACCAACGATTTAAGGCCCCATGTTGCTCTAGCAGCTATTGACAGTCCGTTAATCATCCGTAGAGTGTTGTTATAAAGGTTGTCTAAGTGCCTGTTCCAATTTAGTTTTCTATCGAAGAGTACACCTAAATACTTTATTGTGTCACATTGGGCTAGTCTGACTGTATTGAGTCGTATGTTTAAATCTAGTACTCTCCTTTTTATAGTAAAAATAATGAATTCAGTTTTTTCCAAATTAAAGTTTAGTTTATTACCTCTAGTCCAATGTCCTAGTCTTGATAGTGTCAGATTTGCTATTTCCTGGAGTTCATCAAAGTCTTTTCTTTTTACAAGTAACAGTAAGTCATCTGCATAAGCTAGTCACATTGTATTTTCATGTAAGTCTGTTTTGAAAACTTTATTAATTAATACGTTCCATAATATTGGTGATAATGCTGATCCTTGAGGAGTTCCTAAAGTCAGTTTCTTTTCTATTGAGTGATAGTTTGTCTGAGCAGTAAGTTTTCTGTCAGTGAAATAATTCTGAATAATTTTGTATATGTTTTTTGGACAGTCATATTTTGTAAGATTATGTCGAACCGCAGGCCACCAAGCATTGTCAAAAGCTCCAGCAATGTCTAAAGAAACTACTAAGTTACTTTTTTGGTGGAGCGTGTTATTGATTTGTTCAGTTAGTTCGTTGAGGGCTTGGTCAGTTCCAGATTGTGGTCTAAATCCAAATTGATGTCTGTCAAGTATTTCGTTAGTCGTTAGGTGGTACATTAGTCTATTTTTTAATATTTTTTCAAAAACCCTACCCATCACAGGAAGCATACTCAATGGTCTAAGGGAATATGAATTTGATTTGGGAATTAGAACTAATTTAACCCCTTTCCAGTTCTTTGGAAATTCCTTTCTTTTAAATAGGATTTTATAAATAGCTGTAATCAATTTTGGTTTCAGCAATTTTCTTAATTATTTGAGAGTCTATTTTGTCTATTCCACAGGCTTTTTTATCATTTAATTGTTTAACTGTATCTAATATTTCGTAATCTCGGATGCCTTCGTCATCTTCGTTATTGGGTGGGGTAAGTACGTCTAGTCTCATTTGTCTATGTTCATTATTGTCATTGTTTGTTGTGTCATCTTTAATTATTTTATCCAGTACGTGATTTAATATTTGCTGAGTGTCTGTTGTGAATGTTCCTGGTCGGGTCATTATTGTTGAGAGTAAACTGTGAGATTTATTTTGTTTGTTGCAAATTTATAAGTCAAGACCTTATAAACACAGGAAATACTGAGTGTGTTATTGCAGCACCTGGAAATATTTATGCTAAGATATACAGGGGGTTCATATTCGAAGGCCACTCCATTTTTTTCCCCACAGTTTTTGAAATTTTGAAACGAAAGTTTCAGGGTCTTAACTGTGTCAAACAAAGTTTCTTTTCAGGTTATAGTCTGCTCTCCAACCTTCTCCAGTTCTTCTCCAGCGACCCTAGCTTTGGAATTCCCAATGGGATGTGTTTTTTATGACAGATTTCGATAGAAAATCAAATTTTGAATCGATTTTATACCAGTGATTTTTTTTATCTGAGGCACCGTTTCGCCGCAAATCATGAAAAATCATTTTAAGAAAATAAGCAGTCTAAAACTGGTATTGTAAAAATAAAATAAACTTTGAACAAAAATATGAAATTAAGTCTGTTAGGGTTTTGGCAAATGGTGTTGGACAAAGAGAGTTCTGATTTATGAACTTTTAACACTCCATGGGGGCGGTATAAATTTTTACATCTTCCTTTTGGAATAAACTGTGCTCCGGAAATTCTCCATGCTCGATTTAAAGACATTTTCGGAGATTTGACTGGTTGTGATATTTTTATCTGGGCTAGAACAAGAGAAGAACATGACAATAATTTGAAGGCTGTATTGGATAGAGCTGTGAAGCAAATTGTAAAATTTCAGTGGAAAAAATGTAAGTTTGGAGTAAAGGAAGTAGTGTACATAGGACATCGTCTTTCAGAAAGAGGGGTTCATCCGGATCAAGAAAAGCTGGCGGCTATTGATAGTATGTCTATCCCTGCATCTAAGAAGGACAGCCTATTGCTTATGTTTCCAGAAGTTTAACGGAAACTGAGATAAGGTATGCAAACATTTAAAAAGAAATGTTGGTTGTCCTTTTTGGGTGCGAGTGCTTTCACAGCTATACATATGGAAGGCCATTTAGGGTTGAAGCTGATCATAAGCCTTTAGGAATGACTCAAAAGTAGCCTATTCATTTATTTCCTCCACGGTTATAAAACATGATATTGAAATTACAAAAATATGAATTTGAATTATCTTATAAACCAGGAAAGGAAATGTGGGTTGCAGATACGCTATCAAGAGCACCATTAGCCCAGGGAGAGGAAAAGGAGAGTGAGGATCCTTATACCATTGCAATGATTAAAAATATGCCAGTTTCTGAAGAAAAGATAGTTCTATTTCAAGAAGCGACCAGAAGTGATGAAGAACTGCGCACTGTAATAAACTAGATGGAGAAAGGTTGTCCAAAGATTAAAGACCCTTTGCTTGCCAGATACAAATCAATCAAAGATGAGCTGACCCATTGTGAAGGTATCCTCCTCAAAGGTTGTCAAATGGTCGTCCCGAAATCCCTGTGAAAGGAGATGTTGAATAAAATTCATTAATCTTACCAAGGGGCATAAAAGTGCATTTTGAATGCGAGAGGGTGTCTCTATTGGCCTGGTATAAAAAATGACATTATGAACCAAGTGAAGAAATGTGAGTTGTGTTGAAAATATTCCAAGTCCCTATTTAAGCAGCCAATGATACTACAGGAAGTGGTGGAAGGACCCTGGAGGAAAGTAGCTATGGATATTATGGAACTTCATGGACTTGTATATTTGATTGTGGTAGATTATTTTTCGAAATTTTGTGAGTTGGAAAATTAAATGGTTTTGGTGCACAGGGAGTCATAAATGCGGTTAAGGGTGTTTTCTCGACACATGGGATACCATGTGAGGTGATTTCAGATCAAGGAACTCAGTTTGCTAGTTTTGCATTTTTAAACTTTGCAAAGCAGTAGGACTTTAAACGCACTTTAATTAGCCCAAAGCACCCACAGGCCAATGGTTTGGCTGAGCGTTAGGTCCAGACAGTCAAAAGAATTTGAAGAAGTCATTGGAAGCCCGAACTGACCAGTTTTTATGTTTATTGGAACTAAATAATACTCCCTTTTCAGATATGCCATCTTCTGCTGAAATGCTCATGGGTAGACGCCTTAAAGGAGTTTTGCCGGTCACCAAGGATTTTTAATGCCTGGTTGTAGTTGACACAGAAGCTATTAAGAAGGTCTTAGAGAATCTACAAAGGATGAGTAAAACTTGTTATGATAAAGGTGTAAAACCACTGACAGAACTAGAAACCTGTCAGACTTAGCTTTCAGAAAACATCTAGTTCTGAATGGGTACCAGCACGAATGGAGCAGAAAATGAATTGCCCAGAATCTCATAGCTTGAAGGTGGAAGGGAGTCCATGTTTGATAGAAAGAAACAGACGGATCACGGGCTTGTCAATGATTTGAGCCTCTCGGGGTAACCTTCCAAGTCGACCTGTTCTCACCGCTCGTCATACCAGTCGCAGGAATGTCTTAATTTCATATTTTTGTTCAAGGTTTATTTTATTTTTACAGTACCAGTTTTAGCTATATTAAGAGCAAAAAACCTCCTGTAGCTATATTAAGAGCCAAAACCTCCTGTAATTGAAAAATGTTTTTTTTTTCAATAAACAGTAATTTTTCATTCATTTATTCATTCAATACCAGTTTTAGAATGATTTTTCATGATTTGCAGCGAAACGGTGCCCCAGTTAAAAAAATTCACCAGTATAAAATCAATTCAAAATTTGATTTTCTATCGAAATCCGTCGTAAAAAATACCACATCCCATTGGGAATTCCAAAAACTGTGGAAAAAAGAGGGGTTGGCCATAGAATATTGAACACCCTGTATATCCATTTAATTTTAATGCTTTTCCTTTTATTTTGAGGTGGGCCCATAAGGGGTTGGCTTTTCTTAACCTTTATAAATCGCCTTCTATGCAATATGTATAATTGTGTATTTTATAGTATTATGCATGTTTTTCCTCTGAAGTAGCCGTTACAGGTTTGCTCCAATCTTCTCTCTTACATCTTGTAGTATACCTATAGCCACTGAATGATACTTGTTTCAGATCTGCCATCTAGCTATTTTTAATGGCTGAATATATTTATTGTTTATATTTATTATTATAAATATATTTATGTTAGGTTACACTTGGCGTTGCCTATTCCATGTGTGCAGGTGCCCTATGGCCAATGGTTTCTATGGTTATTCCTGAATACCAACTGGGCTCAGCTTATGGAGTGTAAGTATATTTTAACTGATTGGTTAGTGCTTAAATTTTTATTACATGCTTTTTTAGTATTTATAAATAAATTATTTTATTTTGTGTACTTCAAATCTTACCTAGAGAATTTAAAAATTAATTTGATTGTGATGGGACTCAGTGGCCGAGTGAGTTGGGGCTAGGGTCTCTGTTTTGAAGGTTGTGGGTTCGAAAACCACCTGGGCAAGTTAAAATTTATTTCATGGTGGACCCACAAAATGAATCTTGGCCTTCCCACCCTGGTTAGAATAGGTTGGTAACCTGTAGGATAACCTGTCCTTCCTACCCTAGTTGGAGTACATAAACAAAAACAAACAAATTAGATTATAGGAAGATGTATTTCTACAGCTAAACAGAAACACCACATCCAAGCAGAAATACTTTAATGCCAACGTCACAAAATTAAAGTATTTCTACTTGGACATGATGTTTCTGTTTAGACTGCATCCCTGATTATCTTCTTCTCCCTTCTTCATAACCGTCATCTATACTTTTATTAAAATTAGATTATAAATTGAAGATATTTTATGAATAATTAGAAATTAGGATTATTTAAACTAATAACAAACCATTTTCTGCAATATTTTAATGTTATAGAAATTCCTATTTAAAGATAGTATGATATAAACTAGAGGGTATGTAAGAAGAAGAATTTAACTTTTTGATGATTTATAGGAGCCATGAGTCTTTAGAAAATAGAGTTGTGACAAATCATGTTTGGAGTTTTATTACTATGAATAGTAAATTTATTCAAATTTGTCTTTTTTTATTTTCAGATGAAATTTCTTTAACTTAATTTTATTAGTTAACAAAAAACCTTACACAATTATAATTATATAGTCTTATAGGTATACTAATTTCAAACCAAAAGATAAATATCAATGTGGAAGTGCGCTAATTATTTGTGAATTAGTTAATGTGAAAAAAAGGTTGAACCAAAAATATAGACCTCCAGCCAAAAGACATATCGTAAAAAAAAAAATACTAATAAAATAAATTTTTGCTATATAATTATCAAATAATTAACATTTTTATCTTTTGTTATTTAGGGCCCAAGCTTGCCAGAATTTTGGTCTAGCTATTTGCACCATGTTGGCTGGAATGATAGTTGATAATGGAGGTTATCTTATGCTGGAAATATTCTTTTTGTTTTGGCTTTTTGGTATTTCTATATTTTTATTTCATAATATCATTTATTATTAATCATATTTCTGGTTTATTTTAATTTATTTTTAATTTTTAGTTTCATTGATTGCCTGTTTATGTGTGTGGTTTTATGATATGAACACAACAGGAATGTTGAACATGACTGTTTCTCAGCGTGCTGATTATGAGTTAAATAAAGGGTTAGTATAGAATTATAATTATTTTAAAATTAAATATTAAGATCAAGTTTGCGGCATTATAATTATATAGTATATTGTGTATAGATTTATAGTCACACATGGGCAGTGAACACAGCAAAGTGGGTACACCAATGAAGTAGGGTTGTTGGAAAAGCTTTTAAAACATTTTTATTCAAAACACTCATGCATAACTCTTAATATGCTTTGGCATTTAGATAGTTTATTTAGATTCTCAAGTGAATTAAGTAGTTGAAAATACGCACTTATGTATTATTATGTTAATGTCTACATCAATCCTCATAAAACAAGGTTTAAGGTTAGTGAAAGGAAGAAATGGTGAACATAATGATAATAGGCTTCAGATTTTCCCAATTTTGACTGTTACGGAAGTAACTATTGAGTATCATACAATAGTAAAGTCCTATTTCATTGGTGTTGTCTATGTTACTAGGATGAAAATCCTCTAAAAATTTGCAGAAACCATTAAAATTTTTCATGATATTTTATTGCAGCAATAAAATATCTTATTATATATTATAATTATAATATATCTTATTCAAGACTGACCATTTTAATTTTTTTTTTTTTTTTTTTTTTTTTTTTTTTTTTTTTTAAATCCTTTACTAAGATCAAAAGAGTGCAATACTTTATTAACAATGTACCCTTCTTACAATGTCCTTCCTGCTTTGTTAAAGCTTTTATCCTAAATTAATCAATATGCTAGTTATAACCATATCTCATCTTTCTGACGTTTTCTTACTTCCGTAGTGAACAGCATAGTCTATTTTTCTTGCTTGTGGTTTTCCTCCTGGAACTCTCTCAACCTTGATTTTCTATTCCCCTGTAATTTTTATTTTTAACCAGACTACGGAATGAAGAGGAAAAGAAAAAACAAAGCTATTTTGTTTCTTATCTTAAATTTTTTGTACTAATATTTCACAATTTTATTCTTTTTTGATTTTACAAGGAGTCATTCTTTAATTATTCTTATTCTTTTTTCTTTAAATATTACTCTTTTTTTTTTTTCTTTTTTTTTTTAATTGTTTTACTGTATAAGAGAGTTAGATCATAGTATTAGTTGGTAATTTGTTTTGTTATTTGCATACAGATTATTTTCTTCCTTTCTTTCTAAATATACATCTCATAATTTAAATGTAAAATATAATATAAATTAAATTGAAAGATCATACATTTTTCCATTATAATTCATTTCCTAGGAAAAATAAATTGGCTGGAAGGATAAGAGCTCATTCGTCTGCGGATGTCAGTCCTTATGAAGTTATCAATCCCCAATCAGACTTTCAAATAAGGAATAGATATCTATCAAGGATTGGTGCTACTACAGTAAGTAAATTTCCCATAATACATATTTTTACATTCTGTTATCTCCTAAGTTTTTTCAAGACCTAATATCTCTAATCTATAAAAATAAAAGGTATACTTCATATTCTGCTTTTGGAAAAATAATTTAAAAAACTAATCTTATACAGTCGACTCTCCTTAATCCAAATTACAAGGGCCAAAGCAAAAATTTCAGTTTGTAGAGATTTTCGGTTTAAAGAGAACAATAACTTAGGAGGTTAGGAGTAAAAAAAAAACTTTAGAGTTAGAAATAAACAGTTTTACTAAAGATGAGTTAATTTAAAATTTAGCACAAGCAATAAAATATTTAAATACTAAATATTTAAATAATAACTATAAATATGGATATATGTAATTAATTTGTCTTAAAAAAAAGTCTGTGATTTTCTATTGACTGAGGGATTCCAAACTTGTCTTATATTTATAAAAGTATACTTTATAAATATAAGACGAGAGTTGTCTAGAACAATAAGAGTGGCAAAAACATTGCCGTCTATGTCTTATCTGATGAAGTACTGTTAAAATATTTTTTAAGATTTTCCCGCCTCCTTTGAACTGTAAAATTGTTGAAGCGACTCCATGTCTTCATTCTCCTCATGATCAAAGTTTTGATCAGTAGAGGATAAAATCTCTTGATTCTTCAGTGAGCTGTAGATCTCCAAATTATCATCAATAGTAACAAATTCTTCAAAAGAAACAACAATTTCTTAATGACTTTGTTTAAGGTTACAGTCCGCCACTTGGTTTGTTGCTATTATTTCTGTATGTGTTCTGCTTTATGCTAGAAATGCTTCTTTAGTAAAACCACATGTAATGAAGCACTTATGAATTGTTCCTTCAGTAACATTTTTACTAGCATTATCTGCCATTTCTATTACCCTAAAACATTGTTGATGTCGGATGATAGAGGTAGGGCCCAAGTTTAGTTTGATTTATTCTTTACACCAACTTAGTGCTGGGCTGAGTCCCTCATTTCATTACTTGACCGAGAGATTGTTGTCCCAAATTATTATTGTTCCATATAATTTATCTTTTTATTATGATGTGATGTTGTTTCCTTTAACAGCATGATCTTCCCATAAAATACTAATAATTGTTATAGCATTTGCCCATGGAGAATCTATCATGCTATTACAAAGTATGTTTTATTGATTATTTTTGATCTATCTTTTATTATATGAACTAATTTTGAGTTATGCTGTAAAGTAAAAAAAAATTTATTGCCATTATCTTCTGTTTTGAAAAATTTTATATCTATTCTTTGGAAACATTTTAGACTTTGTGGTAATCATTTTACATTCAATGTTGTTTTTATTATTTCATTAATGCTTAATTTTGTGTGATACTTGGCATGCTATGTAATTTAAGTCTCTATTGCTAACTTTAACATGATTTCGGTTTCACAGTTGCCTGAACATTTGGATCCATCTAATGCCATGGTATTCAGGACACTTCGATAACTAATTGCATATATGCATATTTGTAAAAATTGCATTTATTTTTTTATTTTATATATGTATATTAGATGTTAAGGATATTGACTTATTTTTTGTTATTTCATAAATGAATAGTGCACTTTTTAGAGGAATATTTTACTCTTTTTGAACTGATGAGTTTTGGTGCTAATACAAAATCTAGGATCTTGATTATTTCATATTTTAGGGAATTATAGTTTTGTGTGTGTGTGTGTGTATATATATATATATATATATATATATATATATATATATATATATATTATATATAATTTTTTTTTTTTTTTTTGCATTGAACTCATTCGTTACTAGCACCTTATTAAAAGAACTTCTGTTATTACTTAAAAATTTTTATATATCCCGAATTGTTTTTATAACTAAAGTATTTTTTTTTTTTTTATAAATGTAGCTATTTATTCAAACAACTATAAACATTTATAGCATTATATGTATTGTCACTCATATATGGTGTCATGTTTGTACCACTGCAGGAAATAACAGAAGTCATCTGTAAAAAGTTAGGAGTATAGCTGAAACAGATATATAAAAAAAAAAAAATTATTTGTGTACAATTTTCCTCGAGTTTATTACGCTTAAACTTATTATTTATGACTAATACGATTTTGAATTAATTTAGACCCATTAAAACTGATCTAACTCCTTGAAAGGATTTTGATAAAGCTATGTCTATTTATTTATTTATTTATTTATCTAGACAACTGATTCTATCCATTAACATTTATTTTATATCTTGACTACATGATAATTATTCTAAACATTGCATTGAAGCATTTTTAAGTATTGGAAAATAGTGCCTTCTTTTCTTGCGTTTTCAGGGTATAATTAGTCGATTTTTTCCTTGTAATCCTGTTACCTTCAATACTATCTTATATGGTAATAATTTCTTTACTTAAAGTTAAATAAATTAACATTTTATTTGTGATATTCTAATAATCTTCCTTTTATTATCTTTGACCAAACATTATCGTCACAAATATTTCAGTTTTAAAACTAGATAAGTATTATCAAATTATAAATTTTTTTTGTCATTTTAAATTGACTATAAGTTATTAGTTATTGCATAGTGGCTGGCAGCGAATGGTTAAAGATTGCAATTTTTTAAATAATAAAAAAAAATATAAGATACAAGAGATAAAAATATATACATATATTTGTATTAAGCATATTTTACAACTATTATTATGATATATTCAACTGATGTAAAATTTTATGTATTTCGGTTCTTATGATATTTAATGTATGTATGCTTTAATATAAATATATTTTTTAATTTATTACAAAGTATATTCTAACACTACAGTATATTTATTGCTGAAAAAAAAATTAAATTAAAGTATGTATGATTTTAATCAGTTAAAGGAATAACAAAATTTTCACTAAACATGAACCATGTCGCAAATGAATTGGCATACATTATCCAAGAAGTCTTATCATTTTAGTTTAGTTCCTGAATGTTCTTGGCTATTATTGATTTCTAATTAAAAACAGTGAAATTAAGCTCTTTATCCTGTCTGTCTAGTTTTACTGTCTTTACTTTTATAGACATAATAAATGTAGAAGATAACAAGTGAATTATGAATGAGTGAGTAGATGTATGTGCTCATCTGTGATGTACTTGAAATGATATGTAGTGTTTCATTAGATTTAAATATGTTTTAAATCAAGTATTGATGGAAGTATTGCCTTTTGAAAATTCTAAGATTATACGATTGGTAAGAACTCCTAATGATTTAGTATAAATATATTGTAATACCAAAACTTGGAATACCTTGGACCAAAGCTTGTTTTATTGTTGTTTTTTTATGGAATATTGATGAAATAATTTCTTGTACACTCTAAATATGCTATCATATTAAATAAATAAGGCTAAAAATGCTTTTATAATACATCAAAATAACAAAAACACATGCAATTATTGTAATTGTTTTTTAGGATGATGGCTAATTATGTACTGGTTTAGTTTTGAGAAATATGTTTTTATGTCTGATAGAGATGACCCAACCTAAGTTTAAAGATGAATGAAGAGAAGCCGTGTAGACCTCAGTCAACAACAAATGATGCTAGTTTGTGTGTGTGATGGGCCTATATGCATAGAACTTTTAAGAAATATCAGTTAAAAGCAATTAATCAGTCTTTGTATTTAATGTCAGTTATTAATATTTATATAAGAATTTATTTAATCAAGTTACATATTTTAATGAGGGTCTGCTACAGTGACCTTTTTTTTAAAATTGACTAATGAAGAATTAAGTTAATTGCTTTTATACATACCTTTTTTTTTTTTTTTTTTAAATAAATGCTTTGCGAATCATAATTTAAAAATCCTATAGCTAGTTAGAATTTTAATTAATTAAAAACATTAAGTATGTCCAGTGTGGAACTGAAGTTAAAAACTGTAGCCTTTGGAGAAAGATATTTATTGCTTATGTTGGGCCATCTCTACTTATGGTGTTTTTTTTTTCCATGATTCGGGTCGATACATATATTACTGATACATTTTTCACTAATGAGAGTTACCAGTCATTTTTGTGAATGCCATTCACTAAATATCTTAATGTTAGTTCCTTTGAAGATCTGGATTAAGAAATGTTTGTTTCAGTCTTTTTATTTTACTGTCCTTCATTTTCTTTAAACAAATAAAATTATGATTACTGTGGAATCTCTATATTAAATTTGAAGCTAAAAAAAAAATTAAAACATCAATTTAAATATGTTGACGATGGATGAAGCTTGACCACAAGAATAAAAAAATATATGTCTCATAATGACAAAAATACCTATCATGACTTCATCGTATAAAACTACCTAGCAACTATATTGAATAGGAACAAATGAGAATATCAAAGAAAGTTGGGTCAGATAAAGTATTCAAAATTTAACGCATACCATGAAATGTAATACGATATTGGGACTTACCGGGTGAAACATTTGTGGTCAAGTAATCTTTTCTTTCTTTTATTTATTTTTTTTAAACCCATTTGTATGTTCTCATTTTCTCATTTTTATTTTGAATGCATTTATTCTAGGGTTCTGGAAAAAAAAAATAAAAATAAAAATATATATATATATATATATATATATATATATATATATATATATATATATATATATATATATATATATATATATATATAATAAATTACATTATATTATTCATTAACAGAAGTTTAATATGTGTGGCGTTCAACTTAATTATTATATTTTATTGTTTAGTTAGTTACATTGTTATTTTATTCGGAATAATCTCTTGTATTCACTTACTTGTATATATTATATTATAATAAATTTATAAGAATTGAAATAATGAACTCATGGTAACTTTTGGTGTCAATTATTATTTTTGTTCCAATGGTAATTATATTTTTTGTAAAATACCTAATTTATATATATTTTTATTGAAATGACTTGAGGTATTTTAGCAGCTTGTAAACATAAAATATATTGTTTGCTCCTATGGTATGCATTATATTATTAAAAGATGCAGTGTATATGATACGCAATGTAATTTTGACCATTAGTTTCTATGTAGAATATTATATTGTATATATTTAGCTTGTATATATAAAAATATATATTTTTTTTAATTGATGTAAGTGAGCATTATTTATTCCTAACTGCATAATTTTAGTTTCAATTATATTTATACTTGACCAAGTTATTGATGGTAGTCTAACAATGTATTGAAGAAATTAAATTTTACACTTTTAATGTTCGTTTTTTTTTTTTACATTAAATTTTGGTCTGTATTCCTAAAAATTTATTTTGTACATACTTTCTTTTTTATTGTTTTTAATACACAATATTGTCACTATCCTACAGGACTTAAGTTGCTGAATTAAGTATATTTGTCATTTCATTACAACTTAAATGATATCTGACAAAGAAATTATCTTGGAATTTCTTTATTACATGGTATTAAAGAAATTAAATTATACCTTCAATGATATGTCAGTGTCAAAGGTTTGTCTTTCATTTTATAAAAAATTTAAACATAATGCCATGATTTGCTGAAAAAAAGGTGAATGAAAACTCACAAGTTCACTATAACAATGATTCAAAAATAATACCAAAATTTTGTTAATTTAACCAATCTCATTTCTTTACATTACTGTTTATTGTACTAGGAAGTAAACCAAATTATAAAATAATACCTTTAATTTCCTAAAAAATTAATTTAATTTAATTTTCTAGTAGGTATTGCATTTTAATTCATTCTTTTCTTACTTCAATCTAGTCAATTTAGTCTGTTATAATAAAAAAAATTTTTTTTTTATTTGTACATTAAATTTTGTTCTGTATTTTTAGAATTTATTTTGTGCATACTTTTTTTCTTGTTTATTTTGTTTAAGCACCTAGTATTGTAAAATAATATTGTTTTTATTATACTGGCCTCGTGTTGCTGAATTAAGTATATTTGTCATTTCATTATACCTTAAATAATATCTGACAAAGAAATTATCTAGCCATTTCTTTACTATACCATTATATTCAATAATTATTAATGGTAAAATTATGGGATAGGTATAATATGGATACATTTTTCTGTCCTTTCTTAATAAATCTTGGTTCCTTCTCCAATCTTAAAACAAAATTTTGTCCTGGTAAACAACTCCAGGATGTAAATTAGCCTAACTTAAAATAATTAATTAGCTACCAATTATGACTGGTTCTTGATATATTCATTAAACAACAAAACATCAATAATAATTTTTATTACCTCACTTTATATTGATCTTAAAATGAAAGAAAGTTAATAATGATTTATTTAAAGAGTTCATCACTCTTATGAATTTCCACTTAGGCAGTAATGACTGTTATCCTACAAGAAACAGATTTATTGTAGCCATGGAGTTAAAGGTGAAGTTTTATTCTGAAGCTAGATTTAGTTTAACAAATACCTTAGACACTGTTATGGGGAGAGGCAACACCAGTATGAAAAGATAAGAATGGCAGCAGGAATAGAAGTATCTTGGCATTTTGTGAAAATTTCTACTATATAAGATACTTTTTCATGAACTCAGAATGGTTGTTTAAAACTAATCATTTGTCCAGTTTTCATAAATGGATGTGAAACTTGGACACCCACTAAGGAAAATGGAAGAGAATTTTTCTGATGGGAAGGATAACTCCTTTAGAAAATATTTGGACTAGTAAATAAACGTACAGTGGCCTATTCAAAAACTGAGGGAATTACAAAATTGCCTTGTTATAATCGTAATTGTAGGATTCAATGATTCGTTTTAATTCCTTTTACACTAAAAAGTAGCATTAAGAAATGAGATTTGTTTAGTCATCAAATTTTTGGTTTTATTTTTGAAGTGAAGTTGTAATTTTTCATTCACCTTTTTTGAAACAAATCCTATTGAATATAATTGAATGGGTCCGCCAAAAAACGTTCTAAGCGACAAAATTTACGAAGTGACGATTTTAAAGGTTTTAAAATGTATAATAGTACGTCTTAGTATAATGTAGTACTCCATAATGCTATACATGTAAATATAACAAATAAATATGTAAATTAAAAATCTAACCTAGAAAACTAACAAAAGCTTTAGAAAATGATTTCATTTCACTGGTTACTCAAAATTTTATGTTAGTCGTTTAGAACGTTTTTCGGTGGACCCTTTCAATTATACAAAGCATGTTGAAATTCTTTATAAAATAAAAAACTAACCCTGGACACTTAAATATCATTGAAAATGTAAAATTTAACTTCTTCAGTACAATATAATAAAGAAATGGCTAGATAATTTCTTTGTCGGATATCATTTTAAGGTATAATAAAATAACAAATAAACTTACATCAGCAACACAAGTCCTGTAGAATAATGACAATTTTGTGCTTAAAAACAAGAAACTGTACAAATTAAATTTTTAAAAATACAGAACAAAATTCAATGTATAAAAAAAAAAAAAAAAACTTTTGGAAAATAGGAATTTAAATTATTTTAAAAAGGCAGCATACAAATGTTGAAAGAGAGAAAATTCCATGAGCAGTGGATTAGAAAAGATTTTTCATATGCTGCAGTTTTGTAGGAAAAGAGATAAACATTTGAGTTTAGGAAATTAAAAGGCGAAAGGATCATGAAGAATTAGCATATTATAGGAATAAGGAATATTGTCTACATCAGTATGTCAAGACAAATGGAAGAACAATAAATCTTACAACGGGACGTTTGGAGTTGTATCTCACAGATTTGAATGCCGATTTGGGTGTGGGTATTAGGGACTTATAATAGTGCAAAACTAGAGTTATAGCCGCCAATGAGCATTTGGAGCCGAGAAAAAAAATAAAAATACTTACGTTATGTTAAAAACAACACCCGGCTTTGGGGTGCTCAAAAACTCTTAAAAAATGACAAAATTCCAAGGAACTCCGCTGTAAATCAGTGGAAATTTTTTTTTCATGAACAACTGACCTCAAATCTCGACTTAACGCACTATAAAACCCTTTTTTCGTAAAATTTTATCAAAATAAAAAAATATCGATTTTTTACCCGTTTTGAAGAGAATTTTGAAGTTGAGATTTCATTAACGAATTCTAATGGCCATAACAACTGCTGCGTTCAACCGATTACAATATTAATAGCATCACTAGAATCAGCATAAATTCTTCTTTTTATCCATGCATATAACATTGGGATTACTCCAGATTTTAGTGGACAAAACTGATGTGAAAAAATCCCAGGTCAGCTATAACTTGAGATATCTCAACAAGGGGAAGTCCTGCGACCTCCGGAATTGGGTTAAACTGTGTAGTTTTACGGATTTCGGATGACCTTAAAATTTGGTTTTAATCGGTGGCGAAATGTGTGAGATAGTGCAAATTATTTAGATTTTTCAGAAATTGACAGCTGAGGAAAATTTAAAAAAAAATGAAAAGTTTCTCATTTAAAAACTTGCCGTGTTTATTCATCCTGACTGCAACCCTGACCATTTCATCTCCTTAGTAACAACTCACAGTCAACAATACAATAATCATCGCAAATTATTTACATTTTTTCAGAAATTGACAGCATCTTGCCTTCTAAAATCGTACAAAATTTAAAAGGTAAAAACAATTTATTTTTGATTTCGACTAAATTTAGTTTCTACATGTTTTTTGGGCTGAGGAATCTGAAAATAATATCAGTTTCCAGTTCAAAAATTTTCCTCAGCTGTAAATTTCTGAAAAATCTATATAAGTTGCGCTATCTCACACATTTCGCCACCGATTAAAACCAAATTTTAAGGTCATCCAAGATCCGTAAAACTACACAGTTTAACTAGTGATGCTATTACTATTGTAATCGGTTGAACGCAGCAGTTGTTATGGTCGTTCGAATTTGTTAATGAAATCTCAACTTCAAAATTCTCTTCAAAACCTCTTCGAAACGGGTAAAAAATCAATAGTTTTTTATTTTGATAAAATTTTACGTAAAAGGGTTTTATGGTACGTTAAATCGAGATTTGAGGTCAGTTGTTCATGAAAAAAAAATTTCCGCTGATTTACAGCGGATTTCCTTGGAATTTTGTCATTTTTTAAGAGTTTTTGAGCACCCGAAAGCCGGGTGTTGTCTTTAACATAGCGTAAGTATTTTTTGAATCAAATAGCATACATAACTGCAAATAAATGTGAAAGAATCATTTCTCTATCTTGACTGAGAGCTGAGAAAAAAATAAAATGTGATTTTCATTTTTATTTTTTTTCTCTGCTCTTAATGCTCATTGGCGGCTATAACTCTAGTTTTGCACTATTATAAGTCCCTACTACCCACACACAAATCGGCATTCAAATCTGTGAGTTACGACTCCAAACGTCCCCTTGTTGGTTAAGATAAAATGAAGAATTTACATCTTCATAAAGTCGTTTTAATTCTTCTTATGTTCTTTTCAGAATCTAGACAGCATTAAAAACTGATAAATGATGTTTTTTCTAAAATGTCTGAACTGTTTATTTAAACATATTTTTTTATTTATTTAGCTAGACATATAAATTAAACATCAATGATGTCTTATCACTTACAGATGGAAGTTTGGTAAAATTATAATGGAATTGATAAAAAATAGACATTTTTTGGAACTATTCAGTCAATTGTACAATTTGGTTATAGGAAGTATATATAAACACTGTTCACAAATTTGGTTTGCAATTTCTTTTTTATTTATTTATTGTTTTCAAATATAATATAATTGTTGACCTTTTTAGGTACAACGGATTGGAATAGAAAGGTGAGGTCTGCGGCATTTTACACTTTAGGTACTTTTGGAAAAAATCTGCAAGTGGTTAAGTTGTTATTTCCTATAGCAGTCTTTTGGTTTACTTGATGGGTATCACTTCATCCGAATCATTCATGTTACAAGTGAAACGGGAACTCACAATTAATTAATACTTCATTTCTTAGAATGTTATTGTTGAAATATTGTTATCACAGGACATCTAATAAAATCAATATCTTTCTTACAAAGCCCTTATTTCTTGAGAATATGTTGTAAATTATTTTTATATGGCTCTCTAGTGTGTTAAAATCTAGTTCTGTATGACATCAGTGATTGGAACTATGTAATTGGAAAATAGAGTGGTTCTTATATTTGTAAAATTTATAAACTCAAATTTCATATAAAATAATAACATGTGATTTATTATTGAATAAAAATATATATCTGTATAACTTTAAATCATTGTTAAGTCTATTTGTGTTTTCCCAGCTATCTTATTAAGGTTAACAATTTCAAAATTTACTAAAATCAGTTTTTTTTTTTTTTTCCCCTTTGTTCAATAATTCATTGATTACTGTTATCAATATGTTCTTATATATTTTTATTAGTTAATTCTTAATGTAATTTCATTGGTTTTGGAATAAATCCATCCATCTGATCAAATATACAAAATACAAAAGCTATTAAAACATTATTTAAAAAGTGTGAAAGGTTTGTTTGTTTATTTCGTTTAACGTCACTTTATGGTGCTATGGCTAATCGGACGATGCTACGGTGGGAGTCCTAAATTTTGCCTATCCAGGTATAATTAGGATAGGGATCTTTAACGAGTACCTGACATCGCACAGGCTCGGGACCCCCATTTTACGTCCCTTCCGAAGGACGGCATAGCTAAGGATTTTTTACTCCCTTTAAAAAATCCTAAGGTCATCTGCCGGGCTGCGAACCCGCGATCTTGTGTTTAGTAGGTTGCTATGCTAACCACTACACCACAGGTGACCCCAAGTGTGAAAGGTAATTGGCTAGTGTTTAAATTCTATGACCTAATGGAAAGGCAAACATTTAAAAAAAAAAAAAAGTTTCTTTACCATTATCAATGTGGTTCATGAATTACTTATAACTATGATCTTAAGCAGTTATGCATACTTTTATCAAATTAATTAGCGAACAAACAGATATAAATAGATAATTTTTTAACTGGAAGCTGTGAAAGGCGTATTTTTACACAATTACTGGCTACGAATTTTTATTTGCCTATAGTAGTCTAAATTAATTTCTATTTTTACAAAAGTTAATTAGCTTCAGAACTTGGATGCCCATAAGATTAATCATGTTTACATTTTTTATATACAGTGGGTAAAAAAATTATTCATACACTGCATTTTTTTTTTCGGTAAAAGTACAATTAATAATTTATTGGACACGGAATAACTGATGATTAGAATAAAAGCAGGATTTTGCATTAATTCTCTCCAGCAAGGAAATATAAAACCCATACAATGTAATTAAAGAAAAAATAATTTTTTTTTTTTTTTTTTTAAAGCAAGAAATTATTCGTACAGCAAATGGACTGGACGGCGCACAGTGGGGCAAAACAGCCAAAAAGCGGAAAAAACTCTTTTTCTCGAGAATGGTTAGTCCTATCGAGCTGCAAATAGTCTCGTTCGATTCAGAATGGAAAAATACGTTAGATTTGCAACTCAATTGAAAATTATATCATTTTTTTAGTTTTTTTAATAAAACAGAGATATTTAAAATTATTTTATAAAATTTTATTTGATATAATTTCAATTTAATTTAACTTAATTGTAGGCTAATTTAACTTCATTAAAACAAAAAATTGGTCCCCTTTTTAAATAATCGTATTTTTATGTCGATTAGCTCAGAGTAATTCATTATTTATCTACATAATGAAAAGAAAGATAGGACGGCTCACATATCAATTGGAGTTCTTCGTCACTGATGGGAAGGCGTTTTTTTTTAAGTTGAGGCTTCATGTAATGTAGAGATCTAATGATTCTAGCAGCTTATGAAACATATCATAATATCAATCTTCCATTCATCCACTCATAAAACCTAGTTTTAAACTTATCTCTATTAAAATTAACCGATTTTAACTTTTGTTTGTAATGAGGGAAAAACCGTTTATTAATTGTACTAGATATTAAAGTAATCAAATCATCTGATTCTAAAGAATACTTCTTCTATTGTCACTAAAAAATACCTCACAGAGATTGGAACATTTTATTTTAAATGTATTCATAATGTGAATATATATGTTAACATTTTTTGGAAAGAAAACAGACTTAAAACCGCACTGGAGTGTCGATAATCAAACATCATTTTTTTTTTTTAATATAATTTTAATTAAATTTATCATATAATCACTTATTTTTATTGACAAAATTATTATATTAATAAAATAAAATACAAAATGACTTTTTCCATGAACATCTATAAGGGAAATAAGAAATAACTATTTCTCAGAAAATGCAAAAAATTAACTTAGACATCTATACCTACATATGTGTTTGATCATTTGAGCATTAGATCACTTCATTTGTATCTCTGAATCCCTTCCTTAGGTTTAGTATATAGTGTTTTTAAATAAACAAACATAAAGACCACGAACTGGCAAATCTCAACTGTGTAAACAATCATTATTTCTATGCACAGTTGTCAATAAAATTTATAGGAATATTAAGCAGTGGTATTAGCTTTATGATGATGGTAATTTTTTACGGGAGCTCAGCGGAGCTTTTTTTGTAGGACCACACTTGTTAAAAAACTCTGGTTACTTTTTCCCTTTCGCTCTAGTATATTTAAAAAACATTTATTTCATACATTGGACCAATCTAATATTTTTCCGCTATTCTTTAGTGTTTGAACTACAAACATTTCAAGTTTCATAGGTTTATCTATAAAAATAAATCCACAGTGACTCAAATTGTAGCTCATTAGAAATAGGCCATTTTGGGGTGGAGTAATGTTGTCCAACTTTAGAAGGCCCCAGAATAGCAAATAAAAATGAAATTGAAAAAAACAAACTAGAAATGTTTGCACCAACCAATAATGAATAAAATGGCCCGTCAAATACGAAAAAAATAATAAAGTCGTTTTTAGAGTTTTTTCCGTGTTTGCCCCACTGTGCGGCGCACAGTAGTAAGAACGCCCAATCTAAGTGGACATTAAGAAAAATTTTTATGTCAACAGAGCATTGAATTGACTTTGTAATGTTATCAAGAGATGGTTGACGAAATATAAACAGCAATGAGAGTACGATTTGATGGATTAACACTAGTGTAAACATGCATTCTTTCCAAAAAAACAGGTTCTCAGATCAGTATCAATTGCAGGGCCAGCTATTGTGTCCAACCATTCGTAGTTTGTGTTACATATAATAACGTCTTATATAATTAAAGTTTTATGGTGAGTGATACATATCTAAAATTTTATCCTTATGGGTGTATTTAGTTAAGTTAAGTAAACATATTTAACAAGTTAACAGATTTTCGTAATTAAAATTATGTTACTTTTTTTCTCCGAAGTCCTCCGCCTTCTGGGTGGCATGGTTTTAAAGTATAACATCTAAAGGATATATAACAATTGAAATCTGCCCCATCCAGACCCATAGAGCTAAGCTATTTATTGTTTTTTCAGAATAATGCCCCTCATCAATAGTACTGTATTTAATGTGTGGGTGGCCATGGCACACTGAAAAATTGTCTGAGGTCAAAAGGCATTACTGATGAGGTCACTCAGGAATTAGTTATGCAAATATTTTAGTTCATATTCGTTCTCGATGGGTTCAAAGTCGATGAAGCCGTCAAAATTTTTGAAACAAAATACGATTGTCTGAAGGGAAACTTGGCAGATACCGAGGTACTTGCCCTTGGCCCAAGTAGCAGTAAATCTCGTACTACCAAAGCATTTAGAGATCTGAGGGAAAAAAAAACAAAAACAAAAAAAAAACGATAAATTCAACATTTGTTGGACAATTATTCCTATGAGGAGCTGCACGCCTCAGCTTATTTCAACTTTGTCAATTAATGAAGGCAGTGCTTTGTTGCATTCTGGTCCTAATAATAAATGTTTCCCGGATGAATTATTAAATTTACTATCTGAGCCAACTGGATAATAAAATATTAAATAAAAAATGGTCTGCGTTAAATTTAATATTCAAGTTATTTTTTTTTGTTCACTTTATTTATTTAATCCCCACCTGTCACTCAAATCGTGACAATAAGTGGATGTGATATGAGAAATTATGTAAAATTGGCATGTCAGGGATAAGGGAATATTTAAGTTATATAAAAAAAAAAAAATTCAACATTATGTTCTATAAATTAAAAAAAAAGTTTTAGTTCTTATTATTGTTCTATTTTATTATAGTTTATTGAATATATGTAAAAATAAAAATACTCAAAAGTTTCAAGAGATTTCGACTGTTTCTTTAGAAGTTATGAGCAATGTTCATCTAGATTGGCCCAAATTTCCAGACATGCACTAAAAATTGAAACTATTTTATTGCAATCTCCGACCACTTTGCTCCATATTCTAACATCTTAGGAATAAGAAAATGTGGAAATTTTTCAGAAATAAGTTGTGAAAATGCTGTTTTTAAAATAAAAAGGTAATGAAAATCGACATAAAAATACACGAAATCGTATTTAGTGATTATGATTGTTCCTGTAACTTTTTAAATTTTACTGATAATTATACCTCATAATCTCAAATAAAAAATTACTTTCTATTTCTTAATAGTCTATCCATACTAAAAAAAAAATAGTAGTGATGATTTTATCCTTAGAAAGAATTAGGATTTTATAAAACAATGTCATGTGGAGTAACTTTCAGGGTGTTTCGAGTACATTATTGCATGTTGAAGAAAACGTCCAAATTTGTTCAAAAAATGCACTTCATAGACTTTTAGCTCAGGTATTTATTGAGATAAATACGTTCCATTATTTTCCGAATATGGCCGAATTAACCCGTGTTTAAGCATAGTTTATATATACCTTTATTTTTATTTGTACCTTTCGCAGTTATGAAAAACAAAACAATATTTGTAATTTTTAGTTACAAAAATAGTAGTATTTGGTAAATTTCAAAATATTTAGTCTTATTGTTAGTTATTTTCTTTTCATAAGTTTTTCCACATTGCAGTAATGGTAATAGGCGCCCTGCAATAGATGCATATATTTCTACCAGGTATGCAAGTTTAAAATATCGTTTTAATTCCAATAGAATGCGCTCTTAGTCTATTGAAGGATTTGCTTATCTCTAAACGCTATTTTGTTTGTTAGTCATTTGTTTACAAAAGTCAGTTGTTTTTAAGTCGTTTACGTGGACGTTTCATACCTTTCTTTGGTGTTAAAAATGTCTAATTTTAAGCCAAATAAAGAGCATTTGCGGCATGTCATGATTTTCTTATTTAATCAAAAGAAAAAGGCATCTGAATGTCATCGAATTCTTGTTGAGACTTATGGCGATGTTGCTCCAACCGTCAGGACATGTGAACGTTGGTTTCAAAGTTTCAAACGTGGTGATTTTGATGTTACTGATCAAAAACGAGAAAATCGACCAAAAAAGTTTGAGGACTTCGAATTGCAATCTTTATTAGACGAAGACAATACCCAAACCCAACAAATGATGGCAGAACAGTTGAATGTCACTAGGCAAGCCATTTCCGATCGCCTGAGAGCTATGGGAAAGATTCAAAAGGTTGGAAAATGGGTCCCACATGAATTGGACGAACGACAGATGGAAAAACGAAAAACTGTGTGCGAAATGCTGCTTTTACGCCACGAAAGAAAGGGTTTTTTGCATCGAGTTGTAAGTGGTGATGAAAAATGGATTTATTTTCAGAATCCCAAACGAAAAAAATCATGGGTAACGCCAGGACAACCATCCACATCGAGTGCAAGACCGGATCGTTTTGGGAAGAAGACAATGCTGTGTGTGTGGTGGGATCAGAAGGGAGTAGTCTACTACGAGCTTCTCAAACCCGGCGAAACAGTCAATACCGAGCGCTACCAACAACAAATGATCAATTTGAGTCACGCATTGATCGAGAAAAACGCCCAGAATGGGCTCACAGGCACGCCAAAGTCATTCTTCAGCATGATAACGCTCCTGCACATTCAGCCAGATTGACTAAGGAAACGATTTCTTCGCTTGGTTGGGAAATCCTACCCCACCCGCCGTATTCACCTGACCTGGCGCCTTCTGATTATCACATCTTCTCATCGATGGGACACTCATTGGCGGAGCAACACTTCAACAATTTCGAAAACGTACGAAAATGGCTCGATGAATGGATTTCAAATAAAGATGAAGCATTCTTTTGGAATGGTATCCAAATATTGCCCGAGAGATGGACAAAATGTGTAGAAAGCGAGGGTCAGTACTTTGAATAAAAGATATTATACTTTTTTTTAAATTACTGTGTATATATTTTAAGAAATAAACGACATTTTAAACTTGCATACCTGGTACGCGTTCTCATGCATATATTTCTCGACATAACGTATATTTAAATCAATATTTATACAAACTATTTTTATAATAATACATAAAATATTTGTAGAATAATACTAAAATAATTTAACTTTAATTTAAAATAATTGAGTTAAGATGAAATTCAAGCAATAATTATCAAATGAATTTATACAATAATTGATGAATAGAATAAAGATTGGAGAAAAAAATAATTGAATAAAAAAATATATACATGAAAAAAAAGAAGAGAAAAAAGTATATATTATTAGGAGTAGGTAAAATTATATAGACAGTTTATTTGTTGCGCTCCATTATCTCAACGTGATCCACAAATAGTCTTAGTTATTGTATAGTCGTTTGTTGTTAACAAATGATAACAATAGCCATAAAAATATAAAGGCAGCAACTGACCCATCAGTCTGTACAGATACATGTTTTGATACCTTGAAGCCATAGCCTTTTTTTTTTTTTTTTTTTTTTTTTTTTTTTTTTTTTTTTTTTTTTTTTTTTTTTTTTTTTTTTTTTTTTTTTTTACCTCCGACTTTATTATAAATTCATACAAAGAAAAGAAAATTATGGTAATGGATCTTTTATTGCCTTTCGGCATTTTAAGATTTATTTGTAGCCATGTCTGGAGGGTCTCAGTCTGCTGGAGGCAATCCGTCTACATGTCGAGTGCGGAGGAAGCACTCTGCCGGCGATGGTGGGTATCGGGTCAGTCCGTATGGTCTGAACCCCTTCCCTCGGCGAGTACGTACGCTAAGGGGATCGTGCCTTGCCACCTCCCTGGCCTGGGTGGCGGGGCTATGTTCCTGAAGAGAGGGTTGGCACGGTAGCTCAGCCCGTCAAAGAATTTGACGTGCCGGCGACTGATAAATGCCGGGATCGTGGGCATCCTCAGCTCCTCGAGGATCCGGGTGTTTTTGGCCCTCTCAAGGCTGGTGCCGCTGACGATTCGTCGAAGGACGGTGTTCTGGAACCTTTGGAAGGCGCGTAGTGTAGTTTCGTACATATGATGCAGCAGTGGAGCGCTGTGGAGGAGTGTGGGTCTAATGATTGACTTATAAATCTGAAGTTTCAGCCTGAGGGATATCTGGGGAGAGGTAAGGAGGTGATGGAGGCGGTATGTCCGCGCCCGGGCCGGCTCGATTCTGCTTCTGACATGCGTCGAAAAGGTGAGGTGCCTGTCGAGACTGACGCCAAGGTATACGATGGAGCTGGAGATGGTCTGCTCGATGCCATCCACTGTAAAACTCTTCGTCAGTTTTTGAGATTTACCGCGCTTACTGAAGGACATCACTATGGCGTCAGTCTTTCTAGAGTTCACCTTAATGTCGCATGTCTTCAGCGCCTCGACGATGGTGGAGGTCGCCCTCTCAGCCATCTTGAGGGCCCGGCCGGGGTTGAGGCTGGACGCGTAGACCGCGATGTCGTCAGCGTATGCAGCCACTACCGCCTCAGGGTGCTTTATGGATACGACGTGCCGTGAAGATGTTGAACAAGATTGGGCCAAGCACTGACCCCTAAGGTACACCACAGGTGGTGGGGACTGGCGAAGACAGGCTCCCACCGACCCGCACAACGAATAATCTTCCGCTGAGGTTGCTTCCGATCAGTCGGCACAGGGCGACGGGAAACCGGAATTCCTCCAGTCGGTGCAGCAGCAAGGGGTGCGAGACGCAATCGAAGGCTTGAGTGCAATCCAGCGAGATGAGCGCCGTGGCCTTGTTCCGATGCATCTGCTCGATGGTGTGAGCCTGGAGTTTGGCCAGATGATGTTCACACGCGACACCTCGCTGGAAGTCTGTTTGCTCTGGTGGAATAACATCTTCACGGCGGCAGTGGTCAAGGATGTGGTAGTGGATGAGCCGCTCGAACACCTTGCTGATGTGGGAGAGGAGGCTGATCGGACAATAATGCTCTGCAACATTCCCGGACCTCTTAGGTTTCAGGAGTGGTACCACCACAGCCTTCTTCCAGGCCACAGGGAAGTAGGCGATCCGGAGGCATGAGTTGAAGATGTTAAGCAGGAAGGCCTTACCCCTCCTGGGTAACATCACCAGCAGCGTGGTGGGAATACCATCCAGTCCGGATGCCTTCTTCCCTTTGATGCGGCGCAGGACTGATTCGAGCTCCTTGTAAGTTGAGAAGATGGCCGTCTCATTGGGGATCGGGAGTGGTCCAAGTGGTGGCTGCGGAGCATCACTCGTTCTCTCAGCATCCTTGGTGGCATAGAAGCCATAGTCAACTTTTTTTTTTCTTTTTTAAATCATCACTTACTTAATTATCGCGGGAAGTTGGGGTTAATTAATTATAACAGGTTAGCTTTTTCATTTAAATGTCGACAAACCCTGATTTCTTAAATATTTAAAAATTCCAATCGACGAAAAAGGCATACAGCACGTGTAACTCATATAAAGGTAAACTGGTTGATTTGCAGACTTTTTGAATTCGATAGGGCACATCAAAAATCATAGAAAGTAATGTCTCTCGAATCGAAACACGAACAAACGAAAATTGGATTTTTTGGACACACTATTGGTTAACAGAGCAAAATCTTGAAATTATAGGCAAAAACAGACTTCAGATTCGAATTCTGCACCCTTGAAAACATACCCATATGAAATTTGAAGTCGATGCAAAAATTTTTAGAGGCTCAAATTGCGATGTCTAGAAAAAACACCGTTTCGTCCCACTCTGCGGCGTCCAGGCTTCATGGTTTGCCTACGGTATCGTTTGATATTGGTAATAAATTATAAATTAGTGGCGCAACCAGGATTACTATCAGGGGGGCTGGGTTTATATATATATATATATATATTACGATCCTGATCCTTTTTGATTTTTCAAAAGCTTTTGATTCTGTTGACCATAGAATCCTCCTCTCCAAACTCCATAACCTCTCAATATCTAATAGTGCGTTAAGCTGGCTTCATTCTTTTTTATCCAACCGTTCCCAAACAGTGATTATACCTGGAAAACCTCACTCATCTTCACTACCTCTCTCGCGAGGAGTACCCCAGGGATCTTCTCTTTCACCTACCCTATCTTCTATTTATATTAACGACTTGCCGAATCGCATCCACTACTCCCAATATCATCTTTATGCTGACGACTTGCAAATATATTTATCCTTTCATCCTTCAAATATGCTAGAGGCGACTTGTAAGCTACAGAAAGACATAGATAGCATTAACCTTTGGGCAGTGGAGAATAAATTAAGTCTAAATCCAGAAAAAAACAAAGGCTATTCTCATTGGGTCAAAACCTCACTTAAAAGCTCTTCCCTACTATCCACTGCTTTTCCTAAAAAAACCGTCCAATTCATTTCCAAAATTCCATTAAAAATCTGGGAATAACTTTCGATAAACATCTTGCATGGAATAGCCATATCGCTCAAATCACGAGAAAATCTATTTTTATTCTTAAGCAACTTTCACATTACCGTGATTCATTACCATTAAGTACTCGAAAACTTTTAGTATCATCACTCATTTTCCCTAACTTTGACTATGGATGCGTAGTATATGGAGGACTGTCTGATGAGCTCGAGATGAGATGTAAAAGAGTAATGAACTGTTTTATTAGATTTATTTTCGGGATCTCCAGACGTTCTCACATATCTCACAGGTATTCTTAAATCGGGTGGCTGTACCCCGGTTTTTGACGTCAATACTTCATGGGTGCTCTCATATGTTATTATTATCTATTGTTATTATTTATTATAATTAATTATCAAAGCCAGACGATTGTCCTATGTACTGTAATCATATGTTATTCTTAGGGGACAAGTAGTCCCAGAATAAAGTTCATTTTCTTCTTCTTCTTCTTCTATATATATATACAACAACAACAACAATGGCGCTATGGTCCATGCAGAACCTTGGCCTCTTCCACGATTCCCCTCCATTTGTTTCTGTCACCAGCTGCTCTCCTCCAATAACTCACACCAAGTGTCTTTAGGTCTACCTCAACGTCTTCTCCCCAGCGCAATCTAGGCCTTCCTCTTTCTCTCTTGCCTCCTTCGGGACGCCCATTCAGAATGATTTTTGGCATTCTGTTGGGGCTCATTCTCTGAACATGGCCCAGCCATCTTAATCTCCTTTGCTTTATTGTAGCAACCAAATCTGGAGCTTTGTTCAGTTATCTTAGTCCCTGGTTGCTTTTTATTCTCCATTTATTTCCATCTTTAGTAGGGCGGTATATCCTCCTCAAAATTTTTCTCTCCCATCTATTTATAATGCTTTAATTCTTTGCAGTGAGCGTCCAGGTTTCACTCCCATACAATACGACTGGTTTAAGGATGGTTTGGTAAACCCTTATTTTCAAATTTTTAGGCAGCATTTTTTTGGCTATTATTTTTCTCTCTCTCTCTCTCTCTCTCTCTCTCTCTCTCTCTATCTATATATATATATATATATATATATATATATGTATATATATATATATATATATATATAAGTTTATAAGCTGGATCTTCCAAATTATGACTATAAACGTCTTTTGGATTGCTGCAAACAAAATCTTTATTTAAAAATTTACATATTTTTTTCTCTTAAATGATATAATGTATAAAATTAATACCCAAATCTATACCTACCTGCAAAATCAGTTTTTATAGTCTTTTCTTGTATAACCAATTACACAAACATATAACCTTTTAAAATTAACACACATAATACTAATTAATAATAACATATGTTTTTTTAGATATCAAGGCCTTGTGCTTTTAAACATCATTACATATACGAGTATATACTAGCTGAAAGTGCCCGTGCTCCGCTACGGTTTAATATCATTAGGATTAAGGACAACTTAAATTAGTAAAAGTTAAGCTTAATGTTGATAATTATTATTACTTAAATAAATCATTCTTAGAATAATTTCCATAAGTAAATTTGACAATTTGCAGAAGTTAATTTTTTTAATTTTAACGGTCCTGCAGTGAAGCTTTATGGCAGCATTACCATCTTACCCAGCTCTGATACTAGAACATCAGCTTCTCTTATGGCATCCTTCAAGTGAATATATTCTCCACTTCTCATTTTTTGTCTTTTCCGAATAAAGTTTAGTGTTTCTGTTTCTATTTTTCCTTACATATCAAGCACAAACTGGTTGAAGAGATTACGAAAGTAAAATAAATAAGGTTTTTCGCCTTCTCGCTCCATCAACATATAGGCGTAGGGGTCACCTGTGGTGTAGTGATTAGCATAGCAACCTACTAAACCCAAGATCGCGGGTTCGCAGCCCGGCAGATGACCTTAGGATTTTTTACTTCCTTTAAAAAATCCTTAGCTATGCCGTCTTACGGAAGGGACGTAAAATGGGGGTCCCGAGCCTGTGCGATATCAGGTACTCGTTAAAGATCCCTATCCTAATTATACCTGGATAGGCAAAATTTAGGACTCCCACCGTAGCATCGCCGAATAGCCATAGCAGCATAAAGTGACGTTAAACGAAATAAACAAACATATAGGCGTAAAAATCAGCTGCAGACAGTTTTCTTAAGTGGTGTATTTGTGTTTGGGTCACGCAGAGGGATGTTAATACTGTACCCATCTTCTCCATGGCAGATGATACTGAAAAGAATCATACGCTCGATAGAACTCACTAATTCTCATCAGTTGAGAATAATGTCTCGCTTTTCTAACACCTGGCCAACAATCAAGAAGGCAACTTCGTTAGAGTTAAGAGTATTGTAACGTCCTCAGTGAGCATTTGAAGGCTTTTTGTCAGCACTTGTATCGTCTGTTTTATCTTTTGGATATTCAGTTTTTGGGTAATACTTGTAATCTGAATGCTTCTTCACTGTCCATGACCGCAATCTTTCCTTTGAACGTCTTTCATCATGTTTTGTTGCAGCTACACGTTTAACATGAGGATTATTTTCTGAGTATTTTTTTTAAGACTTTCTATGGATTTCAGGATGGGTTTTGTTATACTTATATGTATATTTGTATATAGAGGCTGTAGCCTCTATGTATATTTAGGTGATCCTCAGTATATGTGTGTACAACATTTCTTTTAGGAGAGGTAGATAATTAGGGTAGGCAGTCAAAGATATTCAGCAGATCAAAATAAAATGTTTATTTTATTCTAATTCTTCGAATTAGAATTAGAATAAAATAAAATAAACATTTTATTTTGATCTGCTGAGTATCTATGACTGCCTACCCTAATTATCTACCTCTCCTATATATATCACAGTCAACTATACCTTATGATTATGAACATTTCTATTACCTTCTGGTTTGTTCTCTTTATGTTTGTTAACCGCTTTTCTGCTAATGTTTTTCGAGGATAATTTTTCCTGTATTTTTAACAACTTCCCGGTTAACCTGTACATGTGCTTGACTAACTTTTTGCAGCCGATTTCCTTAGTTGTTTGTTGTGAACTTAATCTTTGAATCATTTCCTGCGTTATTCTCATCTGAACTGAGAACAAAGGTAGATTGTTGGTTCAAGGAATTAAATTCATAAAGGCTAGGTACAACTTGTTCAGATCCGAGGAATACAACATGGGCCTGTTTGAGAAAAGCCGATTTGGGAAGGGCCAGGTTCAGAACAATTATCTTGTGACCGGAAAGCTGAAGGAAGAGCAGTTAAGGACGGAGCTACTGGTGAAGCAAGGTTGGTAGGGTGCTCGTAAGGAATAAGTTGATCCAACTGGCCTTCCATGTCACCACCAGAGAACATAAGTCTTTTAACCCCCTCAAGTTCCTCTCCATAGCAGGCCAATAGTTTCTCGTCACGGAATAACTTAAACTTGTAAGGGTACACCTCTGCAGCCACCATGAGTTCACAGAAGGTACCATATAATAAGGTTTCGACATACCAGTAACGTATTTTTGTTTGTTTACTACTATAAGAAACTTAATTTGTGGTAAAAGTGTGCGGCTTAAGCACCTAACCTATTTTTTAACTTAACTTATCACCATATACCATACGAAAATAAATCTACTATTATTCACCCACTAAAAATTGTATTAGTACTGTTTACCCCTTTGTAGTACCGATTCAGGACAAACTACTTAGAAAATAATTGTTATCGTTCATCTAACATCTAATAAGAAACAACTAAGTTTCATTAAGATCCGTAATGTTAATTCAAATAATTTTCTATGCGTGAGAAATCGCGTTTTTCGCGAATTACACGCGATCCAGACCGAATTTTTTTTAATCCTTTCTTAGCGAGCACCTACGGCCCTAGAGGAAGCCACATACGAAATTTCATTCCAATCCGTTCGGTGGTTTTTGAGATTTCGTGTTAAATGAGTGAGTGGTATTTGACAAATATATAATAGATATATATATATATATATATATATATATATATATATATATATATATATATATATATATATATATATATATATATATAGGAAGTTATTTTTTATATTCTAGTTAAACGATAACAAGAATATAATGGGTGACGTTCGAGACTATATAAATGAAAATCATAGTCATCGACACTAAACACACTCTAGTGTGTAATCCCCCTTGTTTACTCCTCATTTTCTTTCTGTCTTCTGAAGATGAGCGAGCCGGACTTAAGTTCTTTACTCAAGGCTAATCTTGCCTTCCAACTTTTCGCTAAAAGTGTTTTCTTATGTTATTTCCCACAGACATTATTTTCCCTTGCAAATGAGTGGTGATCTAAGCAGAAGATTTCTCAACCGATTATCTCAGCATACAAGAACAAATCAGCCACCGGCGATTCTCTTAGGGGCCCCACGGAGATATAGCTGCGCCCGCCACAGCACATGGGTGAGTGATTTTCAATTTAATAATTGGTTTAGATTTCTTCTAACAAAAGTTTTCCCAAAATTGCGAACATTCATTTTATTATATTTCCATAAAGTCCATTCCCCAGAGGCTGATTTCTGAGGAATTTACCCTTCCTTTCAAGTCGCATCAGAAAATTTTACCATCTTTGATCAAACACAGTCCATGAGAACAATGGATGTGTAAACCGACTTTACATATCTTGCAAATTTGTCTTGTTCTTTTATGGCATTGGACGTCGGTGTTCCACGCAATCTTCCAATTGATCAGAAAATTAGTTGTTTTTTAATAGTGAGGAGGGTACATTCCTTACACTAGAAATTAACTTTGTAGGAACTCCAAACTTAAACAACCATTCTTGAACCACTGCCCTCCTGAAATCACAATAGGTGAGTTTGAGGTCTTTTTCTGTGTGCCTCTTCAATATCCAAGCATTTTGGCAGGGTGCATTTCAATGTTCTATTTTCTAGTATTGGATTCCTGTTTCGCCGATTTTTTTTTGACAGTTCTGCTAATTTCACGCTACATAAAAATCTGTCAGAATACACATTGTATGGACCAATATCTTCTGGAAGCCTTGAAGTAGGATCAAGGACAACTTCAGCTCCAAGTCCCAATTCACCTTGTAAAGGTAGTGGTGATTTTTTGGATCCCTCATATGGTGTGAAGCAGAGTTGGGCAAAATTCAATTACATTGTAATCCGATTATATTTGCATTACTTTATATTTCAAACAAATGTAATCGAAATACATCGTGTATGAATTACAGTATTCCCGCAAAGTAATTCAATTGGGATTACAATGTAATTCTTATATGTAATTCGACTACGGATTACATAGTTGAATTACGAATTACTATTTCTTGTAATTTAAGGCATGAATTATTTTCAGAATAATTCGATTACAATATTCCTTCCATTAAATAGGCAAATAAATATCGGAATATCAGTTTTCACCTCCACCATTTAAGTTTTAAGTTTTCCCTTATTGTTAACGGTTTTAACTATCGCCATCTTTTTCTTAGGGAGAGAGGTGGGGGGCTATATTTCTAAATTGTGAACGGCTGTTCCGATTTTAAAGAAATTTGATAATTATGTTTCTTTTGTACTTAGCGTATATTTGGGGTTTTAACAGTTTTACTAATTAGTGAGGGGGGGGGGGGGGGGGGCTGTATTTCTAAATTGAGAACGGCTGGTTCGATTTTAAACAAATTTAATAATTATGTTTCTTTTGCACTTGTTAGCGTATATTTGGGGTTTTAACAGTTTTACTAATTGGTGGGGGGGGGGGGGGGGCTGTATTTCTAAATTGAGAACGGCTGGTCCGATTTTAAACAAATCTAATAATTATGTTTCTTTTGTACTTGTTAGCGTATATTTGGGGTTTTAAGAGTTTTACTAATTGGTGGGGGTGGGGGGGGGGCTGTATTTCTAAAATGAGAACGGCTGGTCCGATTTTAATAAAATTTGATAATTATGTTTCTTTTGTACTTGTTAGCGTATATTTGGGGTTTTAACAGTTTTACTAATTGGTGGGGGGGGGCTGTATTTCTAAATTGAGAACGGCTGGTCCGATTTTAATAAAATTTGATAATTATGTTTCTTTTGTACTTGTTAGCGTATATTTGGGGTTTTAACAGTTTTACTAATTGGTGGGGGTGGAGGGGGGGGGGCTGTATTTCTAAATTGAGAACGGTTGGTGCGATTGTAATAAAATTTGATAATTATGTTTGTTTTGTACTTGTTAGCTGTATATTTGGGGTTTTAACAGTACCCAGATTAGCCCATACTATCATTGTTCAGATTAGAGGCGATATTGTTTATCATTCAATGTTTATCTCCTTTGGGGTAGGTAGCCCTGCAAATGAAGCACATATATATGGCGTTTGTTCCAGATAAAATGTTGGTTTTATTTCTATTGCTTTTATTAACACTGCCATCCAGCATTGTGAATATTTCAAAACTAGCCGTGTAAATTTGATCGCTTTCAAATTTAATTTTAAAGGTAAATTCATCATGCATTCATACATCACATAAAGATATCATTTACTTACGATTGTCGATCCTTTTTTGGGAAAAAACGGGAAAGAATGCACAGAATGAGAGTTGTCTCTAGCTTGAACAAACACAAAATGGGGCTGAAAACGATTGAGCGCTTCTACAGTTGAATCCCTTCAAGCAACAATTAAATTAGGTTCCATAGATCGTGGCAGACAGCACCAAAAAGAAAAAAACACCAATAGGAGATAGTACAAACACGATTAAAAGTGCGGCACCTTCAGGTGCCGTTGGAAATTGGTGGATTAAATTCGTTATTAGATCAATGTTTTCATATAATAGTAACCCTTGGCTTTCATGGAAACAAAATTAGGTGAATGCACTTGTTTAATTGTGAACAGAAAGATAATTCCTCAAAAATGGGACGCAAATAGAAAGATTTGAGCTCTGGTTGCTAAGAAAAAATGTTGAACCTTTCCTACAAGGATTAAGTTTTCGATATATCGGTGGAAAGTCAGCATTGTCTCTTTCATCCGTGTAATACATTATTAATGTTTAAAACCAGGTTAGTGGACAATAAAAAACGTTTGGACCTTACTTTAACCGGAAATAAGAAAAATCAAATGCTCATCATGCAGACTTAATTTTTAATCTCCAAAAAGCTTGGGCAGCAATCGACCCTCAGGAGACCTTCAAAGTTGTTAAACCAATGCCTAAAAGGCTTCAATCCGTGATAACTGTAAAATGTTATCCAAACGGATATTGAAAAAAAAAAAAAAAAAAAAAAAAAATTGTTTATTTAAATTCATACATTCATCAGCGGCGCAACGGGTGTAGTTCCGCAGACGCCCCCATTTTCAAATGACTATTTCTTCCATGTCACTCTACCAAAACACAAATCCAATTAGTGCTATTTAATCTACATTTGACAAATTTTTGTTTAATATTAAACTCATTGAAGTGTTTCAAGTTATCCTGTAGAAAATATTAATTTAAAAAAGTTGGGGGCGTCTGCGGAACTATTTACCAAGGGAAAAAGTTCCGTAGACGCCCCCGGGGAAAAAAAAAAATATTATTTACAAGTTTGGATTATAATTAAATATAATAATTCATTGAACACATCTTTATTAGGGTCTCTAACAGCTCGTCTCCAAAGATATTCACACAAGTGTGAATATAAATTTTGGGATGATTTACGTCCGCATGTATTCCTCGCTTAACTGATATCCATGGTGATTCCATGTTTTGAGTGTGGGACAATGGATTAGGATCTATAAAATGCAAGCTATGGTTCATTGTCTGGTGGGTGTGTCCCAATTTTGCAAGCTCTGTGTAGCTTCTCCATTCGTCCGTAATGATAGTACTTCCCGGTTTGATATTTTCTATGATCAGAGGTAGCAAAGTTGAAGCGTCACGCTTATTGTGGGGGCAAATTTCCATCCGGGACTTCTTTTGCCCATCCCGTTCTATCATCACCAGAATCCAACTCCCGCCCACAATCCTTCCTCGATTATATTTTCTTGCCACAGTGATATTAAGAGTCACAATCATTTTTTTTTTACTCAAAGGGTTATTTTGTTAATATAGCGGGTTTGAGTTTAGAGATTAAATCGGTGACGCAATAAACAATAAACAAAAATGTCCTTGAATTTTAATTGTAACCTACGATAATATTTTAACATTATTTTACGTATCAAAGGGCTGGGGGCGTCTACGGAACTTTTTCCCTTAGTAAATAGTTCCGCAGACGCCCCCAACTTTTTTAAATTAATATTTTCAACATAATAATTGTATACACTTTATATAATTAAGTATGAGAAGAAAATTGGTTCAATGTAGATTAAATAGCACTAATTGGATTTATGTTTTGGTATCGTGACATGGAGGAAATAGTCATTTGAAAATGGGGACGTCTGCGGAACTACACCCGGCGCAACAACTCATTACTGAGTCAAGGCCTCCTCAATCAGCCCACGACATATGTCCCGGTTCTGCGCAGCCACCATCCAGTTACGCACTCCAAGCAATGTCCGGGCATCATGTGCAACACCGTCTCGCCAACGCAGTTTGGGTCTTCCTTTACGCCTGGTTCCATGAAGTTTTTCTGCAATGTCTTCCTTGGAATGGAACCCTCATCCATCCTCGCTTGGTGTCCAGCCCACCTTATCCTTCCAAGCCGAACAAATCTTACTTTATTCGGGTCCCTAAAGAGAGCATAGAGTTCTTGATTGGTTCGTCGACGCCGCTCTTGTCCCTGCATAATTCCACCATAGATAGATAGCAGGATCTTCCTCTCGTGGATAAATTACTATTGTTAAATAAATTTCCTAAGATGTGTATGAATACTTTTTTGCTTATTGGTTTTGAAATTTTCGTATTATTCAAATTAAAATCTTATTTAATTGTTGATGCACATATGAATTATTGCAAATATAGTTTATACAATGTTATGTGTCTAGTTATGTTATGTTATGTTATGTGTCTATTATGTCTATTAAGTTATGTGTATAGTTTTGTTATGTTATGTCTCTAGTCATTATGTGTTTAACATTAATTGGGCGTACTTTACCCCAAAAAATTATGTGTACGAATACTTTTTTTACCCACTGTACCTACTTACATTTTTTTTTTTATTACATACCAACGCCGTACTTATTTATAAGTAATTTACGGCATACGGTAGACCTCGAAATACAACTTTATCTTGCCATTTGTCGTATTATTGTGTATATTAATTGAGCATGATCCATTGTTAAGAATTTTGTAATAATCGTAAAGTATTTCAAAATAAACATCAAGTGATATGAGAGCCTACAATGGCAAGTACAACTGCTGAAACTGAACAAATGAGCATTTCAAGACGGTTGGTTCAGTAGCTGTTTGGACTCTGTTAAGTTAGGACGTCTTTATCTAGCTGTGCTCTGAGGGATAATTGACACCCACAGATAAGATTTATATTTACTTTGTTTCTTTTATTTTTACTTTTATTTGTATAATTATTTCTATCTCTTTTTTTAGTAATTGTGATTGTTTTATTTTTTTTTTTATATAACTTTTTATGGCATCAAATAGTCATGGGAGGGACGTGCCTCCTGACAAAGATGAATTACCCAATAAAATGATTACAGATGAAAAAGTTTTCGAGCCTTTAACGTATAGTAAATTTGATTCACTCCTTTTGTTGATTTTATAGAATCAATGATACAAAACCGTAATCTAGGCAAATTACACCCAGTCAGCTTCGGTAGTAAAGTATTTAGAAATTTTCCCCAATTTAGAAACCAAATCTCCACCATGCGATCAGTAGGGAAAAATAGAATAAAAGTTGAATTAAAAGATAGAGAAAGCTCTAACTCTTTAATATCAGAAATTAATAAAAATACAGATGAACATCTTAGAGCGTACGCACCGAGATTTCTTGTTGAGAAAAAAGGGATTTTGAGGGGAATTCATAAAGAAATGACAGAAGAAGAATTAGTTAACCATTTGGAACCGGTTAATTACGGTGAAAATTTGAAAATTGTTTCTGCCCGTAGATTATTAAGGAACATTGTTGACTACAACAACGAGTCTAATCGTGTTCCTACTGAATCTGTGATTATTACTATCAGAGGCAAAGAGTTACCTAGCTATTTAAGCCTTTTTAGGGCCATTTGCCGGGTGGACCCCTTTGTTCCCCGATTAATGCAGTGTTATAGCTGTCTCCGCTGGGGACATGTGGGGAAAAATTGTAAAAATTTGATTAGGTGCGCGAAGTGTGGTGAAGGTCTTGAAGCGGCCGATTGCTTATCAAAAGAAACAAAATGTATTCACTGTAAAGCAGAACATTCGTCTATTGGATATGGTCAATGCCCTGAATATTTAAAGCAGCGATCTATTAAAAATCTTATGATGAATGAGAACATCACTTTTGTCGAAGCCAAAGAAATAATTACTGGCAAATCGTTCCGAGCAGCCTTAGTTAGTAAAACCCCTAACCTACAAAATGATAACTCTTTTCCTAGCTTACATTATGCAAATCGCGTACCACCGAAGAGACCGAGAAACATTTCACCTGTACTTGTCGATCAGACTTTTGAAGATTATAAAAAAAATTATTCATTGCGACAAAATTGATTCTGCTCCAATTGTAAATAATCCTTATAAGCCGAGAAACGACACTAATACTAATACTACAGAGGAATTCAGATTTAATAAAAATGTTGAGAAAATTACAGAAATATTTTTTAGTATTATAAACACTATTATTGACGTCGAGAAATTAAATCTTGGTAAAGAGAATTTAGAAATATTGGTTAAAGAGAGAGTATCAACCCTTGACCAGTAATGCTATAGTTGATATATACTACAAACAATACAACCATTGTTTGCCCTGTCCATTGTTTATTAATGATTCCGATACAACAATATATTTATCGTTAATTATTTTAAATCAATTTCTGTATTTTAATTATGCACAATATTTTACAGTGGAACGGTAGATCTGTAATGTCAAATAAAGGGGCTTTAGAAATATTTTTAACTCAATATAATATAGATATTGCTATTTTAAGTGAAACTTGGTTTAAACCTAACACTTACGTAAATTTTCAAGGTTACAACAATATAAGATACGATAGATATGATGGTAAAACTGGCGTTGCAATTTTAATTAAAAACAATATTTCATATACGGAAATTGACTCAATAATTAAACCTGGCGATAATTTCCAAGCAGTCGGAGTTAGGGTTCCTTTCGAAGGTCGCTTTATTTTCATTATATCATTTTATAACCCAACTGACTATAATCTTTCAACCTCAGACTGGGATAAATGTTTAGGTAGTGTCCCGAGACCGTGCTTGATAGGGGGGGGGGGACAGTAACTGTCACCATTTAAACTTTGGTTGTAGTTTCACTAATAATAAGGGCGCGAAGTTGAAAACATCGATTGATAATTTTAACCTTGTATTACTGAACGATGGCTCTCCTACTAGAGTTAAAAACATTGTACAAAAAATTGATAGTGCTGTAGATATATCTCTCGTGTCTCCCGAATTATCTCTTTTATTTGACTGGAAGGTAACCGATGACCCCCTGGGTTCGGATCATCTACCACTGCTTATTTCTCCAGTAAATGCAAGTCGTTTTAAGTGTTTTTATTCGAATGTTTTTACTTTGAAATGGAAGTTAAAAGACGCTGATTGGGAAAAATATAAAGAGTTAATGAGCCAATATTCTAACCACCAAGAACTATCTACTAATAGACTCAGTTATGATATTATTATGACTAATATAAATAATGCAGCCGCAAAATGTATCCCCAGGTCCAATATATCTCAGTCTGGAAAATCAGGGAATCATTGGTGGAACATAGATTGTCAACAAGCGATAAAGTCGTGCTAAAGCATATTCAGTTTTTAAACATAATAATAGCTTTGCAAAATTTCTAGCATATAAAAAAGCAGCTGCACGGGCTAAAAGGTTCATAAAATTAGCTAAAAGGAAAAGTTGGGCCGACTTCTGTAATTCTCTAACTAAGGAATCAGGGTGCAGATATATATGGAATACAATAAAGAAAATAAAAAATAGAAAAATGGAAAACCGCCAGCCACTTCAAAAGGGAGACTGGGTCGAAGAGCTTTTCGATATCTTATGTCCACCAACAGTAGAACTGAATGTCGATGATCAACCCGTTCCTCAAGAACCCCATTTCATTATGCCTTTTACATTAAACGATCTTGAAATTGTTCTGAAAGACACCAATAATACGGCCTCTGGATTGGATGGAATCCATTATCCAATGTTATCTAATTTACCAGTCCGGTCTAAAAAATTACTATTAGAAATTTTTAGTCATATTTGGACTAAAAGTTTCCCATAACATGGAAAGATTATGTTGTTGTTCCTATTAGAAAGAAAGGAAAAAAATGTAATGAAGCTGCATCGTTCAGGCACATCTCTCTTTCCTCCTGTGTGCTGAAGACATTCGAACGTCTTTTAAAAATGAAATTAGAATGGCATTTAGAACACCATAATTTATTACCCACTAATCAGTATGGTTTTAGGAAAGGAAAATCTGTACAGCATTGTCACTCTCAATCATTAACGGATATTTACTCTGCATTCACTAAAGGGCAAATTTTGACGGGTATATTTTTAGATATCTCTAGAGCATATGACAGTGTTATCTATAGTCAATTGGCGGACAGTATGGCGAAATTAGGAATTAATAAAGACTTTATCCTTAAAATATTAAATCTATACATTAGGGTTTTTATAAGAATAAAAGGGGATCATATTGGACCACGGAAAACTAGTAAGGGTCTGCCTCAGGGAGGTATTCTTAGCTGGTTGCTTTATGCTATTTACGTTTCCGAAATAAATCGTAACTTAACTGGATCGTGCAAATTAATTCAGTACGCAGACGACATCTGTCTCTATGCCTCAGGTGAAGACTTAGACTCCTGCAAAGTAGCACTATCATGTAGTATCAATAACTTATCAGGCTGGTTAAATGATAAAGGACTAACACTATCTGCACAAAAATCGAAAATCGGCATATTTAGTAGAAAAAGACATATTCCTTCCCCTAATCAAATAAAAATAGGTTCGATCAACTTTCCTTTAAGGCGTCATGCAAATTTTTAGGTTTAGCCATTGACCAAAAACTCTATTGGAACGATCATATTCAATATATCCTGACTAGTTGCAAAAAATATATTAATGTTTTGAAAGTGGTATGTTCAACTAGATGGGGAGCTGACCCATCCATTTGTTTGGTTTTTTATAAAGCTACAATAAGGTCTGTAATAGATTTTGGGAGTATGTTCTATGGTATTGCATCTAAATCAAACCTAGCCGCCTTGGACAAATTACAATCTAAAGCTATTAGGTTAAGCTTAGGTTTTCTATATAGCAGCCCTATTTTGTAATATTCTAATGGAAGCAGGTATACCCCCTTTATCACTAAGAAGAAATATGTTGAGCTCCAGATTTGTATCAAAACTGTTATCCGAGTTGTCTCCGGTAGACAATAATCTAATCCATCTAGCTACTTTAGTTCTCACCCACCCCTACTGGAAAACTAAAAGATCTCCGCCATTAATTAAAGCGATTTTAAATCTATCTCCGCACAAAGACAAAATCTCAAACCACTCGAAATTGCCTTTTTTCAATTATAGCTACGAAATTATGACGTACAAACCGGATATACTCGTAGTACACCTCCCAGACCCGATAGGTATCCCACCTTCTCAGTGCAATTTCTTTTTTCAACATCACATATGTTGAACTAGCTATCCAGGCACCACAGTAATATACACGGATGGTTCAAAAAGCTCTATCGGTGTTGGCGCTGCCGTTTTCGATCCATGTAATGATTTTTCAAATTCGGCATCACTTTACAACTTTGCTTCAATTTACACCGCTGAACTCACTGCTATTTATCTGGCTATAAAACATATTGAATCAATTAGGTATAATGGTCAATTTTTAATTTTGACCGACAGTCTAAGCGCGATATGTAAATTAGAACATTTAAAACCTTCATCTAGTTCAAGCTTCCTTATCATGAATATCGTTAAAGCTTTGTTTGACCTCTCAGCATCTAATAAAAAGGTTAGGCTGGCATGGATTAGGGGCCATTCAGGCATAGAAGGAAATGAGATTATTGATAGAATGGCTAAGGAAGCTTCCGGGCGCTCTGCTAGTAATTTCAAAATCCCCTACTCGGATTTGTTCTCTTTGATTAATGTCAAGCTGTTAGAGGACTGGCAACTGTGGACCGATGCGTCACAAGTGGGTGTGTTTTATAAATCGCACTTCCCAAAGGTTTCGTTCCCTGGTTCCAGAAAGTCAATGCACCTCGATCGATGGATTAAAAGTATGTGCAGACTACGGACTAATCATGGTTTATCAGGATCATATATATTTAAAATAAAGGAGAGATAATCAGAAGTATGTGTGGAGACAGGGAGGACCTAGAGCACATCATTATGAATTGTAAAAAATACGCCTTAGAAAGAATAAAATTTACAACGCAAATTAGAAATAAATTAAATATGAATACAATAACATATACAACTATTTTGCAAAACCCTGCTTCACTAATCAATGAATTCGGTGCCTTCTTAAGTGAGACAAATATTAAAATTTAGATTAATTCAATTTTAATTAAATCGAAATATTGTTGTTTTTTTTTGTAATTAAGCGGTCTTAAATTTAAGTCGTTACTTATAGTAATGACTAAATGGAAAATGGCTAATGGCTAACGCTAAGGCCTTTATTTTAAAAAAATAATAAAAAAAAAAAAAAAGAAAAAGACGGTTGGTTGGGACAACGGGACTCTTCCCTTCAAAATGGGACTATTGGTCACTATATTTATTTCATTTTTTGAATATTCTAAAAAGTCACCCGTGTACGGACTAACTAAACATGTAGTTGCTTAGAAATAGTTTCTACTTTTTTCTTTTTTTTTTTTTTTTTTTTTTTTTTTTTTTTTTTTTTTTGTTGCAGAAGATCTAATGAAATAAATAAATTTGTTTTTAAATTGATTGCTTACTTTTGTTGAATAATTATACACTTTTCATGTCATCGTGGGACGGAACAATTTTACAGAAGCTTTAGCTTTTCTCATCAGCATTTAGATTAAATTATTTTGGTTTACCATTTTTCCATAATCAAATAGATGCATTCATCGTTATTCGGTGTTATTGAAATATTACCAAGAAAATATTAATTATTATAACTAGTAAAATACTATTGTACAACTTTAAATATTAATTAATTTATGCGTGTATTAACGTAAACAATGTGATATAAATACAATCTTGGGCAACGCTCCATCTCCGTAAGTATACTTAACTACATTTGATGTACCAAATTTTTAGATCCTTAAATCGACCAGAAACATCCGACCTCTATAGTATGTGATGGACTATGTGAAGTAACTGAAGAGGGTAGGATGTAGGGCTTATTTATGACCTATTAACAAAAAAAGAGTTTGTGATTGTTATTATGCTTATTAATTATAATGCTATAATATATTATGAATAAAACCTAGTTCAGTCGGACTGAAGGCACAAAATTTATTTTCAGTTCTTTCAGACTCAATTTCGATATAGACAGATCCTCCTGAGACACACCCATTCTTCATAAAGTTATAATGTAAAATACCTGGTGGTAGAGTTCGATTACCAAACCAAATCTCCTCATTTTAAAACCACTGGACCCAGTCGGACTGAAGGCACAAAATTCCTCAACTCGGATCCGAGGGCTTGGTAGTCAAGTGCCTTACCAACTGAGCTACCGCGCCTCCCTATTAATACTACAGTTTGTAAGTTAAGGCTTACCGTCTCCATGCACTCCAACCAAGGCAAGGAGGGCGGGTTATCCTGCAGGTTACCAACCTATTCTAGACATGGTGGGAGATCAAGATTCATTTTGTGGTTCCGCCACTAAATAAGTTTTAACCCGTCCAGGTGGGATTCGATCCCACGACCGAGCGCGCTGAGACCTTCACCCTAACTTGCTCGGCCATCGAGTCCAACTACAGTTACCAATTTTCATAATTCACCCAATCCGAACATTGACGAAACTATTTTCGTGAGCCATGTCAATATGGTTTTGTTGGTGGATGCCTAAAGAATGCTGGGAATTAATAATAGAAAAGCGGCAGAAAAAAAACAGAGATTGACTCCGTCGCCGGGAAGCCGTGATTCTTAGCGAGTTGGATTGATATCGAAGTGACATTGAAATCAACCAAAGGGTCAGATACGCCTATGACTTTGTGCCTATCATGGCGTATAGTTACATCAAGTTACAAATATTTTATAGGGTACTCTTGATCAGCAAAATCAGAGGAGGCTGAAAATTAAGAGATGGATGTTATAAGTCTTTAAGGAACTGTAGTATCATAAGCAGGATATTACTGGACCCTTCCGAAGAAACGACTCTGATATTTGTAAATTATATTCAGTAAATTTACAACTGAGAAATTCGCCAACTATGTAATAAAATTCTTTGAAAACAGGAAATCATTAAAATATAACCATGAGCCATCTCGTTTCATTTTTTTTTATCCAAGTGGCAAAAAACATGCTGACTGATTATGTGAATGATACAGGTAAGTTTCTTTTATTTTGAAAATATGTGAATAAAATAAGTTAATTTCGCGGTTAGCTTACTTTTCAATCAATACTTTAAGAAATTTTTATTTTTATTAATATATTCTAAATCTAGATTATCCCTCCCTCAAAATTGATATTTGGAAGCGTAAGAAAAATACTTGCTCTTAATAATTTGGTACATAAGACTGTGCCATCTTATAATTTACATTTCAGCCTGCACAAATTAGCTCGTTGGCATTTGCTGGAGAACTATTGAATTCGTTCACATTTAAATTGGTCTGTGATATTTTGAGATGACTGATTTATTTTCTTCAGATAGCGGTTTAAATTCCGGTCTTTCGGATTCTAAGGAATCAGATGCAGAACTTCAACAGTTTCTCCTAATTGAAAGAGAAAGAGCGAAAATACAAGCTCAGGTTAGTTATGGTGAATATTATCATTATTAACGTGACTGATATACTAGTTATTAATTCATTATTTAAATCTTTCAGATTCACGAATTTAGTGATATATGCTGGGACAAGTGTATGGACAAACCTGGAAATAAATTAGACAGTAGAACAGAAACATGTTTAGCTAATTGTGTGGACAGATTCATAGATGTCTCATTACTTATAGCTAACCGGTTTTCACAAATGGTTCAAAAGAATTCTGGAAACTTTTAATTTTTTAAATATGTATTTATGTTAAAATTGTAGGTAAATAATTGTTTAATATTTTGTAGTCATCACCTTACGTGTTGAAAAATTAAAAGTTTTTTTATGAACTTATACAAAATTTACTACTCTTGTTATTACTTTTCACCCATTGTAGTGTTTATCAATAAGTTGTTTTTATCTTTTAAATAATCTTTTGAAATTTTTTATATGGAATTATGAGGTTTAGTGAAAACTTCCAAGAGATAACAATCTAATGTTAAAAGTTGATCTGTGCCCCTGTCTTAACCCGAGAGAACTCTCTAGAGTTATTGACATGCGAGAACTCGCTCATGAAATTTTCTCTCATGCCCAAAGTTTTGACTTTTTTTGAAGAGAATACCAATTTCTAAACATCAAATAACGTTAATATAATGTTTTAAGGGAAAATAAATAAGCAAAACATAAAATTATTTTTTAAAAGTATTAAATTTAATTAAATAATTATTCTTAGGATTTCGGTGTAGGTTTTCTATGAAAAAGGTTAAAAAATGATAAAGCGGTCAAATATTTTCTAAAAAATTGAGCTTCAATTGCAAAAATTATTTTTCTAAATTTGTTGGAAACAAAAAAAAAAAAAAAAAAAAAAAAATCCTACAACTCTGAAAATAAGAAAACACAACTTATCTCTTATCTGATGAAGAGCTTTCAACTAATAGTCTAGAGCAGGACGACATTTTACAGTCTGAAACTTCATGACTATGGTTTAAATAAAAACTCTAACACAAGCACTTTCAGGGGGAGAAAAACTCTAACCAAGCACAAATTTTGAGGTAATAAAAACCATAGGGAAGGTTACAAAACAACTATTTTACTGTGCATGGCAGTGCCCTTTGAACAAATCTTCCCCTTCCAGCTAGACAAATAGAGATCTTTCCAACTACCCTAATTTTCCAATTAAAAGAGTTTTACTGCCAGTGTGGGAGAAAATGTCACCCGTCTTGAAAACGAGAAGGGAGCTGTTGGTGGTAAGATTTGATGATAGTTAGGTACACGTTTTGATTCCATAGAAAACTACTGAAAATTTATCATATCTCAAGAACACATATTTTTAGCCTTATTATTTTAGAAATATATGCTTGATTTCTCATTTTTTCTTTCTTTGAGTATAAGGTATATAAAATTTAGTAAAGTAATCTATTATGGGATAATATATTTACTAGGAATAATATAAATGCATGGTTAATATTGTTTGTCTAGGCATTTTAGTAACTGACTATGCAAAGTGATAGATTATAAAATTAAAGACTAAAGTATTAGAAAATAAGTTTGAAAATTTGATCTGTACCTAATCTTATATACTCAGAATGTTTTCTGAAGATTGATTTTGAAAATAGTTCTATTTAGAAAATTTTATGTAGAAGGTATTCTATTCTATTCTTTTATTTATGTGGTTGGTTGTTCACTGCTGCATACATTTGATGTCATTCTTCTCATCATATTCAAAAGGACCTAAGAATTCTTGAAGAAGTTATGTTAACATTGTGTGTCTCCTGTTAAATAGATTTTTTATCTGGACTATATTGTTACTCTGAACATTTGATAAAAGTTTCAAATGTTTACAGATATTTTAGATGAGGCTCAACATTTTATTTGTTTAAGCTAAAATAATAAGATGTAAAAGATACACTTTAGGTTTTAAACCGAATTAGGTTGTAGTTAGTTTACTTCAGAAAAATAATAATTCAAATGAAAGGAGTAAGTGATATTTTCCAGTGAATACTTAGTGGTATATTGATTTATGGCACCACAGTATTAACATATTAACTTAAAAGAATATAGACAGGAACAATTTTTTTCGCTTAATTAGTTGTTAACCCATTCAACGCAAAGAGCATTATATAATGCTACGTGAGTTATGGCGCCGGTCGGAGAGTATTACTTAATGCTATCCTCTGTCAACATTCAAACTAATGTGATGGAGGCTCCGATGGTCTTATTTGCTTCAAACCTTTTCTCCGACCCTCAGTTGGGTTTTCACCATTGAGAGAAAAAGTCCGTTTCTGGTTATTGTACTTTTAAGAGCTTCGGTTGATCAACATTTCTAAAGGTAAGTTTACTCTTTAAATTTTCAAATGTACATTCAATATGCACTTGAAATGTAAATAATTTTATCATTCAATGTGTTTAACATTGGAATCTTAATTTAAATAAATAAAAACAATCATGTAATATTTTTTTATATTGTTTAAATTTATTTTTTGTTAATTTTTTTTTATTGTAAATATATTAATATTTTTAGTTAGTAAGAAGTAATTTATAGGTTTTTATTGTAAAATAAGTTGCAAATATTTTATAATGTTTAAGCATAATTATTCTAAATTTATTTTAAATATTGTGGAAATAGTAAATAAAAAAAATAGTTTTAGTTTTGAAATAGTATTAGTTTTATATAGTATTTTTATTTAATAAATTATATTTTTTTAATGGCTCAAATAAGCGTTTTAAATTCCCTTTTTTTAAATTAGTTGAATGCAAAACATTTTTCTTTTTTTGCTTCTAAAAACAAAAATGATAATTTTGACAAAAAAATTTTATGTATACAATATAATCATATTATAAAATACATAATTAGACAGTTTTTAATTAGATTTTACATTTTAAGCCAAATTTTTATCTATCTTTAGCAAACAAAAACGAATGCTATGCGGGCTTAGTATAGGCAAACTTTTGTGCCGGTCGGGGAGCATTATATAACGCACTAAAAAAAAAAATTAATTTTGCGCATATATTTCAGTTTAAATTTAAAATTAACGCAACAGCAATAATAATTAGAATAAATAAAAGTATTTATTTATTTATCCAACGCCCATCTGTGGCAGTTTAGCCATCTGACGACGAGCCTCCATAATAAATAAAAGTGAAATTAAAAAAAAAAAATTTCCGATCGAGGCAAAAAAAACCATTTGCATTTCCGCATTGAATGGGTTAAGAATGTAGATTGAATAAATATTTTCTTTTAAATGTTACATCAGTTAGCAACTTTTAAAAATACACAATTAATATTTTAAAATTATTTTTAAGGAATGAATGATAAATAAAATATATGGCTCTTTCTTTTACACCTCTGTTTATGGTTTAATAGCATATTTGTAGATAGCCATTATTTCATCCTGATCAACATAAGCAGTGCAGAACTAATAAACAAAAAATGCATTAGTAAAAGGGTTTAAATAAAAAACATAAAACCATTAATAATTGTTAAACATTTTTAATTTTTAAATAAATATATAAATTATTTAATTATATATACAAGCTTAAAAAGGCAAAAATACATAAACATTGGTTTTATCAAACAAAAAAAAAAATTTAACAAAATTTCAACAATGGCCATAATAACTATGAACATTAATTTATCCAACTCAAATAAATTTGATACTACACAGTATAAGGCAAACTATATTATTTATAAGGCTTTGGCAAGCTTTCCGGATGTTAAATGAGAATAACTATTAACTATAATAAAAATTAATCTACTAATTCATATTACAATGTTAATTTGTATAAATTGAATTTGAGTAAAAAAAGTAAACTTTTTAATAATAAATAATTGTATCCAGTAAATGTAATATGATCAACTTCATTTTGCTAACATATCAGACCAAAAAACTCATATGTTGAGGTGGTTGAATAATAAACTGCATTTTTTCTATTGACAACTAATTTAAAGGAAAGTGGAGTTGGGGTGAAGTTCTTAGCAAAAATTACACAATAACAGTTCTCTCCAGTTTTTAAATGTATTAAAACTTTCCTGACAATGAATAAATTAGAATACAATTATTTGACTGATAATACATACATATATACCTATATTACCACATAGTTTAAGTAAACATTTTGAATCAACTAATGTATAAATAATTACTAGATAAATTAAACCCCAGGTCATAACTCAGTTTATGGAAAATGTTTATTAGATTCTTTGAAATAATTAAGATAAGTAAATAAAAATCTAATATTTTATAATAGGCCATGTTTATTAAAAATGAAAAATAAAAATTACAGCTTTAGAATTAATTTAAAACTATTTATTTTTTAATTATACATAATATTTACAAAAAAAATAATCCCCATAATTCATTAAGGCAAACCTTTATCTCCTTTGTAAGTGGAAAAATATGTTTACGATATTTGCCCAAAGTAAAAAATTAACATTATGATATAATGTATTAAATCTTCCAGTCTTTTAATAATAAAAACATATAAAATACAACTGCACTTCTTATGAATAGTATACATAATTCTTAAATTCTATGTATAATGTACATATCAGTTTCATTTATTTTTCTCACAGAAAAAACAAAACAAAACTGAAGGCCACAAGTTTCGGAAGTAACCATTTTATAATAGGATGATCAGTAAAATTAAAACTAAAATGACCAAATTTATATGAATCTATTTAGGCAGGAATACTTTTTGTTAAATTTATACCGTCGCTTTTAAAGTTTAGCGTTGTATATGAAAATTGCGATTTCATTGCAATCTATACGAAAAGAATAAATGAGATACACATGATTACAAAATATTAGAAAAAAGTGTACAAGAGTATATTCATATCTAAATATGAAGTATTAAATAGCAGTTTCCATAATAATATAAATTAAAAAGAAAATTAGCACAAATTATTTAAACTTCTTAAAGTACTCAAAATACAGTGAACAATATCAAAGAAAAAAACATATGAATTTCAGATATTAAAATATTTTTAATAAAATAACCATGGTAAAAGATATAACTAGCAAAAAAGATAAGTTATTTTTTAATTTCTCAGGAAATTATGGTATTCATGTTTATCCTAGAACACTCCACTTGAAAACGATCCACAATTATAATATACAATAAAAATTTAATTTATAATAATATGGCAGTTAGTAATAACTTTAATATCTACAAGGATATTGACTAATGTATCAGTCACTAAAAAAATACTGCTATAATTATTATGTACAACATAATTTAGTGCCAATGTATTATTATTAGTTATAAGTACATGTTAATTGTTTATGATTTATAAAGGCACATTGGTAGTATAAAAAAGATTTTTTCATAACCAAATTTGCCAAAAATAATTATCAAACACATTACAAAGCTCTAAAATGGCCTTTATGGACTAAGTACAGAATATCTAAGTACTTGTTTACTTGAATGTAAATGTTCATACTAATATTCTATCTTTTTAAATGTGAGTGAACATATGCTTACACTAAATAGCTCTTACAAGTTCCATTTTCTGTAATAAATGCAAGGCAAATTTTATCACTGTAGAGATGTTCAAAATTGACTGGAAAGTGTTAAAGAAAACAATTTAACATATTATAATAGCAAATTTAATTTTGAAATCAAATAAACTTTATTGAACTTGAAAATATAAATTATTTATTTATTTATTTATGTCTTACAATTAAGGCACAGTTCTGTTAATGAAACTTACCTCTTTTTCATTTAATGAGATCAGTGTCCAGCATATGTTGGGTTCTTGAAGGAGGAAGTAGCTTGTTTAAAAATAGGATTTTCCCCCTGAATATAAAGAAAATAAAGATAATAGAAAAATGTAAAATAATAAAGATAAAACTCTAGTAATAGAAACAAACACATACAGTTTCCCATTTTGCCATCATTCTTTCTTTTTCAAAGCGAGCAAATTCTCTTCGATCGTGGATAGTAGTGAGCAATTTCCATAAAAATAGCAATGCCAATCCTATCAATACAATTGCACCAATCACACCCATCACGATACCTATTAAAAATGTAATTAGTCAGCAATTTCTTATTGGAAGTATTTAGTACTATTTTCTCTTATTTTAGAATCAATGAAATATTTTATTCTGGAACTAGGTCTCTTATAAATAATAATTTTCTACAGGGAAATCATCTTTGGTCATATAAAGTTTAATTACCCTTAAATTTCAATAAAAGTAATTCAAAGACGTTTTGAAAAATTTACTAAAACTCAAATTAAAAAAAAAAAAAAAAAAAAAAAAAAAAAAAAAAAAAAAAAAAAAAAAATTGAAGTAACAACAAACAAAAGTTAAATATTTCAGAAAGAAAAATTATTTTTGAATAAATCTTAGTTATCATAAAAAATTACAAAACACACAAAAGTGTGGTTATATTTATATCCTGAAGAAAATATATTTAATTTTTTATGATAGTAATATTTTCATAAAAGTTTGGTCAGATTGAATTTAAACTGTTACCTAATACATAGACTGGCTGGGGACAGTCTCGTTCTTCTTTTGCTCTTACAACAATTTTCCCTTTTTCATCATAAGTATAAACAAAGGTATATCTGCAATCATCTTCGTCAAAATAAGAACATAAGTTTTCTTCTTTTGACTCATCAGCTGAAAATATTAAAATAAAAACTGTTATTTTATTTTATTTTTATAACTGTTATTTTTATTTTACTGTTGTTATTATTTTAGAATATTTTATTTTTTGGTATTGCATGAATTACTTACATAATTACATATACATTAAAGTAGCTTATACATAATATAATAGGTAAGCTTAGCAAAATCATTGTGTAAAACATTAATTGATACTTTGCAATTTTGATTGCAACATTACCATTCCATTTAAATTACACCTTACCAGTCATTTGTTAATACTTTAAAATTTTTTAAGTCTGGGTATAGAAAATAACAACAGCAGAGAATTTGATAAAATGTTTTAGCAGTTCAACGTGTTAATAACTTTATTTAAAAAAGAAATGATTTGGTTTGGGATAGGATAAGGACCTTTAAATTATTCTATGGGAATGTTAGTATGAGTATTGATCTTTAATTTTAAAACTGATAGTTTCATTTTTAAAGCTATAAAATTTACTTGAGCTCAAATACTGACAACAATAAATTAAATTTCAATGATTAGTAGGAAATTAGATAAAATTAATCAAGAAAAATTTACAACCTTCAATAACTTCATGAACAGAAGGAACAAAAGTGCAATTAGCAGCACACTCCTCTTCACTCAACGGTCCTTTTTTGTAAACTTGGCACTGAACACAATCTTTTAATTCCAGACACCTTCCAGGACATGTCTGAAAGCAACATAAAACAATTATAAAATGCAAATAATATAAAATAAACTCAGAGAGGTTTATACAGGATAGGTAAATTTTTTATAAACTGCAATTATTATGTCAAGGATATGTTTGTAGCATATCATTTTGACCAAGATAAACAAATAAGGTTCAGTAAAAGATTAATAAAATTCTTTTATTTTTTAAAATACATTTTTGCTAACAAAATAAAAAGTGACTTTACACATTCATCAAAAACAGGAACAGAACAATAGTCAATTAAGTTTTGAAAGTAAGCTTTTAGCATCACAATTTAATAATTTTAAACTTTTAGATGAAAGAAATAATGTACATCCATTATAGATCTGCTGGATAAGGTAAGGCACAAAAAATGGATCATAATAGTTTCTTACAGAAAAAAATAGGGTAACTTGTGTGGGACGAAAATATGAACTTTCTAAAGACCAGCTAAATAAAGCCCACTGAAAAAGTCAAAATCGTCATATTATGCCAAAACATACATATTTAGCGTGCTGGCTAGGGTGTATTATGGGGTTTAATCAAAATTTCATATAAAGGGCCTGATAGAAAATTTAACCAGATTTTAATTGAAAAAATTAAATTTCAGATCAGACAAACAGTTTTGGAGTTATAGAGCAAAAAAACTCGGATTTCAAAACAGTAAGCAGTTTTGGCGTGGGTATTTTATTTGACTTGATCAAAATTTAATATACAGGTTCTTATAGTAAATTCAATCAGCTTTCAGATGAAAAAATATAAATTTTGGATCGAACTATTACTTTCTGAGTTATAGCTAAAAGAGTGCAGACAAACATGTTTTTGCAGAGAATTACGAACCCAGTCAGAGTGCTAAAATGAGGGATGTAGAGTGCATGAAATATGTGACTATTTTTGACTTCACAGCTTCGTTAGGAGTAGTTACAAGGTAAACATACTAAAAGTCCTCAACCCTGGGGGAATGAGATTTCCCAGTTTACAGTGGAGGAAGGGGAGAAGAGCCCATGTTTAGGTTTTTCGATTATATCTCGAAAACAGTATGCTACAAATCAAAATTAAAGCTTATTAAATTTTCTATAAAATTGTTCTTATACATATTTGTTCAACTCCCAACGGTTTCCGAGATATACGTTATTGAAAATTGCTAATTATCGAGAAAAAAAAATTGTTACCTCACTTTTTATAAAATATTTGCTTCAAGTGCCAGAAACCTCTATATGAAATTTAAGTAAATTTAATGCTCTACGACTTAGATTCTGACATTTTTTCTGAGAAACGATTCTGGAAGGCACAAGAAGCAAATGTTTTTCGAAACCGGTGGAACAGGTGCACTCTTCTCCTCCCACTATATCTCAAAAATGGTTAATCCTAAAAAATAATGAATAGAACCAAAATTATGGAAAATAGTATTATCTATAAGTTTTGTAACCTCGTCCAATGCATGGAAATCGAGATATTTGAAGAAAAATGATTTTTGTGACCATTGATCTTGAATATCTAATTATGATAACATGCTGAGGATGGTGACTTTTAACCCTTTATTTAGGCCAAAACGAAGGTACATGCAAAAATTTAGCTTCATTGCTCTCATTCCGAGATTTGCTGTATAAAACTCCTTATTTGACTGGGCTACCTAGTAAGGATATCTATTAGCTGGTATACGAGACTTAGGTTTCCTAAATCAATGATGCATTTTCCTTTTACTTGTTGAATCTTTCTTAAAATCTGTTATTTCCATGACTTAGAAATTAATTTATTAGAGAGATATGTTTTATTAATATAAAAACACATCGCAGCCCAACTTCATTGTGTTGCAACATACACAGCATACTAATCTATCTATAGAAAAAGTGGACAGTAAAATAGATCATCATTCAGAATCTTCACTTATACTTACAAAAACATTATATTACACACACCTTATAATAATAGAATAATAGAAAATTTCTTACAGGACACTTTTCACAATATCTTCCTGAATATCTCCCTTCTTCAGCAGTGGTGCATTCACATTTACCACACTTACATGTACCTTTTCCTGAGCATACTTCTCCACCACCTGGCGGAACACAAGTATCTTGCCGAGTGGAACAAGAACAGTCTGGACCAGACCATTCTGGGTTACATTCACATTTGCCTGGAACATAAAATAAGAATAACAAAATCAATAAACAATTGATAGGCAAAACCAGAATTTACTTATAAATTTCTGATTGAAATAACTTCTGCCTTGTTATTCAAGATTTTTTTTTTTGTATCAATGTTTTTAAAATTCATTTAATACAACCACAGGTGGACAAACATTTTGAGGGAAGCATAGCAACTTAGGATTTTTAAACTAACTATAAGAATGAATTGACATTTAAAAGAAGCCTATTGTCTCAAACCACTAAGGTGCGTTGCGGCTGTATAAAACATTAATTCGGCCAGTCTTAATGTATGGAGCAGAGACGTAGACCTTAACCGCCATAATGAAAAAATCATTCAAGTTTGTTTGAGTTTAAGCTTTTGAGGAAAATTTATGGTCCAGTCCATAATGTAGAATCAAATAGGTGGACACTTCGATCCTAAGACAAGTTGTATTCCTTGTACAAAGATGTAAATGTGGTCTATTTTATTAAAATAAGGTGTCTGGAATGGTTGGGTCACATCATAAGAATGCCCACCAATAGAATGCTGAGCAAACTTTTGCATGGCTCTATAATTAGTTAGAGTTGGACGACCAACAAGACAATGGCTACAGGACCTTGAAGAAGATCTAGGGATTCTCGGCGTTACAGCATGGAAACAGAAGGCTAAAGATAGAGATACATGGCAGGACATTGTTCAGGAAGCAAAGGCTCACACTGGGCTGTAGTGCTACATAGTAAGTAAGTAGTAAGTATACGAATAAATGCCTTCCATATACTTAATATCATCCACTTATAGATATTTATTTAAATATATACAATATCATAAATAGTAAATGTTAGAGTAACTAAAAATATTGGGTTGAGAATTTATGAAACCTTTTGGATTTTGAATGTTTTAACACTTACTAACAGTTAAAGAACCTTAAAACTAGGTTAACTAAGTAAATTTATACACTTGAGGTACGCATGATGATATAGAAATTAAATCCAGGAATTATCATTCCAAACAATATCCTGAGAATTTATAGAACTAAACTAAATGGATTTCGATTCCTAAACCATTAATAAAAAGGCAAGCATTTACATACTAAGTATGTTTTAACAAGCAATTTCTCCTTGGAACTCATGTTCAAACATCCTAGGTGTAAAATATTAAAAAACTATATATTTGTAATAAACAAAAAAATGTGTTTATTTCTAATGAAGAAGTTAAGTCCAGATCCAAAAACCTAAACCTATCTATACCTTAATGAAAGAAGAAATTGAAAATACTTCAGGGAACAAAAAAATTCAATATCGTCAATGTGATGGCTGGAGCAATATCAGGAACAAGTCTATAATAAATTTTGTGATTTCAAAGCCAGAACCATTTTTTGTAGATTTTATAATGACCAAAACTGAAAGACACCTGGCAGAGATCATTGGATCTGTCATCGTCATGAGATGTATGGTCCTGATAGGTTTTTGGTGGTTATTGCCGACAATGCTCCATGAAGGCATTATTGACTCCAGACATAAAGGCAGCCTTAATACTCTTAACAGAAAATTATCCTCATATAGTACCATTAGGCTGCATTGCTCAAATTCTCCATTTACTGAGGATGACAGACTGTCAAACGTTTCTTTGCAGAGGTAATAACCATAGTGAAGACTATGAAAAACAGTCACATATTGAAAGCTTTGTTCGATGAAATTTCTTCTGAGAAAAAGTTCGAAGATCGAATATTTCTGAAGTTGCCTGGGCAGACCAGATGGTGCAGCAACCTATTTTATTTGGAGAGTTTGCAATCAATGAAAAGGCTGACCTAGACCCATCCATTAAAAGAAAACTACTAGACGATGCTGTGTTTTGTGTTAGAAAAGAAACAATGATAAGTCTGCTTTAACCAATTGTTGATCTTATAACATCCACTGAATCAGATGACCCACAAATTCAGTGTTCAGGAAATTAAATGAACTAGAGAAAAGTATGAAGGAAAACTTACCAACATCACCCTTGCAAAAATCTGAAGAAAAGAAAGTCATGGAGAAGGTCATCGAGAGAAAAATGTTTACATTGGACCAATCCATCTCATAGCATTAATGTTAAGCCCTAAAATGCAGAGAAATTTGCTCGATTTACGGAACTACTAGATGCCATAAGTTTTGTTAGTGATTGTGCTCAGCAGATGGGTTTGGTCTTTTAAGTAAGAGAAAGTTTCTTTAGGAAGAGATCGACGATAAAGATAAAATGATCAAGCTTATTTCATTGTGGAGGGGGTTGAGAGGTACATGTGACTTGGCAGATGTAGCCATAAGAATATAGGGGACCATCTTTTATATGAGCGAGCAGCAATACTGACATTTCTTTCTTACAAGTGGAAGCTCATGAATGCTTCACATCCAAAAGAGGAGAAGAAAGAAACAAGCAAGCAAGCTGAAGGCAACCCAGAGGAAACAGGAGGAGAGGAAGAAGACGAAGAAATCCTTGAGATTAAAGACGATGAGATCGAGTTAAGTAATGATGATTTTTTTTTTAATTTGAAAACATAGAAGAGGAGAGGGATCAAGAAGATTTAATGGACACTGAGAGTGACAGTGACTAGGGGACCTAAAAATATTTTTACATTCTAGTTATTTTTCTGAAGTTTTTATTCAATCAATAATAATACTTTTTGAAAATATGAGAGTGTTTGTGTTTTATTTTATCCACAATTACCACATTGACCTGTAATATGACAAATTTCGATTCTAAAATTATAAATTCTCAGGAATTTTATTTAATTATAATTTTATGTTTAAATTTCTTATAGTTTTTGAGTTGGATTTAACCATATATTTAACACATTTAAATATGATATATTATATTTAACCTCTTTTTACCGATTAATTTACAGTTTTTTGGATTATCTTGCTAATTAATCAGTAATTCCTGGGAATTTATGAATTTTGGGAATATTTTCTCGATTTTATATTCCCAGGAATTTTACATCACTAATGACAAGGAGATGAATGAAAAAAAGAAAAAATAATCTTTATCCTGGGACATTGTGTTTATTGTTGGACACGATCAGTGCTGGAGTACTGCAGGAAACAGCAGCTTTACAGAACATTATATTCACACACATGACATACCAACTTAACACTATAATAGCAAATTATGCATACAATACCGCCATTCTGACCAGACATGATTGACTTTCCAACATTAATAACAACAATTACAAGACTTGTTTTAAAAAAATGGAAAATTAAACTCAACTATGACAAAGCACTTCATCTTTACACTTCAACATGAAACTTTCCTCTTAGTTTACATTAACCATGTTCTCATAAGACAAACACTGTTCAATACTTAGGACTAATATTCATAAGTATGACCTGAGGCACAATGTGAAATAGAAACACCAAAGCCTTAACAAAAGCCTGAGACTTTTATATCTTTTTAGAAATGATTAAAGTTAAAAATTATGTAAAGACTAAATACTTAACCTACTTACTAAAACCACTAGGGACACTACACATCACAAAGTTACAGGAAAGAAAAAAGGGCACACAACAATATAGATTTTCCAGTAAAAAAAATTAAGAATTATTAAAAAATCAATTCGGTATGTCAGTAACAATACCTTACACGAACCCACAAAGTAAGATCATATTCAAATTTCATACAAGATTTCATGACAAATTCTATGGACATGTTAACAAACTAAACTCTCTCATGTTGCAACAATGTTTCAACCAAGTGGGTACATAATTGCTATTTTGGAATACCAGGAAATGAAAAGAAAGATTAACAGTTATAATCAGTACACATTACAGGATAATTAAAAAATCAATGTTTTTGTATACTAAATATAGGTAAATTAAAATATAAAAAAGTGACAGAATTATAAGGATTAAATAAGAGTTATCGAAGAAGTTTTAGGAAAATTTTCACATCAAAAATTTGAAAAAGGCCAAACAAAACAGGCTGTTTTAACAGTTATTTTAAATTCAAATGTAGATAAATTAAAATATTCTTACCGCACACACAATTTCCATGATCTGGCCCTGAACAAAGAATACCATCCACTCTGTCACATGAAAAATTGTCACATTCACAATAAGCACCAGTTATTTTCTGAAATTAAAAAACAAAGTGATTAACCAATTAATTATACCATAAATCGTGATATTTTTGTTTTATTGAATAAATGAGGCAATATAATAAATAAATAAATAAATTTAAATACTTTGCACTCTAGAATAAAAGAGCCAAAACTTGTATGTTTATGTTAGATCTAAAATTTGAGATATTTAACTAGATGACTTACGTATTTATAAGTTTTCTAAATTTTTCCTGCCATAACAGTTCTTGTTAGACAATTAGAGAGATGTTTGCTTAATGATTAGGGTGTAAAAAAAAATTAATGTCAATGAAGTTTGGAGTTGTGTTTATTTTATTCTGGATTTGCAATAAATGAAATAAATACATCTAGTAGATGAAATAAAAGTTACTACAATTTGTAGTAACTTTTAGTTAATTGTAGTCTACAAACAAACAATAATTATAGTCTACAAACAAGTTTCTACAATTTGTAGTCTACAAACAACTCATACCTTGGAGGAATGATAGGCACTGTCTGGGAAAGATTACATTTAAGGAGGATATGGAGATAATTGTGAAAAAATAAGCATTTTGAGTATTCAACATAAAAGATATCCAGATGATTTAGTCAGGTACAAAATTGTTGAAGTTGCAGAGTACTTTCTTAGGAGTTAAAGGTTAATGTGAAGACCACTTCATGGGCTGTTTATCAAGATGAATTACAAGGTAATGGATCTGTTCTAAAAGAGCGAATAGAATATTACAAAAGATAAAAACAGGGCAGAATTTTAAAACTTTACAGGTTTATGTAATTAAAAGAGGACTATTACATGATTAGTAAAGGATAATTATTCCCTCCTACAGAAAGATTGAAAATGATCAAAACAATAGAAACTTAAATCTCACAATCTGAAGAAGCAGGCATGATTAATGTCAACTTAGTAGACACCCTCTTGAACTTACCTGCTGAAATAACAAAATTTATCTTAATAAAAAAATTATCAATCTAATATCCTGACTGGGTCCAAGTCCATTTGAAAGACAGAAAATCTATTTTCTGATATTTCAGATGTGAATGAACTTTAAGATCAGGAAATTTTCCTGTGGGGATAACCAGCCACTATATAGTGGGTTCCCTTATTTAAAGGGGAAACCTGGTGGTGAAGCATGGATGCTGATCAGATCACAAATGCTTACATATAAAATAAATAATATAGCATAAGCACAGAACCCAAGACCCTTCAATCTGGTTGTAGCGGCACTATTATTATTAATTGAAATCAAAATATTTGGATTTTGGTCCTTTTAGTCAAAGGCTAGAATTGCTTTCGGGATGTTGGATTTTCTCAACTCTATCTACCACTACCCATTGAAAGCTTTTCCTCCATAGGTACAATATAGAATCGTGTTGGTGGGTTCCAAACCTGGCTCCTGCCTAACACCTATAGCTACTGAAGGATACCAGTTTCAGATCTGTCCAATCTAAAGAAGTATTTTTTGACGGTCAACAGATATTCAACCTCTTCTTCCCAACAAACTAATTGTTGTCCTTCTGAAAATTGATTAAATTGTTCCATGATTAAAGACTACTATTAAGATAACATATAAATATATAGCTAAATTATAGAAGAAAAATGCAAGTTGGAGTAAATTTTTTTTTATCTTTCCCCAACTCCTTTTATCTATTTTTCTTTAAATACATTTTGTTCAGTTATTACATTTGTCACCTCCTAATAGGGCCAGTCACCCCGGGAAGTGCTGACTATTACTCCCGAAAGGGAAGGCCTATACATGAAAGAAAGGAAGAAAGGAAAGAAAATATATATGATTTACATCAATAGAACAAAAGCTTAAAACAAAAATTCAATATTTTTTCTTTTCTCCTGTTTATATACTAAATATTTATTTGTTGAATCATGTATACAATTGCCTGCCGATGGTTGGAACCATCCAGAGCCCCCTTCTCTGGTAAGTAGTGGAATCACCTGATGACGGCCAGTACTCAAGGGTGAGGAAGCGAAGGTAACAACAAGGGTTGACAGGTGGCTCCTCGTGCTGCAGGCAGGAAACGCCTTTTCAGTTGGCTCGGGACTGATGAGGAAGGCTAGAGCCTGGCAACCCACTACGGAGCATGTCAGGGTGCTCTGAAGAGGTGGCCCCTATACCTGACTAGGAGGGCGAGGGCTGATAACCCTCACCTCTAAAACTCCTTCTTCGTGGGATCTCAATGAGAAATAGCCAGTAGATCACTTGGCAACAGACACAGAAACCGTCAAATGGACTTAAGATTAGGATATTGGAACGTTTTATCTCTATATCGGCCAGGGAGACTCAGAGTCTTACTAAAGAACTGGACAAATACAGACTGGACATAACCGCTTTCCAGGAGATTAGCTGGTCCGGACAGGGGTTAATGGAAAATAAATTACATACGATTTACTATAGTTGCCAGAATAGTGATTAACTTTTTGGCACTGGGTTCGTCATGAAAAGCAGGATGAGCAGCAGGTCATTGACTTCAACCCCATTAATGAGCGACTATGCTCTATCTGCATTAAAGGAACATTCTACAATTTCACACTTTTCAGCTGCCATGCCCCCACAGAAATATCACGTGATGAGGATGAAGAAGCTTATTATGACTCGCTTGAAAGAGCCTTTGATGCATGCCCCAGGACTTCTAGGGGATTTTAATACCAAGATAGGAAGGGAAGAGGTATATAGGCCCACGATAGGAGCTTTCAGCCTGCACGAGGACAGCAATGAGAACGCAAGGAGGGTCATCGACTTCGTGACGTCAAGAAATCTTGTCATTGGAAGTACCCTGTTTCCAAAGCGTAGGATCTACCGGGCTACTGGGGGATATGGAGGCTAGTTTAACAGAAAACGTGAGGTGAAATTGTTTTTTTCAAAAATGTGTATATAATAAAAGTTGTAGAGAATTTAATTAACATAGATTCAGTAAACAGTCATGTTTTGCATAAGACGCACTGTTTTCGAGATATGAGCGCAAAACCAAAAAAAGGACTTTCCTGTTCCCAGGCCCGAAAACTCCAGGACATTTAGTATGTTTACATTCTAACTACCCTGAACATGTTTCCAAAGAAAAACCTTGGATTACAAAAAACGCACTGTATAATTCATTATTGTCTTCTTCTTTCTTTTTCTACTGGCTCAACAGGCGCTGATGCTGCCCTTGGCCTGCTCAACGATTGCCATCCATTTTCCTTGATCAGCCGCTTCTGAGATAGGGATCCTCAGCTGCCGCAGATCCTTTCCTACGCCATTCTTCCATTGGCCCTTTGGCCTACCGCGTGGGCACTGGCATTCTGGCACATTTCTCTAGACCCTACTGCTCACTCTATTTTCATTCATCCTCCTCACGTGGCCCAACCATTTTAGCCTCTGTATCCTGATGTGAGAGGAGATACTAATGTCTTGGTAGATCTGGAGCAGTTCACTTTTTTTTCCTTTGTTGCCATTGACCATTCTCACACACAGCCCCCAGAATTCTCCTAAGGACTACTCGTTCAAACCTATCAAGTAGGTTGACATTTTTCTTGTTTGGGGTCCAGGTCTCTCCTCCGTATGTGACTACTGGTCTTATCAGGGTCTTGTAGAGCATAAACTTGGTTGAACGGCTGAGAAGTTTGCTTCTGATTAGCCTTGAGATGGAGAAATAGGCTCTATTCCTGGCTATTATCCTCTTTCTAACCTCTTCTTCCTCTTCCAGGTTAACATTAATAGTAGAGCCGAGGTATTGGAAGCTTGTCACTATTTCAAAACTGTAGGTGCCTATTTCACAGTGGCTCAGCCTCCGGTCTAGCCTTTTGTTCAGATCTAAGATCTTCTTTGCTTCAGCATCCATTGCTTCGAACGCCGTCTTTATGCTCTGCAGAGATCTACCAATAATTACAATATCATCCGCGTATGCCAGAACTTGGGTCATCTTTGTAAATATTGTACCCTCCTGCTCTATTGATGATTGCTTCTAGAGCAATGTTAAACAGGAGAGGAGCTATTGGATCCCCTTGCCTTAGACCACCTGTAACTCCGAAAGGCTCCGACAGTCCTAAACATTTTACTTGGTAGATAGTCTTCTCCATAGTGCATTTTACTAGACGAATTAATTTACTTGGCAACTCCAGTTCATAAATGGCTTCTATGAGCTTATTCCTAACTATCGTTTCATAGGCTGCCCTAAAATCAATGAACAACATCCAGGTTGTCTGCTGGAACTCTTTCATCTTCTCACAAATTTGCTTTACCGTGAAGATTTGATCAATAGTGGACCTGTTGGGCCGGAAACCACCTTGATAATCTCCCAGCTTTTGTTCATTATTGACTGGACTAAATACCAGGCTGGCTTTTGGTGTGGCAGATCAACTGTTGATCAAATATTCACCCTCAGCACCATCTTGGAACGGGGCCATGAATTTAATCCTCTGATCTTGATGAATAATATTCAAAACAATAACTAGAAAGGTATAATTCTATATTTTCCATTGCAACCAAGTTAAATAGTAGTAGCCTAATCCCCATTGAATCTGAAAACTTAGAGTGGTAAAAATTATATAATATATAAGTTTTAATTTATTAGAATAATCTTACGATTATTGAATGATTTTATTTGAAAAAAGTAGAAAATTAATTAATTTGTTAATCTAAAAAAAAAAATATTCTCAATATTTTAGGAAAATTCCAATTACCAAAGAGTTGAACCAAATATACCAAAGATTTGAGGATGGGAGAGACTTATGTAGCTATTAGAGCAAACAAAAAGACCTTAGAAACAAGAAATAGACAATCATGGCAGACTTAAAATAAATATAATCAGTGATGTAATAAATAAATATAATAATAGGGAAGCTAGACTATGCCATAACTATAATTAAAAAATATATAAATAATTAATGGTCTCACCTCAAGTGGATTAGACCTCTCCTCACATTGGCACTGGCCACATGTACAAGTTCCCCTACCACTACAGTCAATGGTGGTAGTGTTATCAGGACGACATCCAAGTCCATTCTCATCTTGTTTAGCGTTTTGTGCATCACATTCACAGTTTCTACCAAAATGAGAATCATCACATTCACATATGCCACATTTATAAGTACCAAAGTTTGAACATTGAACTGCTTCTTCAATGTAATCCTGAAATAATTATTTTACATAATCCAGTTTATTAAAAAAGAAACAAAGGAAGTCATTACAAAAACAAAATCAATATGAATATTACAGGGTGATCAGGGTTTTCACATGGGCAGTCGCACAGTAGTTCCAGTTGTACTATAAGCGATTCATTTATACCAACTGGGTAAATTTTAAAATTCTGCTTCCAATCTTTTCTGTTCGAAGGACATGACTTAGCGACAAGTTCAACCTGAAAAATGAAAGAATTTAATCATCAATTGGACTTTTCATTTTTTTGAACAATTAAAATAATTTAAAAAAGAACTGTCTGCGTATAAGAATTAATATATTATATTCTTTGAGCATTTAAACTTTTTTTACAGATTTCAATTACACATTAAAACTTAAATATGTTAAACTTAATTATAATTAATTATTATTGGAGGCTATAATCTTCCAATTTATACCTTGCAGACTTTATAACAAATGTATGCTAATTATACCACCAGAGATGCAGGCTTAATTAACAAGTCTGGATCTCTCTTCATATAATAATCCAATCAACAAAACCAGTGCATTAGTACATAAGAATTTTAAAAAAAATTAAACAAAACAAAAATTAACTAAATTGAGTGAAATAATACTATAATTTAAAAGATTCAATGGAATAATATATATATACAATGGAGTCTCACTTATATGAAAGTGAGGGGGAACGGAAAATGTTTCATATAAGTTATAACTAAATAAATAAAATAAAAGAAATTCTTCATAAAAAAAAAAAAAAGTCACAATTTTATTGTTTGTACATATTTTGTTGTTAGGTAACGTTCTACATTATTATATTTACAAGTTTCATATTATATGTATTATGAACATATTATGTATTTTGTAAATCTGTACATATTATGAATGTATACTTAAATAAAAAATAATTAAAATAAACTTAAACAAAAAGCAAGATAAGAATTTAAATAACCATCAGTACTCACATTTTTGAAAAATATAAGTACATATTCATTTTGTCTTAAAAAATTCTGTAATTTTTGATTGCTTAATTTTTCTGCAAGCTACGTTATATAACATCCGTTCACATTCAATTATGAACGTTTTACAACTTCAAATTCAGCGACCGTTTGGGTAAATGATGGTGGAGGTCCAGGCTCTTCGTCGTCAGAACTTTGAGAATCGGAATCGTTAAGACCTTGTTCGGTTTTTGTGGCTTCAGCAATGATAACAATCTCCTGCTGACTTTGGAATGCACAGACTGCCAAGTTGTTTTTAAATACAACTAAATTTTCGAATGTTATATCGAGGTAAACGTTAGACCACTCAGAAGGTTCTTCAATGGCGCCTATACCATTTCTCGCTTCACTTGATTCTTCGACATATCCTTCCATATGTACTCCGGCTTTATGAAAGCACTTTTGTATTGTAATAGGCTGAACAGCCTTCCAAGATACTGCCGTAAACTGCATAGCTTGTTAAAGTGCACTTGATTAATGAAACATTATGAGTATGTACATGGTGCCAATCAAAAACTAGGATTAACCGGTAAGTCTGTAAACATTTTGTGGAAAAACTGTTGTCTCTTCTTATAACTGAATAGTATTTACACCAGGGGAACAAATTAACTTTTGTATAAGTGGATGTTACGTATAACTGAATATCGCACAAGTGAATAATTCATTACACAGGATTGAATGGAACGAAAAATTCTTCGTATAACTAAATGTTTCTTATAAGCGAGACTCCACTATATATATATATATATATATATATATATATATATATACATATACAGGGTGTTTAATATTCGATGGCCACCCCACATATTTTCCACAGTTTTTGAAATTTTGAAACGAAACTCTCAGGGTCTTAACTGTGTCAAATAAAGTTTCTTTTCAGGTTATAGTCAGCTCTCCAATCTTCTCCAGCAACCCTAACTTTGGAATTCCCAATGGGATGTGGTATTTTTTATGAAGGATTTCGATAGAAAATCAAAGGGGGTAGCGGGATAAGATAGGTCTGGCGGCCCCCACGGATTTTATTCAAGCGACCCCAAAACCTTTTGGTTTTGCAAAAGATTGCATTTCACGCATCTTTCATCATGTTCATGTTTTCGTTTTTTTTGGAGGCATTTCGGTGTAAGCTGAAAAATTATCAAATTAACGTTCTCGAAAAAGTCAAACTAAAGAAATGGAATATGACGCTTCACAATACTAGACATTTTAATACTAAATAAATTCAACAGAGCAACGTCAATATATTATGAAAAAGGTACTTCCGGTTCTGTTAACTCGTGTTTATTTGAAAACGTGAAATAAACACGGCTGTAAAGGCGTGACTAAGTGACAGAACAAGTGTTATAATGCGACAAAATATGTAGGATTTTATGCTGGTAACAGGCGACAACGCGGCAATAAACGGGTGATAAAGTGACAGAACACTTGCAATAACGGGGCCGAAAACGCGGGACAACGTGTCATTGAGACATGTCAACGCAACCATTCACATGCGACAATGCGATGGAACACGTGCGACAACGCTACAAAACACGCGCGACAATGATACAACGTACACCGAAATGCCTCCAAAAAAACGAAAACATGAACATGAAAGATGCGTGAAATGCAATCTACTGTTAAGATATGACACCGGCCAGAAAAAAGTCATTACTTCAGTAGAAGAAGCCAACTCGCTATCAGTTGCGCTGGACAAAGAGGTAGATGTAGGAAACGTTCTGTGCGTAAAATGTCATCGTTCAAGTCGTCTAGTCATAAATAAAGCATTTTTGTTGATTATTTATCAAAAATTAGAAATATAACAATTTTATCACTTGTTGACAGCTCTTTTGACAGCTGTCAATTGTCAAAATATATTTTTGACATCAAATTTGTGATTAGCGATCGAAAAAAAAAACCTATTTGAACTATTTTTCATATATTTAATTAAATATTGGCTTATTCTGTAGGCCTAAATTGCATAATTTAAAATTTACATTTTACTCAAATCGATTTGTCGCGGACTACAAGCAACCAAATTCAAGTTTATCGGCGCCATTCTGAAGAAGAAGAGTGTATCTTTCAATACTATTTAGGCCGTTCTTTTTCATTTAGTCTGCACCTAGATACATAGAGTTTTTACTGTGAAATCCTGATTATTTACGTTTTGTTTGGATATTAAGCTGTGTTTCATTCAATAATAAAATCTGAAAAAATTCGGGGAACATATACACATCCCAAACAATATTTTACTTGCGTTGGAACCGCTTAAAAATTAATTTGAAGTCTCGAAAAAAATTCAAATATCAGAAAGCATGTTTTTTTCGCCTTGTGGGGTTTCAGGGGGGATGGGGGTCGGAAAAAATCTCAAAAAATCTTTTTTTTTGTTCCTCTTCAAGGTTTTGGGGTCGCTTGAATAAAATCCGTGGGGGCCGCCAGACCTATCTTATCCCGCTACCCCCTTTTGGATCGATTTTATACCAGTGAATTTTTTTTATCCGGGGCACTGTTTCTGTTTCGTCGCAAATCGCAAAAAATTATTTTAAGAAAATAAGCAGTCTAAACTGGTATTGAACGAATGAATACAAAATTACTGTTTATTGAAAAAAAAAAATAATCATCAAAATCGATTCATAATCGACAAAAAAATTGTGTACAAAAAAAAAAAAAAAAAAAAAAAAAAAAAAAAAAAAAAATATATATATATATATATATATATATATATATATATATATATATATATATATATATATATATATATATATATATACATATATATATACTTTTTCTTAAGTGCGTGACAATACATTCACCTGCTTACAAAAAGTCTATTTACAATACTTAGGAAACTGGGTGGATAAGAGGGGAGTGAAGTAGTATTAAAAAATGGAAAAGGTATTTGACTAAAATTTCAGTAAAAATGAGTTAGACCCGAAAAAGCAGGTTAAGTGATATTGCCAACAACCTTAAAAGCAGGCTAAATGCTTAATTAATGATCATTTAGCCTGCTTTTTAGGCTATTGGTAATGGCATTTAGCTTGCTTTTTTGTGTTTAACTCTTTTTTTTTTTTTTTTTGGCACAGCCCATTATTGATGTCCAGTCTTTATTTATTATTTAACGTAATATTTAGGTACCATCTAGGGTTGGGCGATAGTCGATAGTTACTTAGATAGTAAGCCTATATGCCTATCGATGGCCACTATCGATAGTGTCGACTATAGATAGATCTTTTTTACTCTCAAGTTTTGAAACTCTTGGAATTATGTTGATCTGTCTCTGTCCAGTATCAAGTTCTTTTGAAATTGAATTTGGAATTCTTAGAGCTCAAGGGTTTTCTTAAAGATTAAGCCAAAGGAAAGTAGAAATGCTAGTTTTTCTTTCGGGAAATATGTGGCTCAAGGAGCACACTTGATTCTGGAAATTAACTATTTCGTTATTTTTTATTTCTGAAGATTTGATTTGTTCATTATTATTGTAACCATGTAAATTGTAAATACTTCTTTAAAATTCAAATAAATTAGTTTTCTATCTCATCTTTATGATATAATCTTATAATTTATAATCCTGCAAATTTCAAATAGTAAGTAGATAACTGAATTTAATGAAATTAATTTAAATTCATTATTGAATAGTTTTGAAAAAAAGGAAGCAACTATCGAAAAACTCTCGATAGCAATCGATAGTTCTTAACCGATAGTATTGGCCTATCGATAGTGCTAACTATGAGTAAAACCATCTATAAGACAATGTGTTAGTAGAACATATATCTATGTAATCATTAAAAATGGGACAAGAATTTATACAAATAAGAACATCATTAATTGCTTCAGCCCATCCAAGATTTTAGTTATGAAAATAAATAACACTAACACAAGGTTTAGGTATATATTTTTTATTACCTGAAATCTTATTTGTGAATCCACTTTTAACCCATCACATTTATTGGTAGCAACTAAATCTCCTTTAGGGTCATTACAATCTGAGTAATAATTAACTTTAACATGGCTAGAAGATGATGTATCTCTCATTTCAACTGTCTGAGTAATTTTCTATAAGCAATGTTAAAAATTTCATCATTTAAATTCATTCAAAGTAAAATATTACTAAATATAAAATCAAAATATGAGAAGCTATCATATATACAAATGAATTATAACAACTATTGATTTAGATGAGTAATAGAAGAATAAAAAAAAAAAAAAAGTTATGCTCTTACGTTATATTGGTCTTTTACAAGTTCTACAATATTTGAAGAATCATTAGAAAGAACACCGGCAAAAGAACCTTCAATATGGCGACTTAGTTTTTCATAAATTGAATACATCTCAGATGTAACAGCAAAAATAATATTAATTGAGTTTTGTTTTACTTTCCAGTTTATCTGCAAAAAATAAAACAATAATAATAAAAATAAAGAAACATGAATAAGATAAACTTTGAGAAAACTAAAATATTTTACTAAGGCAAAACAAAATTACACGAAATGGTAAAAAAAAAAAAAAAAAAAAAAATTAATTAATTTAAATCAAAGAAAGTTAATGAAACTAAATGTCAAAATAAAATATGTCAGTAAAAAAAAATATATATATAATGTAATGATAATTAAAAGTAAAAATAGGAAAAATAAATGGATTAGACAGGTTATTAAAAAAAAAAAAAAAGTTAGGTTATACAAAATATATATATGGTTAACTAGAAATTTTTTTATTTATTTGGTGCGACAGTCCTTAGAGCAGGACCAGGACCTCCTCAATAACTCTCCTCCAACCTTCTCGATCTGCGGCCTTGAGGTCAGAACTAGAAAAATTAGAATACATATTTTTTTCACTATATTTCTTTTATCGACACCTGTCGCTCAAACTGCGACAATAAGCAGATGTGATATGAAAAAATTAAGTAAAATTGGCAAGTCAGGCATGAGGGAGTTCAGCACCCATCGGTACCTACTCCAGTCTTGGATTTGTTAGATTTCTCTTAAGCCGCGGTCACACTAGGCTGTTTAGTGGCCACTACTAACCAGCCACTGGTAAATATCGCCATCTAGCCACGGTCTCACTAGGCTGTTTAGCAGCCGCTACTATTCAGCCGTTGGTAAATATTTCCATCAGCAAGAGCATCTGAAGGGTTCGCATTATAAGTAAATAGCTGCTAGAACAGTTGCTGTTGATGACTTGAAAACATTGTGTGTGCGCCTGCAACATGTCACCTATTGGTGTGAGTCGTGATGTTATAAGACGTGTGTTAAATGTTGGAGTTACAGAGTTGTTTAAACAGATGTTGAAACGGAAGAAAAGGTGATGGTAGGTTAGATCATGGATATTAAGCAGAAACGATCTGGGGGCATCAGCAACACTTTTTAAGGAACTAGAATTGGAAGATCAATCATCTAATGCCAACATTTTAAGAACGTCAGTTCCTAAATTTAAAGAGTTATTGGAGTTAGTGACACCGCTTATTCAGAAAAGACACCAAATTCCATCAGGCGATTCCAAGTAAAACCAAACTAGGAATTACATTATCTAGCTACTGGAGACAGTTTTAAGTCTTTGGCTTACCTGTTTAGAGTTCCTCATAACTCAATTACAGTGTTTGTTCCAGAAGAGTTGAGCGGCATTTACGAGGTTTTACAGCAGTTTATTAAGGTACAGTACATAATAATGTACCAATGTAATGTAAATGTACCGCTTGTGAACAACTAGGAGTTGACATAGGCTGGCAGCTCTAAAAAGTTAAACGTGTTCAACTTCTGATTGCGGCTAGTAAACACTAGCCCGCTGGCATTCACCAGCCGCTGGTTCTGGGTCAGACTAGGCTGCTTGCTGGCGGTATTACCACTGGCTAATTAGAAGTGGCAGCCACTTACAGCCTAGTGCAGGGGTGCTCAAACTTGAACTGCTGGCGATCTACCTCAATATTTTTAGACTACTTACGATCGACTCTGAGACTGCAAGTGTGTGTGATGCAGGGTTGTCATACATACACGATACACCCTACCTACCTAGGTAGGGTGTACCGTAGCATATATAGATATTAGCTTTCTGCACAATATAGGTACATTATTTTAGTCAAGGTTTGGGTTAGGTTTAGTTAGGTTCTTCTCTACAATATCAATGAAAAAACTCATAGTTATTCAAAATTGCGAGTTTATTTGTTGTTACAAAACAAAAGAGTTACATATGGTGTTAAACTTAACTAAGGAGTGGCTTTGGATGTTGAAGCGTGGCACTGCATGTCCTCAGCATACTTTTCATAAGATGGTACGTAACCACTGAGTGCTAATCTCAAGCATGATGACATATGATCGTCAGTTAGTCGATTGCGATATTTTGACTTAATTATCTTCATTTCAGAAAATGCAGACTCGCACAAGTAAGTTGACCCGAAAAAATGCCGTCAGTTGAAGGGCGATTTGCCTTACATTCGGATATTTATCTTCAGATATAAAACACCAGAAATTTGTATCAGATGCTGTAGCTTTGAGATGTATATCTGATATAATCTGCACCAACTCATTTTCAACAGAACATGAGTTCATATTAAACTGACTTGCTATTTCAGTAGCTAATTCCTCAATGTTTTTACATGAAAAAGGATAACTCATAAATGATGCTATATTTTCCAATTTACTGCAATCATAAAAACGCATTTCGAATTGTCCCAAAATATTTGATAATTCAGCCTCATACGTATCATAATTCAACTGAGGAATCCTTGCTTTCAAAGACGGAAAATGTTTCAAATCCTTTCTTTTCAGTTGATCTATCATAAGTTGCAATTTACTTTTGAATGCGTTTACTGCGCTAATCATCTCAATAATAGTTTTTTTTTTCCTTTACCTTGAAGCTCCAAGTTAACGGTGTTTAAGTGCATTGTGATGTCAGTCAAAAATGCCAAATCATTTAGCCATTTTTCGTTTTTCAAAATCTGAGTGTCATCACCTCTTTCGTCTAGAAAAGCTGTTATTTCGGGCAATAATTCTTGAAACCTTTCTAGGAATTTTCCGCGACTCAACCACCTGACGTCCGTGTGAAGAACTAAATCAGTGTGTTCAGCTGACTCCCTATCTTCCAACTGCAACTGAAAGAGCCGCCGTTGCAAGCTACGTGCACGGATGGAATTCACAATTTTTGTTGCAATGCCCATAATTTCCTCCGTGTTTAAAACTTTTGAACACAAAACTTGTTGATGTATAATGCAATGGAATGAAAAAAAATGAAGGGAATTCTTCATTAGCTCGACACAATGCCACAAAACCGTTTTTGTTTCCAGTCATTGCTGGTGCTCCATCGGTTGTAATGCACACTAATTTATATATTGGTAGCTCGTAGTTTTTTACAAAATTGAAGAAAACGTCATATATATCTTCGCCACGGGCCTTCCCCTTCAGAGGAATGATTGTCAAAAATTCTTCCTTAGCCAACATGTCATTGAATACCATCCGAATAAAAATACACAGCTGGGCAGTGTCTGTCATATCGATGGATTCGTCGAACTGTAAAGAAAAGTATGTACATTCCATGATATCATGTTTTAGTTTATCTGCGATGTCCTGACTCATGACTTCAATACGCCTTGTGACAGTCGGACGAGATAACTGAAGTTCTCTAATAGCAGACATGATTTCTGTTTTGTTTTTAAAATCTCCAAATAAAGTCTCACCCGCTTCAATAAATGCTTCCTTCACCACCGATCCATCTTCAAATGGTTTCTTGTGTTTCGCCAAAATATGAGATATTTTAAATGACGCGATCGTAGCAGCTTTTGATTGTTTGGCTGGTCTTGTGAACATGGATTGTTCTTTTTTCAAACAAGATATCAAATCACTTACTTTTCGTTTTCTTAATTCACTCGGTAGCGGAAAATCCTTTTCATAGTTTTTATGAACCGTTTTATGATGCCTCTCTAAGTTACCACGCTTAGGTATTGCAACTGACGCACGACAAATAACACAAATGCACTTACCCTTCACCATACAAAAGAAAAATTCTTCCTCCCAATCCTTATTAAAATGATACGTTTTAGATTTCTTCACTGCACTCATTTTCCACTATTTAATAATAAACTTTGTATCGACGTAGGATCGCCATCAAGTTACAATTCAGAATGACTCCAATTCCTGCAGGCGCAACATTTATATCGGCGTGAACGAAAGTCTCGAATGTTCCCGTCAAACGCGCCGCCCGAAACTAGACTGTACTGTCTCTCGTCTAGAAACAACACGGCTTTTCTTTGACAAGTGCCGCGCGTTCCTTTGATAAAGCCACCTTTTGCCGCAAGCAGTGTTATTTTATTACGTAATACATTTTTGTAGTTTAGTTACCTACCTACTTATTAAAATTTTTTTTTTCTTCTCGATCTACCCAAAAAGCACTCGCGATCGACTAGTCGATCGCGATCGACCGTTTGAGCACCCCTGGCCTAGTGTAACCGCGGCTTTAGGAGATCTCTAAACCAGCTCCTCCAGCCTTCTTCGGGTTGACTCTGGCATATCTAAAATCGTTATGTTTTGATTTTATTGAAGCGTCCTTGAAGTTTGCCATAAAATCTTTTGTATGAAGTGTAAATATGGTCCTGTCCATATACAAGTCTGTATGTGATGTTCTATTACTGATGTACCAGTGTGAGCGAGTTATGATTCTTAAAACCAGAGACTGAAAAGTTTGTAATTTTTGAATGTGTCCTTTTTGCAGGCCCAAAAATTTGTGATGCATGGGTCCATAAAGGTTTGAGTAAGTAAGAATAAGTATTTAATCCTTGTCTGGTATTTAGAGTCGATTGTTTGAGAAGTATTGAGTGTAGTATTCTTAGTCTATTGTTTAGGCAGAGGCATTTCATTTTCTCGTGAGGGACCCAGGTCATCCTTCTGTCGAAATTAAGTCCTAGGTACTGAACTGTATATGTTTGTTGAATAGGTTCATTGTTTATATAGACTGCAGGGCAGAGGTCGTGTCTGAGAGTGAATGTGATATACTGAGATTTGACATTATTGAGTTTAATTTTCCACTGTTTGAACCAGTCTTGTAATCGTTGTAAGTAATGATGGAGAGTCAGTGAAGCCTGAGTGATGTCTGAATGTCTTGTCAGAATTGCAGTATCATCTGTGTATGTTGCTATTATTGTGTTAGGGTCAGTTGGAATGTCATGTGTGTATATTATATACAGCAAAGGCACTAGAATTGATCCTTGCAGAACTCCGGCCTTGATCGGATGTATGGAAGAGACATCCTGACCATGACAGACTGTGAAGTATCTATCGGAAATAAATGAAAGAAGTATAAGATAATCAGACGAAGATAAAAAGTATTTAAGTTTGTAACATAGTCTATTGTAAACACTTGAGCTACATCCAGAAATATGCCAGCAGCATTTAGTCTGTCCTCAAGTATGACTGAAATGTAGTCTGTGACTCTGTGTAATTGGTGTACTGTTGAGTGTTGTGAATGAAATCCAAATTGATGTTCTCGCAGAATTTTTTTGACAGTATGTTGAAAATACTTTTGTAAATTAATCTTTTGAAAATTTTGGAGCAAATTGAAAGTAAGCTAATGGGCCTATAGGAGGATGGATTGTTGTAATGGAAATTTAGTTGTCCTGAGTATTTTGTTGAATACAGTTGTATCTATCGGAAACTTCCATCATCAGTATTTAGGTTATCTAAAAATATAGTGTAATTAGTTTGTTTAATTTTTTTTTATTTGTCGTTTTAGTTTGTTATTTATTTTATTATATATATGTTTGTTCGATGGCAGTCTGATAGTCTTCCATGCCTTACGAGCTCTCCTCTTGGCCCTGACTAGATTCCTTATATATTGCGAGTGCTTTGAACCCACACCTCGAGCTTTTGCATTATAATCACCTCCAGAAATGAAACATCTTCCTAGTTTTTCAAAAAAATCTCTAAACATGACAGGTGTTAGCTTATACCGAGGTGGACAATACACTGCTGCTAATGTTATTGTGTTTTGTGAAGTGTATAATGTTATGGCTGTGGCTTGCATGTGTAGAGTAATTAGCAAATGTATAGGGTGGTATTTGGGTGATGTTTTGATGATGATGGATGTTCCTCCTAGCTAAGTGTTGTCTGGATGGTCGATTCTATAGATAGTATAGTCAGGGATATATATCTTATGATGAGATGTATAGCCAAAAGTTCAACAACGGATTTACCGGGAAAGTTGTATGTATAATTGTTTAATATCTTACCGATCCACTCCTTCATCGGTAACAAAGAAATCCCCTGACATGATCTTAGGTTTTAAACCTTGAAACAGTATATTGTCCCCGGCTAATAAGGCATTATCGAGGGACAAGTTTAATGAAATTCAAACAAGAAGTTTGTCTAGCAGAAATTTTAATATCAAATGATAAGGTTCTTGTCAAAAATCCTAAGGTATATTGAAACGGATTAGAGCTCGTGTGATGAAACAAATCGGTTTGGTTATTTACCTAGTGAAGTTAAAGGATGAATCCATCAGAAAGGTGCACCTCAGCCAGTTGCATGAAAGTGAGCTTCCTCTGGCAAGGCAGAAGTACCCAGAGCCAACTCAAGGCTCACCAGAAGCTCCAGTGAATTCAGAAAACGTTGATGAATCTCCCGAACTAACACTCCATTCAGGGTTAAGTTCACCCGAATAATTTAAATCAAATTTATAAAGAGCTAGAGAAGGACTGAGACCTCCTTCCATACGGAGACTGCTAATTCATTTTTCACTTTTGAAGTACCAGTGATTACTATTTTAATTGAGTTCAAGTATGCTTGGAAAATCTGTTAAGCCTTAATAAATTCCACACCTTGTGTATTTATGATTAATTTTCTCTGAATTTTCTTATTCAGAAGACAAGGGAAGCAGTACAGTATTCTGTACGAATTGATGGTGAACTCTCAAGCTATTTAAGGGATTATGGCAGGGTGATGGTCTGGCGTACCTTCTCTTCAATTTTGCCCACGAGGGTGAAATAGGGAGTCTGGAATCCAGATAGGAAGAACAATTTTCAACCGTTTAACTCAATTACTGGGGTATGCTGATGACGTGGATATCATCTGACGAAATTTTAATGCCATGGCCGAGGCTTTCACAAGACTATGAGTGGCAGCTGGGAGAATGGGACTTGAAGTCAACCAAGCAAAACCAAATACATAGTGACAAACTCACGAGGGATTCTTCTTTATATGTACAAATTGATGGCTGTACATTTGAGAGAGTCAAGGAGTTTGTATATCTTGGTGACGCACGACAACAATGTTGGAAAAGAAATCCAAACAAGAATCTTGACAGCTAATAGATGCTATTTTGGGCTCGTGCGACAGATGAAAAGCTGTGTACATTGTCTCATGTTACCAAATAATTAGACCGGTGCTCTCCAGGTGAGAGTTGGACGCTTACCAGGGCACAGGGAAATCAACTCCTCTGATTTAAAAGGAAAGTGCTGAGAAGAATTTTCAGAGCAATATTTGATACTAACGAGCAAGCCTGGCGAATAAGGAGAAATTCAGAAATCTCTGAACTGTTCAATGATTGTGACATAGTATGTTTTATCAGAGTTGGTCGGCTCAGGTGGGCTGGTCATGTGATCAGGATGAGCACTGCCTCTGTGCCAAGAAGGATCCTCGAGGAGGAAAGTCATCCCAACAGAAGACGTGGTGTGGTGAGTGATGCATGCACCATTCTGGGAATCCGGGACTGGAGAGGACTGCACGGGACCAGGGTGAATGGCAGAGAATGCTTTGGGCGGCCTTGATGCCTCACGGGTTGTAGAACCAAGGAAGAAGAAGATATGCATTAAAGTTAATCTATAAGATTTTAAAAGGAAAATTAAGTTAAAATTTCAGTATCATAAATAATATCTACTATTCCCAAAAATATTATAACCATTGCTATAAAATGGAATACATCTTCCATATTAAACTCAACACATAGGCAACCTTAGTTTTACAAATGTTATAAACATAATAATCACAAGTCCTGTACATTATAAATGATAATGCAAAGGCTTTAAAGCAAACAACACTATAATACTACCCACCACTGGAATTCAATGATCACTAACTCTCAATTGAAACACTTGCATCAACAATGGAAGAGAAGTTTCTTTGTTCTAGGTGCTGATTGTGTTCCATACAAATTACAAACTATACAAGATAGACAACATTATAATCTTTAACTTAAATGTGATAACAAAGAAAATAAAAATAATAGAAGAGAAGAATAATAACTATAATGAAAATGCTAAGGTTGACTCTATGATGTAATATTAGAGAAATGGTCTGGGAGCAGTCAGGTATAATTAACACGTTCAAGTTTTTAAAAAAAAAAACTTTATATTTAAAGCGCCAACGTCTTTCGCAGGGCTGAAATTACAAAAAAATGGATGTGACCAAGATGATACAAAGTAAATTAATTTACCAAAGAATTAAAAGTTGTTTACATAATTGGATACATAAGAATATCTGAACATTAATTACAGAATTGAATATGAAGTAGTAGCAAGGTCTAGATGGTACAATTTTAAAAACCACATTTTTTTTTTTTTTTGTTAATAGAAAGGTTTAAATAGGAATTTAAATAAGTAGTCAACACTATATCCACCGATTGGTTCACAAAACCTACCTACTGAGGCAGACTGTTAAACTTTCATTCTCAACACTCTTACCATAAAAAATCAATGTTGCCAAGAATCTCATCCATCGCTGCCTCACCCTATCTGATCCACAATACTACAAGACTAACATACTATGTATCAAACAAATTCTGTCTAATTCAACATTCCTTATCATTAAATCACACCTTTGATTTCAAAAAAACATCTGTACTTGCCACTGTCCCCAACCATAGTAAACGTTTATTATCAGAATCTGTTTACATCCAGTTAGAACCTAATCCTGTAAACCATAAAATTGATAAACGGTAGATTTTCCTCACTTATTCCCAGGTATTTAATCTTATTAAAAACTATAACCTTTCCCACTGTAATATTTCGATTGATTTTTATTATTTATTCATTTATTTTTCCTTTCCTGCTGGCGGTGATTGCATTCTCATTTGTAAAATGTTTAAATTCCTATTTCACATTTTTTAAATCTTATTAAAAAACTATAATCTTTCCCTCTGTAGTATTTTGATTGATTTTTATTTTTTATTAATTTATTTGTTTAGTTATCTTTTGTTTTTTCCTATTTATTTATTTCTTAATCTAATTTGCTTTATTTATTTTTATTATATATAATTATTTTTATTTATTTATTTTTCATTTTTACTGCTGGCAGTAATTGCACAATCATTTGTAAAATGTTTAAATTCATTTTTCACTTCTTCCTATTTCAAATCTTTTTTTTTTACAAGGTGGAAATCTCAATAGACACCTGAAGCCTTTTGGCTAACAGATAGTATGGGACCCCAACCCACTAAAACCAACTTCTAGTCCAACAACTGAGTTTTGCTCAACAAGTTGCTCTTCTTTCATGTTAAGTGACGCGGTGCGGTGTAGGGGATCTTATAGCCCACTGGCTATTCTCCCAATTATAATGCTTCTCTTTTAGAGTTTTAACTATCACATATTATGTGGTTTCAATCTTTTAAGCCACCTTAGTTGATCTGGTGCTTGATTGACTAAACTCAGCATTTCAGGGTTTGCGTGAACCTGTATTCTCCTATTATGGTTAGCCGCATATTTCCATATTTCTTCATCCACGTACTCAACTCTTTATGCAGATGGTCATTTCTAATGTACCATGGAGCATCAACTATGCTTCGAAGCACTTTGTTTTGAAATGTTTGGATAATTTGTCAATTACATTTCTTGGTGCAACCCCAAAGCTTAATCCTGTACGTCCACACTGGTTTTAGAACTTGTTTGTACGACAGTAGTTTATTCTCAACTGTTAGTTATGAGTTTCTGCCCAGAAGCCAGTACATTTTTCAGTATTTTATATTGTGTTCAGTGTTCTTTCCAATTGAGTTAACTATCCAGGGTCATTTCTGGATACTTGACAGTATTGGAGTATGAACCTATTTATAAAAAATTTTTTTTATGTAAACTTTTCTATTGGTAAAGTTTATGTGCAATGATTTACTTTCATTCAGTTTTATCCTCCAGCATTTGATCCAGTTGCACAGTTCTGAGACTGATTGTTGGAATTTTTCTGCCTTTTTCAAATGGTTCAATTTTCATCCACCATTTACCCCCCTTTCATATGTTACAGCAGCCACTGCCACCCCCTTCCTGCCCTTACTTTCTGCAAGTCACTATTCCCCCTTTCCTTGATTTTATTTTTAAACAGCCATTTATGGCCGTGCCTTCAACCAGACCACAATCAATAAGTCAATTTATTTGTATTTCTCATATTTCCTCAACCTCTCCCTTCGTTTATTGTTATGCCAACTTAATTTTCTTTTTTAACTTTATATCTTACCCTTCTCCTCCTCATATATTTTCCTTACACCTACTTATTTAAATTCCTATTTATACCTTTTTATTTAAAAAAAACATCTGTTAATAAAATTGTACCATTCAATTAGTTTACACAATTTTAAATTTTTATAATTCAATCAAAATTATTTTATTACATATTGTATCTTTCAACGAGACCTTGCTACTGTTTCATATTCAATTCTGTAATTAACCCTTCAGATATTCTTCTTATTATGTAAACAAATATTAAATTTTTTTTTTTTTTTTGTAAATGAATTTACTTTGTATCATTATTTTTGAATTACCATGGTCACATCCATATTTTGTTATTTGAACCCAGAAGAAGACCTGTTAAAGACATAAAAGTTCTTACCTCGAAACGTCAGTACTCCAAATATAAAGATTTTGTTATTAAAAAACTTGGATGTGTTAACTATACCTTATTGCATCCCTCACCATTTCTCTAAAAATAATTATTATAATTTGACTGATTTAATAGCCAATATTTAAAACCTGAGTTACAAACTTTAAACGTTTCTCACCTGTGAGACAGAAGGATAATCCTGAGTAGTAGAGTGAGTATAGTGACCTGTTTCATCAATGTGACAAGCACCATCATTCGGTTTTACTATTCCACCAAGCTATAATATTTACAATAATAAAGAACATTAAAAATAAAATCAAATATAAGTGCAAATAAATTATAATATATTAATTTTTTTAATTAGCAAATTAACACTGAAAGGAAATTCTTTTTATAATTGCTTTTCAAACACATTGTCAATAGTATGTTAAATAAATTTTTGTAATTTTTTAACATGGAACATGTTTTACTCATGATCTATTTGGTTGAAAGTGATGTTTTTTGTGAAAATGAGGGCGTTACACGTAGTTTGATAGTTTGATAGTTGGAGAGTAGGATCGGTTAGGAGCTCAATTCTTCTTATACAAAATAACACTATCTTGACTAGGAGGCAGGTTCTAATGAGTGAGCTCCTTTTGACTCTGGTTCTCCTAATACGAAATAAAGAAATTTAACTTGGATTTGACCGATCTTGTTTGATCCCTCTTGGCTGTTCAAAATTTTGGTTTGGATAAAAAAAGTCATGTTTGAAACCTTTATTTCTAAGTTTAGGGGATTTTTTGACATGCTCTAGCTCAGTTGGTGATGCCTGGATTGAAAATTTAATGACATTGTATTTTTCATCTATATTCTCTATATTTAATGCAGAATATTTTTTGTTTTATAACATTTGTCGTTAGAACCTACTGTTTAGTAGCTATATTACTTTGAATGTAAAAATGTCATGTTTGAAACCCCCTATTTTTTCTTATCTTTGTTTATTTAGAATAATTTTTGATTAAATTTAAATAACTTAAAAACATAGGAGGTGCGGTAGCTCAGAGGGTAAGGCGCTTGACTACCATGCTTCTGGGCTCGAGTTTGAGCTCGACAGCAGAAAATTTATATTCTGTCATTTCAGTCGTGGATTGAATTCGAGGTCGAGAGACCCACCTGGGGCACACCCAGCCTTTTAAAAAGTGGGTACCCTTAATTGGGGGAAAAAACCCTGGCGATTGAGCATAAATTCTGGCCAAATCACCTCCTTTCACAACAGTTGGCTCAGAAACAGTACAACCTACCTAAGTACTGAACCTGAGACGCTTCATGGGTTGTAAGTGGTATAGGTTTTTTTTTTTTTTAAACATAGAAGCAGAAAAAAATAGAGAACATAAGGGTATAGACGGTGAGCAGGATTGAGCTATTTAATTTGAAAATTTATCTCCTCATGACAAATGAATCACAAGTAATCGAAAAAGAACAAAAAACATATGAGCATCAACAGTTAAGAGAGCAACCCCTAAAACATGTTCCTTCCATGTTATTCTTTCTTTAGCTGACAGGCTCAAGGAGGCCTTCATTTTTTTTTTTTTTTTTTTTTTTTTTTTTTTTTTTTTTTCAATTATATTTCATTCTCAACTGCAAATGGTTTTCACATCCAGTGAATGCCTCTAACATCCAAAATAGAATTATGCATAAGGTGAAATAAATTAGATGGAAATCAAAATAAAACTAAATGAAAAAAAATGTAATTAGAAATGAGATCTCTGGTGCAGACAAGCTGATGTCAATGTATAAGGATCTAGTATAAAACGGAGCGAATTGTTATATTTAAGATTATGTAATTTTGTTAAAATAAAGAATGAAAACATTGTGTAGTGTAATTATAAATATACCATGATGCCTGTAATATTGTTCAAACTATTGGGTTGTTTCACATGAAATGTCCGTTTTCAAGGTGAAGGGATTTTAGTAAAAATACAATATGAAAACAATATAATTTTATTCGAAGTATTTACCTTCTTTTTCTACACATTTTTTTTTTATTTCAGCATCATTTGCAAAAATTTTTCCTCTGCAGAAGTTGTCTAAATTCCTGAAAAGGTGATAATCTGTTGGAGACAAGTCGGGAGAGTATGGTGGGTGGGAAGAACTTCGTACCCCAGCTCTTTCAATTTATGCATGGTAAGTTTTGAAACGTGGGGTCTAGCGTTGTCGTGTAGGAGTATAGGGCCCTTCCGATTAACCAATCCAGGTTGTTTTTTCAATAATTTTTCGTGCATTTGGCCAATTTCATTGCAGTAGGTTGTAGAGGTAATGGTCTCACCTCTAGGCAAAAAGGAATAATGTATGATTCCAGCCATGGACCACCATACTGTAACCATCAATTTTTTCGGGTGCAAATTTGGTTTTGGCATTTGTCCTGGGCTTTCGTCGATGTCTAACCACTGCCCTGACCGACGCTGATTGTCATAAGCAATCCAGCTGCCGAACGACCTAGTTTACTCATAAAAAAATATTACACGAAAATTGCGTGTTTCCATGTTCATATTTGAAGGTATACTAAACAGTGTGTAATTGATTGGGAAGCTAATGTTTATAAAAGAAAAGTAGAGGATTAGTAACTGCTTGATTATGATATGTGAACTTTGGAAGTAAACAACAGAGACTCGCAAAATCCTCTATGTATTTCAAATATTATAAAATCGGACATTTCATGTGAAACAACCCAATAGTTTTGGCAGTCAAGTTTCTACTTAATAGATGTTAGTAGCTTTTACAGAAAACTAAACCTCTTCTCCATAAGTCCATTGATTTCAGTAAAAAGTTAGGAATTAATTGAAATTCAATTCCTTCATGTGTGTTACAGGTAACTCTAAAGTTTGGTTCAAGAAATTTAACAACAGTTTTTGCTAGTACTGTCTATTCGCAAAGTAAAACTGATGAGATAAAATCATTAGTAAACATAAAATTAAAAACAGATTTATAAACTCTTTTTATTGTAAAAATGAAGATTGAATACAGTTCAAATATTAGCTGATAACTCTTAATCTATATCCGACAGTTTATTAATGAATTATTTTTTAAAAATTACCTTGCCATCACCAGCATAATGAAACCCAGCATCAGTTGAGAAAACAAGCAGTCTTCTAGCCTTTTCTCTCCAACCAATTTTCTCTCTACAAACGATTGCCTGCATAATGGCATCAAACCCTCCTTCTGGAGCATCAAGGTTACCAGAAACATTAGCCTTTTCTACTTCAACCTAATATAAAACCTTTAGTTATATTCTGGAAGATTGTAATGTAGAGTTTAAATAAAAAAAATATGTACAGTATGTACAGTAAAACAGCTCCAAACACTAGTTTACAGGGGACATACCATTTGCAAAGAATTTAGATCTAAGTTAGACTATTAAGATGGAATAAGTAAGTGTCCTTGTAAAAATTCTAGTTGTATAAAGCAGCAAAATCATAATCACACATTGGATAACTGGATAATGACATAAATGGTGGCTCATCGAATGTGTAAAAACAAATGGTTAATAATTATTCCAAGAGATGATGGTATATGATTTATACCATTACAATAAAAAGCCCTCAGGCTGCCTTCTCTTTATACAAATTTATATTTTAATGGTTCTGGAGAAAAATTAGAATAAAATAAATTGGGACAGATAAAAAATAATGAGGTACTGGATACAGTTTAAATAACCGCAATTGTGTTTAATAAGCACTCATTTTTTTTATTATATCTTTATAAATAAAAATATAGAATACTTTGTTATAAAATAATACATGTGGCATAAAAAAGGCTAATATTAACATGTTGATATTAATATATTTTGTAAGAACGAAACTATTTCTAAACTCTACCTCTCAACATGGGATTGGAACTTGATTATGTTATCAATTTTATTATTGTTTTTCAAATAACTAAATAAAATATTTAAAAAAATTCTTATATCGGTATAAGTCCTACAATATTATAATGTAAAATCAATCTAATAATTAAAAAAAAAATATATATATATATATATATATATATATATATATATATATATATATATATATATATTTGGAGGTTTTACTGAAGAAAAGTAAAAAAGAGAGCATGCACCTGTAGAAAAATTTTACTGAAAATATTTAACAATAAAAATTGACTTATAGAAAGAATAAATAATTTATTTTTTATATTAATGATCAGTAGTTAGTACCTCCAGAATCATCTTAATATCTAATTTGAATAAGCATGTTTACTAAATGTGGAGTTCATTATTATTATCATAGAAATACAGGAAAGATAGTTTTGATGTAACCAGACTACCATAAAGATATATTTCTACAGGTGCAGACTACACAAAAAAATAAAATAATAAATTAAAATAGTTAATAAATCATGCTGGTTAATAATTTCACAAATGGTTATGCATTACCAGATCAATACGTTACCATTTAGTTATTGACATCACAGAACCCAGCAATGAGCAGGCTGTTAGTGGGTTTATGGAATGCAACTTGTTAATTACAAATAAAATTAATATGCAGGCATGTATATACAAATGAATGGGTTAATATGGAAAGGAAACAAAAATCACTTTTAACTAACTCATAAGATGTTACTGCTAGAAATATCTAATTTATCTGTAAGTGAGGGAAAGCCTATTTCAATAAATTTTTTATGTTATTCTACAATTTTAATTTGAAAATAATAAAAAGGGAAATGGAGAGGAAGGGAAGATCCAAGCTAGCAAATACAAGGGTTCTCAAATTTTCTTCCTCAATTTCAAAAAAACTTACAGCAAATCTATCGGTGTCTGTGCTAAGTGACATAACATTTTGGTAACCATAAGGAGGTTCACATCTTGGGCATGGTTCTTTCAAACTGCACAGTACAAGAATAGAAATCGAAAGTTAAGACATTGAACAGGAGAATGTAGAAACATGAAGATAAGGGGAAAAAAAAGTGAAGGCAGAATGATAACAGCACATAATATGATACAAAGCTATAAATATAAAATAAAATACAACAATGAATTAAAACTGACTTTGAAGATAATTAATGTAGAGCATGATGCAATGTTGTCTCAATATTCATTAAATAATGATAAAGCAAGTTATACTTACATGAAACAGGTCAATTATAAATTTAGATTGTCAATTATTTTTAAAGTGTTAAAAGGTTACAGTCACAAATGAAAATTTAACCTAAGAAAGGTTTACATGTTTTAGATTCAATCATTCAGTGTGAATCACTTAAACTAAACTTAATAGACAGCAAACCACTTAAAGCGATAATTTTTTATAACAAATAAATGATTCAGAATCAGGTTTATTTATATGTTTTCATTAAAACATTGTGTATTAAAATAAATCAACTATATAGAGATTTATCAGATTTTATTCATTTGAAATTCTTTGAAAAACTTTATTATAATAAAGTAATGGAATTGGTTGGAATAAACACCAACACTATAAGCAACTGTGCATATGGGACGGACCTTTTTGCCAACCCCTGTGACTTTTAAGAGGTTGCCGTAGTGTTCTAATCTAATCAGAATGGAAATGTCATGATTTATTTCATGTGACCACTGCAAAGTAAATATTAACCGACCAACTCAGGAATCAAACCCACAACCTACTGTTTCTGAGACCCTCGCCCCAATGCATTTGTCTATCATAGTCCCCAATTATTATTAAATAGTACCACCAACAATGGATTCTGAAAAAATTAAAATTAATTTGGTGTAATAAGTCCTATTTAATTTCATTTATGTAAACTCAGAAAACTTTCAACACTTGAAAAAATAATAAACAATTGATTAATTTAAAATGATAAATGATCAACAGATGTTAAACAAGTTCAAATTAACATTGAGACAACTTTTATTTCTTCATTTATTTTGAAAATTCAATGTGTAAATGAAAAAATGAATTAAAGCTATACACATATACTTATGCCATGAAACATCTAACTTATTTACACATAAATGAAAAGAAAATTGATATACAGAGGCGAGGTCCAATTTAGCAGAAAATAGTAGGAGGGAGTGCATACTATTTGGTTTCTTATTGACTTACAGAAAACATTTTTGTGTCTCTATTTAATGGCATGTGGTTTAAGAACCCATAAGGTGCCACACATTTATCACACGGCTCAACCAATCTAAGAGAAAAAAAAAACAGCAAAACAATAATAAAAAGATGACCAATATGAATAATTTTTCACTATCTAAAGAAAATAAAAAAAAAAACATTTTTTATAAAGATATCAAATTCATTAAACATAAATAAACTATAAGTTACAGCGAACAGAATACTCTCTACTGTTTTATTTCTTAACATAATCAAATAGCATTGCAATTAACATAACAAATTAAGCAATGAAGAGTCTACACTGTGATCAATAACATTTCACACATAGACCTTTTAATTACTTTCCACTCAACGAAAACCTCAGGCTTTCTTAACTATTTCCTCATAATCCTCCTCACAGGTTAAAATGGCAGTGGCCTAGAGGTCTATATAATGGAGTCCATACAATTGCCAACTTCTCCTTTCCTGTTCAGAATGTTTGCGGCTTAAGCACTGTTCGTCAGCCTCCATTGGCTCACAAACCAGTGATGCAGCAAGAGAGAAGCACAAGAGAAGGGGCAGGCTTGAGTGTAAAAATGTATGAAAGTGTTTTATTTTCTTATTTTTTTAAAATTAGTAATTTATTCTTCTATTATTTATTAACACATTTTGTAATGTACTTTTATTCTATCTTTGATTTACTTGTTAAAAAGACAAGAATGAGTATTTTAGAGCACTATTACATATTGTCCTAAACTGTGGAAGATTTTAATAAAAAAAAAAAAAAAAAAAAAAAAAAAAAAAAAAAAAAAAAAAAAAAAAAAAACGATCAACACTATACTTCTATGTGTTAAATTTTCTCCCCCCCCCCCTCCTTCCAGACACATCTTAATGATTAAATATGGTTCATATAGATTAATCAGTCAGTGAAAAGTGATGGCTTCATCTTCACAAAAAACGTATTTTTTATTTTTTCTCCATTTAAAGACAAAAGGTGAATTCATAAATTTTGTTCATAAAGTTAGGAGTTCTCAACTAATTTTGTTGAAAAAGCCTTTTTCTATTACCTTTCACAGAATTTAATAAATTTCCTAATTAAGCTAACTGATTATATATATGGACTAACTAGCCAGTGATTCTGATCCAAATGACAAGATATGTGAACCATTAATAAATAATATATATATATATGGATAAATTTCTTGACTGTTACATTAAATGTTTAGTAAGGTTCTTGAGGTTCAGTCAATAAATAAAAAACAACTATTTTGGCAACGTTTCGAGACTATATTGTTCTCCTAATCATGCCCTACAGTGAAAAAACAGGTTACAATAAAATTATATAAGTTATACAAGTCATTTCAAAACATAAAGTTAGCTACAGTACAAGTATATAACAACATGTGTTAGAATAATAAAAATATATATAATTACAGAATATAGAGTAGTATGAAACTACTTACAATGTTACTAGTGGATATGGAATAGACTAACAATTCTAGTACACAACTAACCTAGGGGAATTTTGAACAGACAGTTACAAAGGTTGAGGGGAAATCCCTGTTTCTTAAAAATTAAGTTAAAAGGACTGCTGGGTGGTAATCCCAGAGATGCAGGTACACAAATATCCAATACAACAATATCCAGATTCCACAAGGCTACAAAATAGTTTCATTAGACGCATCCTCGTTATTTACTAATATTTGTACCACTAAAGTAAAAACAATAATCGAAAAACATTGGCATAAACTTCAAACACGCACCAATTCCTAAAGACCAATTTCTCAAATTATTAGCTCTGTGTACCGATAGAGGTTATTTCCAATTTAATGAAAAATTTAACATTCAAATGTATGGGTGCCCTATGGGATCTCCAATCGCTCCAATTTTAGCAGACATATACTTAGAGGATCTCCTAGATTCAGTCATCCCCAAAATCCCCTTCAAAATTCCATTTCTATTTAAAAATGTAGATGATATCCTTACTGCTGTAAAGGGTCTAAAATTTGGTCTATCTTCATATGGAAATTTTAAATAATTCAAAATAAATAAATTTAAGAAAATTATTTAGTAAATTAAATTTGTATAAATAATGAAAAATGGTTGCATATAACTGAGTTAACTGTTATATAATTTTTTGTTTATAATTAATTTTATTTATAATTGTGGGTAAGAATAATGTAAATTATATTGATAACATCTAAAGAAAAAGTGTAATTTGTATAATTTGTTTAAAATTTAATTTGTACAATAAATTTAGTTGGCAATACATAGAATAGGAGAGAGGGGGGACAGTGTTTTGGAGGGAACAGGATGTGTGAGGCCACATGTGTGCAGGCAGTTAAAGTGAAAACATGTTTGTGAAAATTGGATGAGTGTTTTTTTTTTTTTTTGTTATGTCGATAGAACTGTACTTAAATGTATTTTAGTATTTTGTGAGAAGAGTTGGTTAGGTGTTTAACAGGACAATTTAGTAATTATTATTGTTGTTCTGATTAAGATTTTTTTTATTATATCATTTTATGAAAATCCATTTTTCATTTATTATATTACGGCGCCCGGACAAAGTAAAGTAAAATGGACTGTGTGTTCAACTTGTAATTAATAATTGTAAGAATAACCTTACACTGCGATACCTACAGAAGACAATAAACATGAAATAATTTTAGCCGAATTTAATAAATTTTCAAATAGACCAAATTTTACTATGGGATTTGAATACGATAATAAAATACTGTTTTTAGACTTACTTTTAATTCGAAACCCTAATGGAATAATAGATACAGAATGGTGGAAAAAAACCAATACATTCTGGAAGATATTTACATTATACTAGTCAATGCTCCAAAAGTTATAAAATTAACACCGCAAAAAATTTAATAAATTGTGCAATAAAGTTATCTATAGAAAAATATAAACAAACCGTGGAAAATAAAGTAGTAGACCTTCTTTTAACAAATGGATATCCACATAGACTCATTTGTAACTTACTAAAACAAAGAAATACTCAACAGAAACAACAAGAAAATAATAATAATAAGGTAACCATACTAAAAGTCCCCACTCCTGGGGGTTGAGCAAACAGTTGGGGGAGGGGAGAAGTTCCATTTTTTTGGTTTTTCGGTAATATCTCGAACACTGTTAACTCTAGAAAAATATGTTTCAAATAAACATAAAAGCTAATTACATTTATGTTTACTTGAAACTTATTTTTCTAGAGTCAATAGTTTTCGATATATTATTGTAAAACCAAAAAAATGGAACTTCTTCCCTCCCCACCACTGTTAGCTCACCCCCCAGGAGCGGGGACTTTTAGTATGGTTACCTTCTAACTATTCCTAACGAAGCTATGAAGTCAAAAATTATCGCATAATTCATGCACTCTACACCCTTCATTTCAGCACTCATTGACTGCACTATGTGGGGAAATCCCTGTTTCTTAAAAATTAAGTTGAAAGGACTGCTGGGTGGTATTCTCAGAGATGCAGGTACAAAAATATTTCAGTGTAATGTACTAATAAATGGAAGAATTATTATATGATGTTTATAAATGTAAATGTATATTATTGGTCTGAATGTATTAAGTTGGAATAACAGGTGTTAAGATTTAGAATGTCTGATTTTTGGTTTATTGTGCGATTTTTAAATTTTTCTATGGTTATCATTTCTTTAATATTTCTTTTGAAATTATTTTGTTCATGGTGAATAATTTTGGGGGAATCAAATTTAAAAGAATGTTTTGTTTGCCTGTAATGTGTGGTGAGAGCTGTTTTGTCAGGTTTGTTCGGGATAACACCTGTTATTCCAACTTAATACATTCAGACCAATAATATACATTTACATTTATAAACATCATATAATAATTCTTCCATTTATTAGTATATTACACTGAAATATTTTTGTACCTGCATCTCTGAGAATACCACCCAGCAGTCCTTTCAACTTAATTTTTAAGAAACAGGGATTTCCCCACATAGTGCAGTCAATGAGTGCTGAAATGAAGGGTGTAGAGTGCATGAATTATGCGATAATTTTTGACTTCATAGCTTCGTTAGGAATAGTTAGAAGGTAACCATACTAAAAGTCCCCGCTCCTGGGGGGTGAGCTAACAGTGGTGGGGAGGGAAGAAGTTCCATTTTTTTGGTTTTACAATAATATATCGAAAACTATTGACTCTAGAAAAATAAGTTTCAAGTAAACATAAATGTAATTAGCTTTTATGTTTATTTGAAACATATTTTTCTAGAGTTAACAGATTTCGAGATATTATCGAAAAACCAAAAAAATGGAACTTCTCCCCTCCCCCAACTGTTTGCTCAACCCCCAGGAGTGGGGACTTTTAGTATGGTTACCTTCTAACTATTCCTAACGAAGCTATGAAGTCAAAAATTATCACATATTCCATGCACTCTACAATGCGTTTATTGACTGGACTAACAACCTTTCTAACTGTCTGTTCAAAATTCCCTTAGGTTAGTTGTGCACTAGAATTGTTAGTCTATGCCATATGCACTAGTAACATTGTAAGTAGTTTCAGACTCCTCTATATTCTGTAATTATATATATTTTTAATATTCTAACACATGTTGTTATATACTTGTACTGTAGCTAACTTTATGTTTTGAAATAACTTGTATAACTTACATAATTTTATTGTAACCTGTTTTTTCACTGTTTTATATATATATTATATATATATATATATATATATATATATATATATATATATATATATATATATATATATATATATGAATTTAACCACCCTGAGGGTCAAAATAAATTCATTGAAGACCTAATCAATGAAAATAAAACTTTAAAAGCTTAAGTAGGCCAGATGGAGGTAAAATTAAATAAAGCAGAACAGGGTCTATTAAATAGATCATTGGAAATGCGGCATCCCTGTACGCCCGGGGGAGACCCCCGCAGCCCTGGTGACATGTGTGGGTGCCGGTCTCGGCGTTAAGCTCAGTGTCGAAGACTTTGACCTGGTAGAATGCCAAAGGGCTAGAAAAGATGACCCGCAACCTCCGCCTGTGATAGTGCGCTTCTTTCGGCAATCTATAAGGGACGAATTAGTACAGAAGAGAACAGTCAAGAGGGACTTCTCTACACATGATATAGGCTGGAAGGAGAATGACTCTCACCGGATATATCTTAGCGAGGAGATGACCCCGATCAACAGGCATCTGTACTGGCTCGCCCGACAGAAGAGATCAGCCGGCAAACTGAAGTAAGTGTGGTTCGCGGGAGGAATTGTTCGCTGCCGGAAGGATGATGGCCAGCCCGTGATCTACATGGACCAGCCTCTGGACCTGGATGTCTTCGGCTGACCTCTCGGTACTCATCACCTACCCGTGCCTCCACAGTCTTTTTTGCTTTTTATCATTGAATTCAAAGTGTTTTTTGTTTCTATTTGTTTCTTTCATGTCATGTCCCATTTTGAAGAAATCTTTCATTTTTTTGCCCAGCAGTATAACTATTCTATCTCATATTTTTCATATTGTTTACACTCATTTACATATCTATAATTTCCTAATTTTCTATTATAATTATTCATCTGCTAATCACCACACATATTTTAATTTTATATTATATGCATTTAGGTATTTATATATCTTTTCTACATTATCATATTTAGTTAACCTCCTATTATTAATATGCTATTCTTTCTCACGGCATCTACAACCTAATCTCATTCATCATAGCGTCATCCTTTTATTTACTGTCCTATACTTCCCAATTTGACTAACATCCTAACCGCCTGTCACATAAACTCACAATCCCTACTAGCCCATTACGATGAGTTCCTAGAATTTTTCACCCAAAATTTTTACCACATCATTGCAGTCCCTGAAACCTGGCTTAAACCCTACATTCCTTCTTCCTCGGTTTCTCTCCCTAACTACTCCATCATTCGTCATGACCGGGTTAACCGGACCGGCAGTGGAGTAGCGCTTTATGTCCATGATTGTCTGAAGTTTCGTATACTTTTTCTTTCACCTCCTTCAAATCTCCCAAACATTGAGTCCTTATTTGTAGAAATATCCATTAATGCCCATCCTCTCCTGTATGTAGTGGTTTACCGTCCCCCACATGTTACCATTGACCAATCATTCGAATCTAACCTTTACCATTATGTTCCTCTCTACTCCAATATAATCATCTCCGGGGACCTGAATGCCAATCTCCTATCTGACTCCTATGACAAAATCTACCTTGAAAACCTTTTTTTTTCCCTTCACCTTTTTATTGTACCATTCAATACCACCCACCACTCCCGCGGGTCCGACACATGGTTGGACCTGCATGTCATATTCTCCAAAAAACCTTCTTTACTGAAGTCAACGCCCTGTTTCTTTCCTATCCTCTCATGACCTGATACAAATATCATATGATATCCCAACACCTCGGTTCCTTCCTAAAACAATCTCCTTCCGTAACATAGACTCCCTTACCCGAGATGATTTTATCCGATCTCGAAACCATAGATTGGAATCCAATCTACTCCTGCTCCTCAATTGATACCATGGTTGAATTACTCACCACCAATCTCCTATCCCTCCTTGATACCCATGTTTCTCTTAAAACCTCAACATTTCGCCGGCGTCGCCCTGCTCCTTGGACGAACCAAGATATTAAAGATTTACAAAGAAGACGCGAGGCTGCCCGAAGACGCTTCAGACGCACCAGGCTTGAAGATGACTATCAAGTGTTTAAATTTCTTAGAAATTTAACACAATCCACGATCCGGCAAACTTAATCAAATTTCTTCCACGAAGCCCTTTCATCTGCACCCAATCCTAAATCCAAATGGCTGCTCCTCTGCAAACTTTCCTTGTGTGATCCTCCTAGTTCCACTCCCTCGGGGATTTTTCCTGTCACTCCGGATGAGTTAAACTCCTATTTCGTTTCTTCCACTTCATCTGCTCCTTCTCGACCCTCCCAGCCCTTACCTCCGCCAGCATTTAACGACAATAATTTTTACTTTTCTTATATCACTCCCTCTGATCTAATTACCTCTATTATGAAGTCCCAATCCAACTCATCTGGTTTAGATGGCATTCCTGTTAAATTATTGAAATTATGCCTTCCTGAAATCCTTCCGGTTCTCCTCTTCATATATAATTTTTCCCTCAAAAACACTGTATTTCCCACTTCCTGGAAAAAGGCCTTAATTCATTCCATCAACAAGAACCCAAACCCTATATCCCCAAAGGACTTCCGCCCTATATCCATACTTTCCAACCTTTCTAAGCCCCTAGAAAAATTGGTGCAATCCCAAATTTCCAATTTCCTAGAAGATTCCAAGTTACTTGATCCTTTCCAATCTGGTTTCCGTCCCGGCTTCTCAACACAATCTGCCCTGATTAAAATTATCACTGACATCCAAACAGCGATGAACAAAAAAGAACTGACCATCCTTATCCTCCTTGATTTCTCTAAAGCATTCGATTCCTTAGACCATAATATCCTTTTTTCCAAATTGAAATCATTGAACTTTTCCTACAGCTCCCTCCTTTGGTTTCAATCTTTCCTTTCCCACCGCACCCAAGCAGTCGCCACTCCTAACCAGGACCTATCCTCTTTCCTCACTCTACAGTCAGGAGTAGCTCAAGGTTTGAGCATTTCCCCTCTACTGTTTAATTCCTACATCAATGATCTTCCCCATTCAATTCACCATTGTTCCCACCATCTTTATGCCGATGACTTCCAAATTTACTTCTCCTTTCCTCCATCCGAAATGTTAGCTGTGTTTGCCAAAATTCAGGAAGACCTACACGAAATCTGTGCCTGGGCAAATCTGAACAAATTAACGTTAAACGCAGCTAAAACTCAAGCAATTGCCATAGGATCACATTCCCTTCTCCATTCAAATGCCAACTTTCCCACATTATTCCTTAATGGTCATCCAATAACTTTCCATTCCTCTGTTAAAAATTTAGGCCTAACCATTGATCAAACCCTCTCCTGGAAATCCCATATTGCACAAATCTCCCGAAGGTCAATCGGTATCCTAAAACTATTTCATATTCGGTATCCTCCTTCCCCTACCCACACGCAAACTTCTAGTATCCTCCCTTATCTTCCCCCAATTTGACTATGGTTGTGTGATATATGGCGGGCTCTCGACGGTTCTTAAAGACAGATTAAAACGCATCATGAATTGCTTCATCAGGTTTGTCTTCGGAACGTGGAGACGTTCCCATGTTTCGCATCTCTATACTGAGTTAAATTGGCTTTTCCCCTCCTTCCGCAGAAAATACTTCCTAGGCACCTACCTATTCCAAGTTATCAACACCCGTCACCCTCCCTTTATTTACAGTAACCTGAAATTCAAGTCTGCTATCAAATCACTGCATACAAGATCTCGTCTTTCCGATCTCCATACTCCATCCCACAGAAGTACTGCATTCCAACGTTCCTTCCTTGTCCGATCCTCTACTCTTTGGAATTCCCTCCCCCCCTATATCTGCAATGCTTCTTCCCTCGGAACATTCAAAACACTACTCTTTCACCATCTTCTTTCCCTCCAACCCGACGCTCTCCAATTATAAGGATGTATGTACTATTTATGTAATCGTCTAATTTAATTACTAAGACCTTCAGACATGAAACATTAGCAAAAATTATAGTTTGACTATGATAATGTTTTGATTTCTTGTAATGATAATTTTTGATTTTCTATCTTTTATTTTTCTTTAAGTTTCTGTTTGTTTGTTTTCTCTTCTGCAATTTTGTTTGCAATATTAACCTCTATTTTGTATATTTATTTTTTTACTCTCTTTTTATTAATAGTTTTTTCTTTTTCTAGTTTTTCTCTGTATTTTTTTTTTCATACATATTTGTATTTAATACCTATGTTATTTTATTTTTAACAGCCTCTCGGCAAGTTATGATCTTACTTTGTATTATTTAATGTTATTCTTAAGGGACTTTGTCCCAGAATAAAGTTTTCTTTCTATTCTATTCTATTCTATTCTATATAATAGCATAGTGGCACCTGTGCATAGTGGGTTAAGTGCGAAAATTGCGATTTTAGGAAAACTGAATTGAAAGTTAGGGATTTTTTCCTAAATCATCCAGTTAAAAAATTTCAAATTTGAGGGGGTTTAAACTCTTGATAGTACATTTCAATTTATGTTGGTGAGGTATCTTTCAGTTCTTACCAATATTCTAATATTTAATACTAATCATTCCAAATAAAACGAACTATTAGCCCGCATTACACTAAACGATTTTGTGTGAAATGGGCTAAGTGATAAATGTTAACGTGATTGACAAAGCCTGAAATCTGAAAGCCAAGTGCTTAACTAATTTTCAGAGTTGAGAAAAATTAAGTATACATTAAATAATATTTTTCCTTTTTCAAAAATTTATTTTCGACATTATTTATATATTTTTTTACTCAATAGAAAATAAAATAACATACACAGCATGGCTAAAGAAAAAATAATTATTTTATTGGTAGTTTTTAAAACACTGAAAAAAAAAAAAAAATCACCTATAATTTTCTTTCATTTGTTTCCTTCTTCACCTAAATCTTGGTACAGATCCTGCTTAGATGTGGATTTCAGCGCTTCATAGAATCGCCTAAATGCCTAAATGTAGGAAAAAAGATCTGACAGATCTTTCTTCTTTTCTGCCGCTACTGGAAGTGATTCAACATATCTGTTTGATAGCTCTAATTTTTGTAGCCTGCCCTTTTAAAAAAAACTTACTGTTTTAAAATTAACATTTATATCGAGAGTCGACTTATAGTAGAGAACACCGCAGCAATCTTTGTGATAGTTAAGCCATCTTACCTTCCCCCAATGCATAGTGCCCTTTTCATTATATTTTTTTGTATTAGTATGTAGCTGTTCCTTTTGTGCAAAAGGGGTTTCGTAAACTTGACTCGCTTTTCACAAGTAAAAGTTCAAGATTGGAGTATCAGCCCACGATTCACAAAGGAATATCCTTCATTGCAACGGACGGAACACTTAGCCTGTTAGATACAAGAAAAGAGAAAAAAATTATGATTCTGGTGATGTAGATGGCTCAAAATACGCAAAATTCGACAGCCCACTATGCACAGGTGCCACAGATATATATATATACTTATTTAAACGTTTCCAATACAATGATTGATAAATTAGAGTCCCTTTTCATTAGACTCCTCAATAAAATGCATAATTATTAAAATCATAAATCTCACAAAGTACAAAAAGCAGTTTTATAGAAAAAATAAAAATAAATGTTTTCATATGTAAATTAATTACTTATCAATAAATGTGACGAACTCAAACAAACCAGTAAAATACTTAATAAATCATGGGAAGCAAGAATAAAGCTTACTTTTGAGGGAGTATTGAAACATAAGGCATAACTACTTTATCCACAAAAGAGCCAAATCCAAGCCTAAAATTTGAAGTCATGTTTTTCATTGTTTCTGCCAGCAAATTGCCAAGAGAAGATAGTTTATCTTTATCATCATTCATGGACTTTGAAAGATCCATGAGATAATAAAGATCCACTGGATACGCTACAGCTTGTGAATAGTCAACATTGATTCTATAAGCTTCATCTGAACAAAAAAAAAAAAAAATTAAATCTAATATATATATATATATATATATATATATATATATATATATATATATATATATATATATATATATATATATATATATATATATATATATATATATATATATATATAATAAATTACTAACTGGAGCAGTAATGTAATTTTGATTTGTAAGCAAGGTCCAATTTTTCTTCATGATTAATGAATATCTATTTCAAAATTGATTGCACAAAAATCTTTTAGGTTTTAAAATTGAATTTTAAGAATAGTCATTTCTAATGATACAAACTAAGAAAATATTTTTTTTAAAGGAATAATATTAAAAATCTTAAGTATTTAGTATAAGATATTTAAGTAATATAAATATTTGAGAATTTCCTCATTCCATGAACCAAAAATATATAATATTATACTGCCATAAGTTAATTAACAGTTTAAAAATATATAATCAGTAAAAAAAGTAACTAATACGTACTCATACGTAACTTCAGGTTAACAACTTGAGGAGAGATCTGAACAATATCATTATAGTGGGAAGAACTTGAACTGCTACTGCTACTGCTAACGCTGCTGCTGCTGCTACTGCTACTGCTACTGCTACTGCTGCTGCTGATTGATGAACCAGATTCAGAAGCAATGCTACCACTGATCTGGGTCAACTTGGTTAACTTCTTAGCTTGTAAAACTGAATACTCGTTATCAGGATTAAAAATGTATTTAGCATCACAGGGAGTCGTCAAATCTTGGTTTGGTTGAAAGCATCTTTTGCTATTGTCCTTGAAGCGCTGTAAAGAAAATAGGTCTCCATGAAACATATAAATAAAATAAGTACTAATGGACATTATGACAAAAAAAACTAAAACACATTACTAACTGGATCACTGCACCAAGCACACGATGAAGTTTGAATACATTCATGACAAGTCTGTTTAAGAACACATGGATTCTGCAGAAGTTTCTCAGCCTGCGATGAGACAGAACCAATGTAAAGGCAAAAAACACCAACTATTAACTTCATGATTTCTGAAAAAATAAAATAAAAAGGTGTCACTTATCACAGTCAATTGATTTATTAGATGGAAAGATGACTAAATATTGGTTTATATAGCTACATATTTTCTCTCTCTCTCTCTCTCTCTCTCTCTCTATCTCTCTCTATATATATATATATATATATATATATATATATATATATATATATATATATATATATATATATATATATATATATATATGAATATATATATATATATATATTCAGATTCAGTCAATAGCTTAACTTCAAAATAAATATTTAACCTTCAATATAATTCTAAATTATTCTTTAAATACCATTTATCATATTTAATAAAAGTTAGTAGTATTTACTTTAATACTTTAAATAGTATTTTAGTTCATTCTTACAGAAGTAAGAATGAAATTTGAATATAAATTTCCTGATGTTCTGATGATATTTATAATAACTGACTCACCAAGTTTCAAACATTAACTTTTCTTTGTAAAATCGTTGACTTAATAAGCAAATAAATAGAAATCATATTACTCCTCCATGTAAAAAATAATCAGAAATATCATTTTACATTATAAAACATTATATAAAGTTATGTTGTTCAAATGTTACGGTCAATGAGGTTTCCAACTAAATAAACATCAATAAAAAAAATAAATTATGAAATATATAATACAATAAATTGTAGATATAACTTATATACATTAAGTACACATATACAGAGACACTGGTCATATTTTAAGTATTAACCAAGGGGTAAACACAGTATTATTGATGCTATACAATTTATATCAATACATAATGAATTGACTAAATCCACAATTACAAAATTTATAATTAAAAGATGATATGAAACTGTGGTTTAACCAGAAATATGGAATAACATCACATTGATACAGGCATTCTAGACAATGCCTCTATAGCTGATACATGCTTACTAAAAAATCCCATAATCAATGAGTCATAACTAAATTCATACTGCTCTTTAGATACGAGTGGATACTCATGGAGGAAAAAACTTGGCTATAGCACAATTAATACTATGATTTGCATTAATTCCCTAAACAATATTAAGCTACAAAATATTGCATGTATTTAGAAGATATAATGTTATCAAAATTTTACCTAAAAAGTCTGAGGTGTTAATATAAAGAGAAAAATAATAATTGCTTTTGAAATTCAAGAACCAATGAAATATGTAAAAATAAAAAGCTACAGAAATATAGCTTTTGTAGGAGTTAGCAACGTTGATTATAAAAATGCGAGGGTGAACTTCACAAATCAAAAGGTGAAGTTCATCCAATGTTAATTATTTAACCTCATTTAATGTTATTGAATGGTGGTGTCCCTCCAAACAACCTATCAAATTATGGCATACTCTAGCACACTGTGCCCTGAAAAGGTTTAATAGGTGACATAATAATAATAATAATAAATAGCAATAATTCACAATTGAATGCTCTTAAAATTATATTTTAAATATAGTAATCTGTTTCCTTTTTTTAATAACCAAAATACAAATATAAGAACATAAAATTCAAATAAAACCCCTTATGTGTAGTTAGTATGGAGAAATTAAACACATCTACAATTAATGTAGGAAAGGATTTTAAAAGATGTTTTCAGATGTATCAATATCTATATATATAAAAATGAATGTGTGTGTGTCTGTCTGTTCTCGATAGATTCAAAAACCATACATCCAATCGCCGTGAAAATTTGGGAAGTTATTAAGTATATCCCCGGAAAGGTTTTTGTAAATTTTTATTTAAATCAGAGTTGGGGTTCAAGAAATATCCCAAAAATATCAAAATAATATTTATTTTTTATAAATATTACTTTAGTGCAGGTGTTATTAAACAATTACCAATAAAACATATGTTCTAAATTAATCTATATCTCCTTAGTTTTTTTTTAGGAAGGTTTTAAGAAGAATAAAATTCCGTAAAACGATTTCAAATTCATTTTGATGTTTCAGGTTTATATGTTGGTATGTTATTAAAATAACATTTAATTAGTAATATTTGTTAAGAGTTTAACCATGAATAAATTGAATAATTAAATTTTTACTCATAGAATTTACTTTTATAAAACAAAACTAACCGCAAAAAATACTGAACCAATCTTTACCAAATCTAAACTACATCATCTTCTTACTTGAAAGAAGGTTTAGCAATAAGAAAATTTACATATTATCAATTAAATTGTTGCTAAAAAGAGATAAAAATGTGGTACGCAGTAAATTTTGAAAATTGGCCAATATGTGGCGAGTGCCATTTAAGAGAGGTTATAGCGGTACAATGTTATATAGAGCTAGAAATTGATAATAAAATTGGTTTAATTCAAATATATTGTCATAAAAAAAAGCTATAAATATTTAGTGTGACGTGTGGATACTAGGGATGTTTAATAATCGAACGATAAGTTGTTAGCACCATTCTGCAACAGAGTTTGCAATTGTAAAATTATTAAACCCATCTGTGCCAAATTTTAACTACAAAATTTTCATAGTTCTAGGAAGATTTTAAATAGTATAGTTTACTATAGTAATTCTTTAGGTAATAGTCGGCTTACGAGCCACCACCAAGTTTGATCCTTACGCTTCACTTCGAGTTTAAATTTATCGATAGTTCTTTCCTATAACCTCACATGTAAGCAAACCTCTACAGGTTCAACTTGGATTGTGTTGTTTAGTGTGTTATATTGATATTTAGTCTTCTTAAATGTAAATAGGTGAAACAGAAGTTAACAAAATGATTTTCATAAAGGATTAAGTGTTTTATCAATTCATGTTTTCTTATTTCCTCTTATCTAATGTGCAAAAGTGTTACAAAACTTAGAAACATTAATTTGTACATGGATTTGGTTTTTTTTATATATTTTGATTTGTTGTATCAATTTAAGTGATAAAATTTCAGTATACATATTTTTTTGAATGGATTCTTTGTCGTCCATAATACTTAATGTCCTAAAGTGAGACAGATTGTATAATTATTTCAATAAAACATATCAATCAAACTTTCTCACATTTATTTTTAGATTAGGTTTCATATTTTCTTATTTCCACTTCCCTTGAGAAAATATAGCAGAAATTAATATCATAACTTTCAATAAGGATTCTGTCTTTATTATATTCCTTATAACATGGAGAACGGACAATGTGAAAATAATCACAGATTAAGAGGTGTACTGTTTATTTATTATTAATTTTATAGATTAATGTATTTTTTTTTTTAAATTTAGAAGCCTGATGATGGAGTATTTTCTCCGAAACATGTAGCTACAAATGTCGAACAAATAGGAGTTATGTTAAATAAATTCTTATTGATTCTGCCTTTATATATTTATAATATCTGTGGCACCTGTGCATAGTGGGCTAAGTATATTGAAGAAACAATGCTCAATTGCATTCTTCAATACAAGACTCTTATAGATGAACGAATTATTCTTAGTTAATCAACTATTAGTAAAGTTCTTTAATTATGAGAGCGGGCGAAGTCGCTACGGGGAAAGCTAGTTAGAAATAATTAAAAATGAATAATGAGATAACTGCTCAATTGTAACAAAATAGACTTGTGTTTGAAAGGCCTAGGCCACCAAGAGCTATATCATCCTTCAAGAAAATTTTGAAACCAGTTCTTATTACTAATACCAATTAAAAATAGAAATATTGATAAGTTCATTCATTGATTAGGAAACCAATGAACTGGGTGGGGAATTCCAGTGAGATATCAAGAAAACTTATTTTAAATATAATGTTTTCAATATAAATTCCAGTTACTAGTTCAAATATCAGATAAGACTATTTAAAAGCAACTAAATAATCAACCTCTCCATTCAACTCCCATAACAGATATTTTTAGATAGGGTAAACAGTTCAGAAACTTCATTATGGTCACTGACTCACTAGTATCTTAGTCACTCAGGCTTGTAAATTAAATTAAAACCTCAACAACAATCAATGGAAAAATGTATAATAAAATAAACAAATCAATGAAAAACAAAAATAAAAACTACAAAAACGTTTTCAACTGAAATACTTCTTAGGTCAACAATTCAACAGAAACTCTTAGGTGAATTACAAATAAAAGTTTTATTTACATTGCAATGAGCTAGGATTTAACTCAATAATTAAAAATTTGGGTAATGAAATTGAAATTATGGTACTAAGGCATACATGAGAGATCTGTAATAGCATTATTAGTTTAGAACAAATATCCAAATTTTACTCCTTTGTAGTCAATTCTTCTGACAAATATTAATGTTTAATACACCACAATCACCAAATGGGCTGGAAAATTAATTTGGTTGGTCATAAAAGCTATCACTTATTATAATAGAAACAAAAAAGGGTGCAGATGTTGAGGACTGGTTAATAAAGTAAACTAGGGCTAATTAGATAATCATGAATGAAACAATTCTTACCCATGATAATAATAATCCCTTAAAGATTTATCAGCAATTTAAAAACTATTTACAACAAAAAATTAAAATGTTCACGGTAAAATCATCCCAACCCACAACATCCTTCAAACCCTGACTTAACACCCAATAAGGAAACTGGGCTAGCACAGTGAGCCCACACCACACACTACTACCCCCACTTCTATCCCCTCCCACTCAAGATAATTGTTAAGTTTATTGTATGCTAGATGGGGTTGAGGGCTTGATTGTACAATCGTATTTAAAACTTAAAAAAAAAATTTTTAATTCCTTTACTAATAGAAATCCACAACTGTATTAGAAAACACATCTAATAAATATGTGGTATATATGAGATATAATGGCATCAATAAAACTTGTAGAGGAACTACCCATTGGTAGTACTCTAATGTAAACTTAAAATTAAAAATTGGTTAGTAAAAAAACACCAACAGTTAATAAATCATCATTCATTTGCTGAAAAATTTGAAAATATCTAGTTTTGTGAATAAAAAAAAACAATTTTAAAGTAAGGGTTACCTTAAGAAGGCTTATGATTTTTGAAATATATTTCTTTTCATTGATGATTGAAAATTAACTCCCATTTTTATTGCAGTCACTCAAATTGAGTGATTATTGTAGGCCAATATATCACAGTTAATCATAGGCAGGAGAATGAATAGAATGACTACCAGAAAATATGCACTGTGGTGTTATGTATGTTCATGGTAATTTTAGGGTTATTCCAAAAATACTGATATATTGTAATTTCAATGAAAATTGTCTTTCTGAGTAACATTATAGTTTTATCACTTAGTATGTCTACTATTTTTCTTTGAAATACAAAGATTTTCTTAGATAATTATTTTTATTATTAATTTAGATATAAAATACAGTAAATTGTAACTATTTAAAAATAGAGTAGTTACTAGTAAGAAAATCAGGTTTTATTTTTTAAAAGAATTGATGCTGGTTATCTGAATGGATTGCTGATTTCCAGTTTTCACCAAAAAAGAATTTGTTTAAATTTAACGAAGCATCATATTTTGTAGTATTTAATCTGGAATGTGGTGTTCCAACTATTAATTAAATAAACAGAATAAAATGTTTCTTCTTGGTGTGATTTGAATATTGAATTTGTACACCTTGAAAACAAATGAATTATTTGTAGTGCCTTACTTCATCATGGATTTATACTGAATTTTTATTATTATTTAATTACATTTGTTGTTTTTTTTCTTATCCCCTCATGCTGCATAATCTAAAGTTCTCCAATAGGAGATTGCATGTAGGTTTTGATAATTATAATTCAAAAAGTTATTTGTAAATTATAAAAATACACACAGGAGTATATTCTGGTGGTATAAATGATATATTCCAATAAAATTCCATCTGAGTATTTAACATGTTATTAAATATTCCAAAAATTAAATATTCATTGGCTGTGTAGTACAGAATATGTTCAATAGATAGCAACACATAGATAATAAAAAAAGAAGCCCAATGTTACCTACCCGTGTTTGCTTGGTTTCAATGATGTCATATGAGATTTATTTCCTATTGTCTTCTATCTTCCATTCATATCTCTATGTCATACTGGGCTGATCAGTTGATTGTTAATTTGCATTCCCATGAGCAGTTTATTTTAATTAGATTAATTAAATTGCTCATTTTCTAGTCTTAATATTTTTTTTGTGGTAACTCATTTATAAATTAATGTAATAATTTTTCGTGTTTTAATATTCATCAAGCGTTAGTAATTTTGATTTTTTACTTCTCTTTTCTAAAAGTAAACCGTGCTAATTTTGTTCACTGATACTTCGTATAAGTTAGTATTGTTGGATTTAATAATGGCGAAAACAGGCATGCTGATAATAACTAACCCCAGCAAATTGAATAAACTGATTCCTAGAATTAGAAATGAAGTAAAAAATACCTTGTATGTACAATTTTTTCCGCCCAAAAGACCAGGGATAAATAATGGTATATTCGCAAATTTTCATTTAAATCCACCTCTTATGTACAGTAAGTCAGTCAGAAATTTGTATAAAAGCACTAATGATTTAAAGAAATTAGATGTTAGAGTGTTGCTCAGTGCGATTAAAGATCCCTCTGTTTCTAAAATAAATACTAGGCAACCAGTTGAGATAGTTTATTTTGATCAAGTACTTAATGATGATGAAATGAAAGGGTTTATAACTTCTTGTATTGAAAATAAAACTAAAAATTGCCGTACTATAGCACTGTGTGACCCAGAAAGTGAACAGTCTGATGAAATTTGTGCAGAAACAATTGAAACTTTTAATTCAGTTGTATTAGGTGGAACATTTGATCGCTTACATAATGGTCATAAAATTTTGTTGAGTGAAGCTGTTATGAGGTGTAAGCAAACTTTAACAGTTGGGGTTACTGACACTGATATGCTTAAAAGTAATTATTTGGCAATAATTAGCATATTTTTTTTTTTTTGCCGATCGCTATTTTTACATTTTATTTCATTGCTAGCTAAGAAACTATGGGAGTTAATTGAACCTTGCAGCTTGAGGATGGACAGAGTAAGAGATTTTTTGGAAGATATTGATCCCAATTTAGAATACAATATCATTCCTATAAATGATATGTTTGGTCCCACAAAGGATGACCCAACTTTTGAGGTATATATTTATACACAGTGGTTAAGTATTGCTGTTTGTATTTTTATTCAAGTAATATATTCATATTTTGGTTTGAAACTAAACGTGGTTTATTGGCTGTAAAATTTGTTTGTCATTAAAATCTTTACTATTTGTCTGAAAAACAGATATATGTATGCCTCATGATTTTATGTCTGTCCCAAAGAAGATTGTTGTACTGTATTTTTATTTTTTAAAAGGTTTTTGGGAAATAAAATTTGACTGAGTTTTTTGCCATTTTACCCCTTAAACCCCAATTGAAATAATAGAAAAAGTTTTTAAATAATCTTAGTTACATTGCATTTGCAATGAGTTAAGGAGATTTAACTTACTTAATTGAATATTTGATGGGATCCTTTTACCTTACTAGCTCCTTTGATAAGGCGGATCTGCATAACTACTGATTTCCCACATTTGACCAAGAGATAGATCATAATCTTACTAATATTGATCAGAAATTCAGATTTCTTATTATTATATGATAAAATTATTCTTTGCTATTATATTTGCAAAAGAGACTAAGAGATGTTTAATGCATTTTAATTGCAAATTAAATTTTATTTTAAACTACAGTTCATTTTAATACTCTATCATTTTATGTCTCGTATCCCATAAGTATGAAAAGATAAATATGATATTCCTTATTTATGTAATTCTTCATTTTATAACTAAAATAATTGGTAATATAATTATGATTTCATTTTTGACAATTTGCTATAAAAACATTGGTGCAAGGTTGCTATAACTCTCTTGGAGGAAGAACTTTCTGGTAAGGTATTTTACAAGGGACCTGGGGCAGAGCTACTAAAATGAATGGATACCTGTTTGACTTCCTAATCTTTCATATTATTGACAGAATATAAACAAATATTTGTTTTCTTAATTTAATAGAATCCTGTTGTTTTTTTTTGGAACAACAGGTAATTGTGTATCTTGGTCTACCTCAACATACTGCTTCTTGACTCATAAACAATCTATAGTATGGGTACTCTCCTGCTGTATATATTTTACCTTATCCATCTGTTGGCTTTAATGGCTGTAATTCTTTAGGGGTAGACCTTTACCCATCCGCCTTTATATAGTCTGTTACATTGTTGTATCAGTCATGGCATTACTGTTCATTCTTGGTTCATTTTAAAGGTGAAGATTGTTGTATAAATAATACAGATTCTAATTTATCCTTATTTATATATAAAATTCCAAATTTTTTATTCCATGAATCCCGTCCTCGACCACACAAACATTCTCACAGTAACCTATTTTCAAACCTGTTATATCTCAAAATGGTAGGAGTGCCAAACTCTCGATTTTGTGTTATTTTGAGAGGCAGTTTGGTATGCAATGTAATCCAGTTGTCTAATTGGTTTTCTGACTTGTGCTAGATGCTCATTTTATGGTTGAGTTAACCATGAAGTGGTCTGTTAGACAATAGTTCTGTCTCTTAGGTGAGCCTTTCATTTTTATAAAATTGGTATAAATTTAGTATAACCATATAGAATTGAAGTGCATGCATTTTATATTGTATAAATATTAATAATAGGGGTCACCTGTGGTGTAGTGGTTAGCATAGCAACCTACTAAACCCAAGATCGCGGGTTCGCAGCCCGGTAGATGACCTTAGGATTTTTTAAAGGGAGTAAAAAATCCTTAGCTATGCCCTCCTTCGGAAGGGACGTAAAATGGGGGTCCTGAGCCTGTGCGATGTCAGGTACTCGTTAAAGATCCCTATCCTTTTTATACGTGGGTAGGCAAAATTGAGGACTCCCACCGTAGCATTGTTTGATTAGCCATAGCAGCATAAAGTGACGTTAAACGAAATAAACAAATATTAATAATAATCATCTTATCTGACCTATTTGGAGTAGATGAGGATGTTAATCCCACTGTGTTGTTTACTTATTCTAATAGTTTTATAAATTTTAGGCCGCTGACAGGGCAAGGGAGGCAAAATCTCGCCGGCCCAGGCTAAGATGACCGCTCACAAGTGTTATATTGTAAAATGATTCTATGGCGATATATTGTATTAGGAAATAAATCAAACATTGTAGTTTATTAGTAAAAAAAAAATTGTATTTTTTTGTATGATGGAAGGGGAAATGGTTTTGGGGCCCTGGCTTTATGTCTAACAGAAATTCAATGATGATTAAAAGTTTTTCTTTTAGTTTTCTCAACTGAATAATCTTCATACAATTGATTATCAAGAGGATATTTGTCATCTTTAATTTTAATTATTATAGATTAAAAGCCAAATTTCGTGCAGTAAAAATTTTAAAAACATGCAATATAAATTAGCCAAATATGTAATAAAAAACCAAAAAAAACACATTGACAAAATCCACCTTTTTAAAGTAAAACTGTAGTTTATCTTGATGATATATATGTTTTTCTATATTCCTTTACTTATTTCCTCAAGAGAATGTTCAAAACAGTATTTGATATTATTTTTTCTTAGGTTTCTCTTGCCAGAAATGTTTTGTATGTATGTAATGTATTTTTGCAAATAAGACTAAGTTGCTTGGACTGCAGCTTATTGAATGAAACATTGTAACCATGTCTAACATAAATAAAAAAAAGTTTATTTCTTGTCTAATGACGAGCAGCTTTGAGTAGCTTGGATTTTTGTGCTGCAGTTAACTGTGTAAAAAGATATTGGGAACAGTCTAATGATATCATGAGCCACTTATGAAAAGCTAGAATATACTTACTTGAGTTGCGATGAGCATCCACTTAAGATTTTCGATCAAATCAATCGAATTATTGCAAGAACAAAAAAATTTTTTTCCCATCTGATTTCAATTCTGGATATGATCTTATCCAATTGCTAATTTTTGACGATTGGCTGCGTGTCACTTCAGGCATTTTTACTATTACTTGCACTTGTTTACTCAACTAAAATCTACTGTAGAATGAAATGAAAATGAAAGAGTAGGTTGAAAGGTGGAGGAAAATGGAATTAGAAATTCTACGAAATTAGAAAACTCTCAACATTTTACTATTTCTTTAACGATTTTGAAGAAATAATTGGAAACCATGGGTATTTTTTTCTTTCTTGGAAAATTAGGTAGGTAAATGCTATTGTTGATAAGTTCAAAATAAATCAAAACTTTTCTCAAAATGGAAAATAAAAAAACAATATTTTTAAGTATATATCAAAAAATGTGGTTTTGTATGCTTAAAACGTGTAAATTTGTGCGGTAACCCCCAAAACGTGGAATTAACTATAATAAAGTACATTCCAAAATATTTTCTAATTGATAATGCATCAAGTGTTGAATACACTTTCAGGCTTTAAAATATGATTACTGATATTTTGCTACATTGTACTTGGTCTTTGCTTTGTTGACGTCTAGTCTATGTTTGTTTGTTGACTCCATCAATACTAGGAATGCTTTTGTGATGTTCTTGAATATAGTGTGACACCAGTATTGTCTTCATAAGACAGGTTGAATACATTTTGTTAATGTAATGCCACTGACCTGCATTTTAGTTTACTGTATGTTTAACTGTATATTCCTGGGCTAGGTTAATGAAAAGACAACTAATACATTACCCTGGTGAAGTATTTTTTCCTGCAACCAAGTTATTTTTTTACCAAGTATTTTAGTATTTTACCAAGTTATCATATTGTGGTTAAGATGTTTTCAGGTTGACATGTTACTAGAAAAATAGTTGCTCCTGAAATTTTCTTGTTCTCCGGAATGAAAACAATCTTCTGGCTTACACTAAATTTTCTTAATCAGAAAATACATCCTTTATCTAATAATATTAAATCTTTACTGTTCTGTAATTTTCTTGGTACTCATTTGTAGTTTTATTGTATACCTTATCATTATTGTTACTATTATCTCAGACTCTACAACCTTGAGCCTTGGCCATATCAAGAAGTTGCCTCCATTTGGTTCAGTGTCATGTTTCGCCAAACTGTTTATGCAGTAGACAGCTGTCTCATCCTCAATCTTACCTACTCATCGTAAACTTGCCTATCTGTGTCTCCCTTATGTTTATATCCCCTTAGGAAAAAAGTTGGCAGGGTTATACCCCGAGCACTGGATAACTGTTGGTCCATGGTTACTATTCAGTATATTAAGATCACTATTCAATTGGCAATGTTCAGTTTATTGAAACCACTCCTCCTAAGAGGGATCCCCATCCGCCACCCGCACTCCCTAGCGGGTAGGTTCCACCGAAAGCTTTATCATATTTAATTTTACTTAAATTAATCATATTTATTTTCTTATTAGTAAAAACAGTTTATCCACTCTACCTTTTAAATCATTATCATGATTGTTAGTGCAACAATCTATCACTGCATCTGGGCTGCCTCCAAAAGCCTCTGTCAGTTTCCTCTGTACCATAAAGCAGATGTTCTGCATTTGTAGGTCTTTTGAGTCCATAGACACCTTGTCATGGGTTTTCCCACTCTTCAGATTAGGAAATAAGATGTAAGATAATAATAGGATGTACTTCATTTTTTTGATTTTATGTCCTTATAGTAGGACATAGAACATTTATTTTCTTTTATTGTATAATAGATTTTAATATAGCATATTCAGTATAATGTCCAATGCAGTAACCTAATTAAAATGAACAGTTTTATTCAGGGTATATGAATTTTTAATGTGTGATTCCTTTCCAAGATTTAAATGGTTATATTTAGTATGTTGGAACTAGTAATACATTAAGTACTGCTGGGAATGTGGCTTATCCAGGTAGTTGAAAGAAAGACATAATTCTGAGGTTATGTGAAACAGAATGATCTCTAGCTTTGTTTAATCAATGTGTTGTAGTATAAAAGAATTAATGAATCATAGGGTTGCCAGTGAGGATCACAATTAGAGCTAGGGTAAATTAAGGAAGAGGTGAATTGATAATCTATTGTAAAAAGGGAAAGAGCTCTGAAACCATTTAGTTTTCCTTAAAAAACTAAAGGATATTTGTTTTTCCCAAAATTATTTAGTTGAAATAGAATGTAGTTTATATAATGGCTGTTCAGAAAATGTAATCTTTGAAAAATTTACTCAATTAAACTTAGTAGGTCTTTTCTGAGAATCCCTATTATTAAATTCAGATTATGTAAAGTAGTCAGTGAACCTTTGAGGCTTTCATGAACATCTCTGTGGATACACCCATATAGTGGTGTATCCATCTCTTATAGTTTAATCTTAGTAATGTATCGTCAATATATTATTATGTGTACATGTATTTGTTTTTATTTATTTATCATACATACACATTAACTGTTGCTGTAATTATATTTTATTATACATAACAGTATCTTTTGCAGATGATTGTGGTTAGTGCAGAAACTGTGGGTGGTGGTAAGAAAGTAAATGAATTGAGAGTTAGTAATGGTTTGAAACCACTGCAAGTTGTTAGTGTAGAACTTATACCTGATATTAAACTAGATGAAGAAGAAGAAGACAAAATCAGCTCTAGCAACGATCGTTTACGCTTGTTAGGAACGTTAATAACTAATTCAGAGGTTTGTTGTTGTAACTTTTTTTTTTGTTTTCATCTCCTAGAGGTTATAACATTTTACTTCTTAATATTAAGCAGTTATTTTCCAGCCAAGAACACATATTCCCCCTCAACCTTATATTATCGGTTTGACTGGAGGCATTGCTAGTGGTAAATCATCTGTATGTGGCAGATTAAGACAGCTTGGGGCTGGTACAGTGGATTGTGATAAAGTAGCTCATGAGCTGTACCTTCCCGGAACACCTATTTACAATAATTTAATTAAAATATTCGGTCCTGTTGTAGTAGGAGATGATGGAATTGTTAATAGGAAAGTTCTAGGACAAATGGTCTTTAATGATAAGGTAACTAAATAAATTTTATATTTGATCAGTACTATGTATCAGTTGTATTAAAAGATAAAGAAAGCGTAATATATATATATATATATATATATATATATATATATATATATATATATATATATATATATATATATATATTTGCATATCGATATATGGATAAATTTCTCGACTGTTACTATTAAATGTTTAGTAAGGTTCTTGAGGTTCAGTCACTGAATAAAAACAACTATTTTGTTGATGTTTCGAGACTATATTGTTCTCATAATAATGCCAATTTTACTGGTGGATATGGTATCGACTAACTAAATGATTTATTTAGTCGATACCATATCCACCAGTAACATTGGCATTATTATGAGAACAATATAGTCTCGAAACATTGCCAAAATATCTGTTTTCATTTATTGACTAAACCTCAAGAACCTTACTAAACATATATATATATATTTATATATATATATATATATATATATATATATATATATATATATATATATATATATATATTTATATATGTTTATTTTTTTATTTTTTTTTTTTTAATCTCAATCTCTCATAATTTAGACCTTTTTTGAGGGCCACTCCTAAATTTTCAAATCGTTTTCAAGGAGACTTTAGTATCTTGTGAAGAATTTAGAGAGAAAAAAATCTTCCATGGCTGAGTGATAGTTTAATTGAGTAAATTAAATCCAATTTGGGCCATCTATAGCATTTTTGGCATTTTCATTTATTCATTACTTCTTATGGATGTATCCAGGGTTTGAAATCGATAATTAAAAAAAATAATAATAAAAATCAAATCCGATCAAGATTTTTATCGGGAATTTTTAAAATCATTTGTAGATTGATTTTTATTTTTGATCATAAGTGATAAAAATCAAATTCTGATCATTATTTTTTAACAAAATTTTTACAATTAACAAAGATTCCTTTCTAAATCAGAAATTTGAATTTTCTCAAATTCAAAAAATAATATTGTACACAAACATATTAATCAATTTGTGTGTAAAAGGTGATTTTTATTTTCTGATCAACATTTTTTTGATCACAATTTAATCATTATTATTTATGCAATACCGTGTCACTCAGTGAGTGATCATAATTTTTAATCAAATCGATAAACATCAAAAATCAATTGAAATTGATCAATCAGGAATGATTTTTAAATTAAAAATCAAATATAATAATTATTATATGATTTTTTGGAAAAAATTATTATTGACTTCAAACCCTGGATATATCATTGACCAGATTTTCTTTTTCTTTTCTAAAAAGTCAATACCAAAAAATATAGTAAAATGTTACGACTAACACATTAGTATTTTTAACTTATATAAAACATATCGTTTTAAAAGAAGTGTTGTTTTTTTTTTTACAAATCTGGACTCAGTTTGATAAAAATGTGTTTGTTCATTAGCAAAATTTTGTTTTTCTCTAGGCTTTTAATATTTCATTAAAATTAAATTTTTTTATATATATAAAAAAAAGGATTTTTAATTAAAAGTTTCAATCAATGGTTTAAGGATTCATTATATCTCAAACAATCAATTAATCAAATTTTATTTAACTTTTGGTTCAACATTGAATGTTATACACGAAATGTTTGTCAAGGAAAAAGAAACATAAACACAAACATAAATTGAAGTATGTCTTGGTAAGCCTTAGGCTTTAATTTTCATGTTGTAGACATTCCTAGGTTATATTCCAGATGCATTGTATGATTAATTGAAACAAGCCTCCATTTATCTTCTAAGATAATTAGATTTCTAAAGATATTTTAACATTTTAATGTACTTTAAATTATAATTTCTTTCTTTATATTAGGAGATTTTTTTAGTGCTCTTGATTTTCAGACATTGCTAGAAAAACTCAATAATTTACTTTGGCCTGCGATATTAGAAAGGAGTAAACAATTAAGTATTGAATTATTTAGAAAAGGTTTTGATGTTGTTATACTGGAAGCTGCTGTCCTGATTCCGGCTGGCTGGCATAAGCACTGTCATGAAGTTTGGGCTTGTATTATACCACAAGAAGAAGTATGGATATATTTAAATAATAATTTAGTTATTTAATTTTTTTGTTTTTTAATATTAGCAATTTAAATAATAATTTTCTGTTGCTATATACTACATTCTTCTGATTTATGTGTCTATGTTATGAAATGGAACTGAAACTTCATCAATTCAAAGGCTCCACTGGGTAGCTTTAGGTTTTCATTGTTTTATTTCTCCAATACTGTTATTCTCATTGTTATAAACTTTATTTTATAAAAAAAAAAAATATATATATAAAAAAAATTCATGGTTTTCTCATTATAAAAACTCATCCATATAAATGGTCAACAGAAGTTTGTTTATCTTTCATTTTATCATTATCTTACATGATTGTTGCATGGTGTCCATTTTCACCCCTCTGATTCAATCTTTTATTTTAATGTAAAGCACATGCGGGATATGTGATAACTGAAGTTTCAGATGGATAAAATTCTAAGTTTTACATCTTAAAATGTTCAAGATCCAACTAAAAAGCAAGTAAATTTGAATTTATGCCTTCTCTTCCCAAATGCTCTCACTACAGCTCTTATACCATATCAAGCCATTGTGTGTATTTTTTTTTTTTTTTTTACTGGCTAGTCTTCTTTTTTAAATCTGTATTAACTGATGAGATAGAGTGTGCTTTTCTTAATAAATTTGCTTTTACAAGTGTATAAATAAAATAATTTTTTATTATTTATTTCTTGCTCCTTTAAAAATAAATTTAAAAAAATAAGTTATAATAATAATAAAAGGCTTAGTGAGCCCAACACCACCAACCATTGACCACACACCTTCCTCCAACCCACTCCCTCAAAATAGCCCAGCCAACAAAGGTTTCATGTCGCAACTAATTAGGGGAAAGCTGAATTTTTTCAGGGTGTTAGTATATAAAGTAATCACTGAAAAACCATAAAGCCCTGACCCCCTCCCCTTCAGCAACCTTACAAGGAAAGAACTCTGGTTAGATGCCAACAGCTCGAAAACTAATTATGTTATCAGGGTGTTCTTTTTTTTTTTTTTTTTCCTTCTAACAATATTACAAAAAAATTATGTCATATACAGATTTTATATAGATAGCTTTGTTTTGCCGTAATACTTAATCATATACAGAAAACTGTCACTACAAAAAACAAAAAGTAACTTCAACAAAGATTTTTATCATTACATCTTGGAAAGAAATGTGTTAAACAAAAGATATAGACAATACAATTGGCTTTAAAATGGTGTGTCTCATAACGCTTAATATTAAAACGATACCTTCATAGAGAGCGTTGAAAGAGAAGTGGACATCGTGTCACCGATCCAAGCAGGGCCGTACTGAGGTGGACTTCTGCATATACTGCTGCTCATGATCATGAATAGTCATTCAACTGAAATAGAGCACCAATGAAATAACTTTTATTTTTAGTTTATTACTTCCAAAGTGCATTTTTTTGCTATAAAAGTTTATAGTTTACTTGTATCACTGATATAGTACAGAAATTAGCATCGAAGATTCAACTCCAAAAATAAAAAGATCTAACTGCTGCGAATTGTTCACCACCCTTAGCTCTAAATGTGATAAAAAGTCTTCCTCAAAATATCTTAGGATTTACGGGAGAGGGGGGGACCCCTGAGACCTACTCACCCGAGAGTAGTATGTTGCTAGCAGTTTGGTATTGTAACTCGGAAAACGTTACTTTTAGAACATATATACATAAAAAAACAAATCAAATTGGCAACAGTTTTCATTTTAATCCTTTCTTTTCCGCATCATAATTTTAGAACTGTGAAAAATAGAAGAGTTTTTACTTGAGGGAAAGTCGCAGTTTGTCATTACTCATTTGGCTATAACTCTGAAGCTATTTCTCCGATTCAAATTTATCTTGTTTTCATCTGAAAGCTGGTTAAATTTACTATAAGAACTTTTATATCAAATATTGATCCAGTCCCGTGAAACACCCTCAGCAGAATGTTGAGAAACCGGCACTGTTGTGAAAACCTCGTTTTTTCCCTCACATTTATCACTATAACTCAGGAACTATTTCTTCGATTCTAAATTTATTTTTTCCATCTGAAAGCTGGTTAAATTTACTATTAGCCCTGATCTAATAAATTTTGATCAAATTCTGTAAAACACTCTCGGCAGAACGCTGAGAATGTTGACTGTTGTGAAATCCTATTTTTTTTTCGGCACATTTATCGCTGTAATTTCTGATTTATTTCTTCGATTCGAAATTTATTTTTTCCATAAAAAAGCTGGTTAAATTTACAATTAGATCTAATATACTTAATTCTGATCACATTCCGTGGAATACCCACGCCAAAACACTAAATGTTTATGTTTAGGCAAAATGTGACAATTTCGACATGTTCAATGGGTTGCCATAGGTATATCACAGAATTCAATCAAAATTTCGTATATAGGATCTGATAGCAAATTTAATCAGCTTTGAGATGAATATAATATATTTTAGATCGAACAAATAGTTTTGGTGTTAAATTTGCCAAAAACAAAAACAACCTGAATTCCACAACAGTACAGGGTACTCAGCGTGCAGGCATGTGTGTTTACGAGACTTGATCAATATTTAATATATGAGTTTTTATAGTAAATTTAACCAGCTTTTAGATGAAAAAAGATAAATTTGAATCGGACAAATATTTTCGGAGTTATAGTCAAATGAGTACCGACAAACGTGTTTTTCTGGAGAACTGCGACTTACCTCAAGTAAAAAATATTCTATTTTTCCCTCCCACTGACCTCTAACATTTTGATATAACATCATTAGTTTTTGAGCTGTTGGCATATAACCAGAGTTCTGTTCTTGTAATGTTACTGAAGGGGTGGGGGAAAAAGCAAGAGGGGTGAGGGTCAGCACTTAGTGTTTACTCTATATACTAACACCCTGCAAAAATTCTGCTTTCCCCTAATTCGTTGCCACATAGATTATTTTCTTACATTCATTGACTGGGCTAAAACCCAAATCGGCAAGGTCAGCCCTGATGCAATCCTCCCACCTTTCCCTCGTTCTACCCCTCTGTAACTTGGTCATTACTAAACCCAACAACTTTACATGTAGCCCAGTCAAATAAGGATTTCACCTCGGAAAAGAACCAATGAAGCTGAGTTTTTGCATATAACTTTGTTTAGGTCTTCTAAATTAGTGGTTAAAGTCACCGATCTCAGCACATTAGCAGAATTAGATATTCAAGGTCAAAGGTCACAAAAATCAATTTTTTTTTTCAAATATCTCTATTTCTACCCGTTGGCCATAAATTAAGGTTACAAAACTTTTAAATAATAATATTCTCTTTAATTTTGGTTCAATTCATTTTTTTTTTTTTAGGAATAACCGTTTTAGAAGGAGAAGCGGGCACCGGTTCAGACATACATTTGCTTCTAGTGCCTTCAACAATTGTTTCTCAGAAATATTGTCAGAAACAAAGTTGTAGAGCATTAAACTTTCTTTAATTTCATATATAGGTCTCTGGCACTTGAATCAAATGTTTGACAAAAAGTGAGGTAAAAATATTTTTTCTCTATAATTATCAATTTTTAATAATGTATATCTCGAACACCATTGAGAGTTGGACAAATATGTATAGAAACAATTTTATAGGGAATTAGCTTTAAATTTGATCTGTATTTTATTTTTCTAGAGTCCACTGTTTGCGAGATATAATCTAAAAACCTAAACATAGGACCTTCTCCTCTTCCCCCACTATAAACTGGGGATTCCCATACCCCCAGGGACCGGGCTTTTTAGTATATTTACCTTTTAACTATTCCTAAGGAAGCTGTGACATCAAAAATAGTCGCTTAATTCATGCACTTTCATTGGGGTCCCGCTTTTCCGTGAAAACACGTTTTTTGGTACTCTTTTTCCTATAACTCCGAAAGTAATTGTTCGATGTAAAATATATTTTTTCCATCTGAATGCTGGTTAAATTTACTATAAGAACTTGTATTTTAAATTTAGATCAGGTCCTATAAAATATCGATGTCAGCACCCTCAAAACCGCTTACTGTTTTTGGCATTTTTTTCACTATAACTCCATAACTGTTTCTCCGATCTGAACTTTCATCTTTTCATCTAAAACCTTGTTAAATTTACTATTAGGCCCTTTATATGAAATTTTTATTAAACTCTGTATTATACCCCAGCAGGGCCACTGAAAATGACAAAATCGTCAGATGTTACCAAAACATACATATTTAGCGTGCTGGATGGGGTGTATTACGTGGTTTAATCAAAATTTTCATATAAAGGGCCTAATAGTAAATTTAACCAGGTTTTAGTTGGAAAAATGAAAGTTCAGATCGGAGAAACAGTTGTGGAGTTATAGTGAAAAATGTGCCTAACAAACTTGGATTTCATAACAGTTAGCGGTTTTGAGGGTGCTGACATCGATATTTTATAGTACTTAATCAAAATTTAATATACAAGTTTTTATAGTAAATTTAAGCAGCATTCAGACTGAAAAAATATATTTTGGATCGAACTATTACTTTCGGAGTTACAGCCAAAAGAGTACCGAAAAACGTGTTTTCGCGGAAAAGCGCGACCCCAGTGAGAGTGCTGAAATGAGGGGTGTAGAGTGCATGAATTATGCGACTATTTTTGACTTAACAGCTTCATTAGGAGTAGTTAGAAGGTAAATATACTAAAAGTCCCGGTCCCTGGGAGTCGGGAATCCTCAATTTATGGTGGGGGAAGGGAAGAAGGTCCCATGTTTAGGTTTTTCCATTATATCTCGAAAACCGTGGACTCTAGAAATATAATCTACAGATGGAAATTAAAGCTAATCTAATTTCCTATAAAATTGTTTCTATACATATTTGTCCAACTCTCAACGTTGTTGGAGATATATTATATTATATATTAAAAATCGATAATTATAGAGAAAAAATATTTTTACCTCACTTTTTGTCAAACATTTGATTCAAGTGCCAGAGACCTATATATGAAATTAAAGTAAGTTTAATGCTCTACAACTTTGTTTCTGACAATATTTCTGAGAAACAATTGTTAAAGGCACTAGAAGCAAATGTATGTCTGAACCGGTGCCCGCTTCTCCTTCTTGGTGCAATATCTCGAAAACGGTTATTCCTAAAAAAAAAAAAAAAAAAAAAAAAAAAAAAATTATTGGACGAAAATTATAGAGAATATTATTATCTAAAATTTTTGTAACCTTCTTGATTTACGGCCGATGGGTTGAAATCAAGATATTTGAAAAAAACTGATTTTTGTGACCTTTCCTTAAATATCTAATTATGCTAACGTGCTGAGATCGGTGACTTTTTATCACTTATTTAGAAGACCAAAACAAAGTTATATGCAAAAATTCAACATCATTGTTTCCTTTCCGAGATTTACTGTATAAAACTCCTTATTGACTGGGCTAATGCCCATTTTAACAGTCTCTCTGCTATCACTTGAAGTATATTTACCGTATATGACTCCGGCAGTTCCGCTTTGTGAAGCCTTCTAAATTCTCCCGTATCTTCATAATTTTTTTGGGCCAAATATTTTATGCAGTACTTTATTTTCGAAAACTTTTTAAATTTCTAGAGAGTAAGCGAGAACTGAGTAGTTTTGTGACCAAAAATAACAAGCTTTACCGGATATTGACCCTGCCTTTATTTCCTCTTGGATTTCATTTCTTGATATGGTAGACCCTAGATATTTGAATTGCTCAACGTGTTCAAACTTTATCCCCGAAATATCTACATCACCGAAATTTTCACCGACTGCTTACTATATATTTCGTTTTATCGGTAATAATTACTAGACCAATTTCGTTACCGGCTTTCATGAGCGTAGTTGCGTTTAATTTATTAGTTTCCTCGTTCTTACCCAAAAGAACCAAATCATCAGCATAACCAAGAACTGGAATTTTAGTACCCATCTCTAATCATTTCCTCGTTAGCATTACATTCCTAATGACGTATTCAAGTGCTAAGTTAAATAATACCACAGAAAGAGAATCTTTTTGTTTTAAACCAGAATGTACCCTAAATTTTTCGTTGTAAAAAGTACTGATTGGAAATATTGATAATAATTTATATATGGAAATATTGGAAGTATTTATCTAGCTATATAAATGACTATATTTTTTCTAATGATTCCTAAATATTTAATTTTAAACTACTTTCTATATGATGGATTACCTTCAATCTCCATTCTTTATTGAGTTTATTGTCATTTTAATTTGAAAGTAATGAGAAAAGGAATTCTGCATTTTATTTTTATATGCCCTTTTAATCTTTGATTAAGTGATCTTCCAGTTTTTCCCATGTATTTTATTTAGCCTCACTGTCATTGCATTTTAGTTTTGGAAAAGTTCCATTTCGTCTTTTGGCAAAAGGAAATAGATTGGAAATGTTTTTCTATTTAAAATGTAGGAATTTAATCCTAATCGTTTAAATTCCTTTCTGGCCTAGGTGAATATCTGGCCATAGTATGATATCAAAATGTATAGTTTCTAAGTGGTTTGCCCTCTGCGACTCATAGGTTAATTAATTTCATTTTTATGTTTCAAAATCTATATTATAGACTCATTATTTATTTCTAAATCTACAGGCGATAAAGCGTTTGCAAAATAGGAATGGTTTGTCTGTAGAAGAAGCTTCATCAAGATTACTTTCTCAATCAAGTAATGAGCTACTGGTCAGGAATGCTAACGTAGTTTTTTGCACCTTGTGGAGACCTGAGTATACGCAGAAGCAAGTTGAAAAGGCGTGGAATGAACTTCAAAATAGAATATCTTCATGAAATGTTATTATTTACATTTTGACCTTAGTTTATTAGTAAACATATTTGGTGATTGTTATGTATATACGTAAAGGAAAAATTGTTTTTATATTTTATGATATATTTAAAAAAGAAAAAATTGATGAATTATTTTCTACTATTTATTATTTCCCATTTCTTTAATCATATTCGTTTGTTGAATGTATTTACTTCTGATAAGGGATGATTCTTGATGGTTCTCTCTTAGTTAATTCGCATTCACTTGAGTTTCATTCTCAATTACTCTTTCAATATTTCATAACCTGTAGAAACTGAACACATGGTGTATATTTAAAGCGATTGCATTGCATTAATTTAAAAATCTGCTTGACTTAACATTAATAATAATAATTTTTAAATATCATTAGTTAAACCTACTTAACTTAAAAAAATTGTTTTTCTTGTGATATTGACGTCATTTATAAATACCAGGCAGTGATCATTCTGCTCCATGTCCTACCTTGAAAATGGACGCAAGTCAACTTTGTCGAACGTTCTGGAAGTAAAGACGTAACAAAAGAATAGTAAATGATCCTAAATTGAGTTCAATTTAATAGAAAGAAACAATAAATGAAAGCTTTTTAATACACCCCGTTCATATTACATACAGTAGATATAAGAGCCTATATTGCCCAAGTAGGGTTATTTGTCGGTATCTTTCTTAACGAAGCAACGTAACCTGCGAGCTGCTCGTTTCATAGCTGTCTGGTGAGTTATTATTATTTAGTTTTACAATTTATTATGTTTTTGTTTATTTTTTTAATAAATTAATTGCAGTAAGTACTGAGTTCTACTCATCTGATCTGATTATAGATTTTCAAAATGGCTGCTTCCAATCGCTGTTTTATTTCAAAGATTATTATTTTTATCTAGCAAAATTATTACTCTTTAAACGTTTTTAGTAATTTCAGTGTTTATAATTGACATCTTAAAAACATAATCATATATCATGATCCCCAGTAGAGATTGGAAGCTTAGCCTTAATTAAACATTAATTGTTTTTATGGTAACATTTAATTGTATGTGAAATTTACTGTATATGTTTTTATAATAAAAGTATATGAAGTTTCTGTCCTTTACCCACCTGTGGTTTATGCTTGAATAATTTCTTTTACAAAGGTTCTTTTGTTTACCAGTGGCATGGCTTATATTAGTTTAATAGTTTTTCATACATATATCCAGTATGAGTTCAATATAAGGTGTGTTAAGGGTGCAATGGTGCCTAACTTAGAATTCATTATGAGACAAATGCCTGTTGTTAAACAATCAACCCATGTTTAGGCATCACATGTTTTTGTCTTGGATGTATTACACTTAAAACATAAATCAGTAAACTATGTACAGTTGCAATATTTATAAATATGAATAAAATTTTCTCTTGCTCAAAAGAAATAAATAATTTCACATCTTTCTAACTCTTAATTCCTTAATTTAAGTGAGAAACTATTAATTTAAAACCATTTTCACAAATTTCAAATTGAATTAAAATTAAAAGATATTTTGATATTACAGGTAGTTTAAGGAATAACTTTGAAATGTCGATCCCTGATATATTTAAAAGGTGTGTTTTATATTTTTGAGTTATATTATTTATGGTTACCTGTAATATTTTATTTTATGTTCATATTAATGTTTATTTTTATTTTTTAGGGACAATGCCCAGCTATGATGGAAAAGAACAAAGTAAATCATCTAAACAAGAAAAAGATCAAGATTCGAAGATGGAAAAAAGTGAACGCAAGAAGAAGTATCGTGATTCAGAAAAAAAGCTGAAAAAAAAGAAAAAAAGTTTAAAGGATGATATGAAAAATAGGTCCAATATAAAACCACTTGTTGAGTATTCAGATGTTAGTTCAGAAGAACTGTCTAGTCCAGAAGCTGGTGAAATACAAAGTGAAGATAGTCATAGTGGTCACTTAGATTTTCACCCTAATTTAATTCACGGTAAGCCCTATCCTTTCAGGCGTATATCCACAGAGTCTAGGGATTCTTATACTCAATCTCCCTCTCATGACTCTAGGAGACACTGGGAGAATATTGAAATTCAGCTCCAAAGGCATAGAGTTTCTGGGTCACCATCCTCTTATAGCAGTAGGTCAGTCAAAGAAAAAAAGAAGAAATCTAGTAAAAAACATAGCCCAGGTCATAGAAAGAAGAAGAAAAAAAGATCTAAAAGTCAAGAAAGAATTAAATCTCCAATAGATGAGGAGCTTTTAAAAAATAGACCTGAGTTATTACTTAAACTTTTGGATTCCGAGTGTTATGGTAGGTCTTTTCAAAATGATAGATTTTTCAGTGAAGGTGTAAGGACGCCCATTGAATCCAAAAATGGTCCTCAGTGTCCAATACCAATCCCTTCTCCCAATTCTAGAAGCCTAGGAACTGTATCACCTCATACTCCTCCGTTGGTTTCTAGAAAACGAATGCCTGTGACCCCAGATGAACCCTTAGAAGAAGGTGAGAGACCAACCCGAAGTCCTACTCCAAAGCAAACTCCTTCACCAAAGCCTATTAGTAAAGATGAAGTGAAAAAGCATAAAAGACGAAGATCTATTGACAAACATGGAACCAGCTCGAAGTCAAGATCTTGGAGGTCGAGGTCTCCATCTTCATCCCGCATTAGGAGAAGATCACATTCTGCTGATAGGGATGATCGACGGTAATTTCATATATATTTGTATATGTTAATCATTATTATATTTAGATCAATTGTTTGTTTCCTTGTAATAATTTTGTATGTTTAAAGTAAAATAATAAATAATAAAGTTAATTTAATTAGTTTATTTTTACTGTTTTCAAGGTGGAAGGAGAAAGAATCACCAAGTAGGAGGAGTCATCATGATTCCCCTCATTATAGGAAGAGAAGAAAAGAAAGAGAGAGCAGTAAAGAGAGGAGAAGGGATAGGACACGGGAAAAACATAAGAAGAGGCGTCATCACTCTAGATCCAAATCGAGGAGCCCTGTCAGGTAAGAACTATAGTGAATTTTACTGTTCTTTATAGGTTTGTTGATAAATATAAAGTTACAATTTTAATTTGTTATTGGTTATTAACTTCAATAAGACATTAAAACAATAAAACAATGTAATATAATTGGTTAATTAACTTTTAAGTATTATGTATTGCTGATATTATTACAGTTATATTAATTTTATGACTGAAATTCTCTCTAAGTTCAATTGCAATTTATTGAGGGTTTTCATTGAAAGTCAGATCTTATTTGACTTGATATCATGTTTCATCATTAACTGAAGGTTATATCTGGCTGATTTGTTTGCTGAGATATTTAAATCATTTTCAACCTATGTATGTGATTTCCCGGCTCCTGAAAATTAATGGTATAAGTACAGTTTCATAATTGTTATTAAATTCAGAGCTCAGGCTGCTTGTTTGTTTAATAAAAAATAGTGTATGCTTTTCTATTTCATATAATGTTACTAAAATATTTTTTAATAAATGTGAATATATTGTATTTTAAAATGGTTATTGACTATGAGTGTATTTCTTCTTTTCTTAAATGTGATACTAACGGATAAAGTTACTTCATTATTTAAATATTTATTATAAAAATACTAAAATAAGAGAGTGTAAAATTTTTAATTTATTGATTGTTAATCAAAATAACAAATATTTATTTCTGTTTATAATGCTGCAGAGTTACTGTTCGGTAAGTTTGAATGTTGTATTTACTTAATTTTAAATTGATACCTGTAGTACAAAAACAGACATAAAAAACAAAAATATTCATAAAATTTAATTTTTTTTTTTTTTTATGGAAAAGTTTTACCTTTATTATTGTGGAATATCTATTATTATCAATCTGTTTTATGACAAAAAATAAATAAAAGTTACATTACTTCAGATTATTTAAGTTTTCTGATATCTTCTTTCTATATTTATTGTGTCATTTACAGTGAAATTTGTATTATGTGTGCAATATTTTTTAATTAGCCAGTGTTTGGTCTTTTAACATCAGTGTTAACCATATTTTTACTATTATTTATTTATTTACACTTAAAATACTCTAAATATTTATGTAGTAATTTATATTAAATACTTTAATACTTTAATTTTTTTTTTTTAATTGTTTATAAAGGATTCGTCGATCAATATCAAGGGGTCACAGTTGGCGTCGATCACGGACTCCACGAGTATCAAGATCACCAATTACTCACTCAAAGTCACCAAACCATAGACGTCCTTCAGTTAAGAGGCATATTAGCAGATCACGTTCAAAATCCCCAGCCACTCTACGTCGTGTAAGAATATTTTCTGCCAAAGCTAAAATGAGCGAAACTTCTCTTTTTGCTGAACTTGTGAAGGACAGAAACATGAGAGAGCTGGCAATGAAAAGAATTGCTGAGCTTTCAGAAAAAAAGGAGGAGGATGAATTACCGCCCATGCCCCCTGAACCTGGACCTATTCCTGCTCCTACAATATATTCTGATAATCCTGATGACCTACCACCTCTTCCACCTGAAGAAGAAATTCCTTGTGATGAAATTAATGAAGTTGTAATGGAAATAGCTGAACCACCTGAAACACAAACTCCTCCATTCTTACCTCCCCCTCCTATCCCAGAGCTTCCTCTACCACCAGATGAATTTGATCTGTCTACAGTACCTCCTCCACCTATTCCACCTGATCTAGTTCCTGTTGACTCTAATAAGCCAAAGCTCTCTAAATTACCTCTCCCACCCGGTATCAATCAAAATGATCTGGAAAGTATTGACTCCCCTCCTAGTCGTTCGCCTAGTCCTCCGAAAGCAGTTACACCAATGCCAGCTGCTAAGAAAAGTATAAAGGATCTTCCTCTCCCTCCTGGTGAGTATAAAACTTTTTTAGTTAGAGGTTTGGTTATAAACTATATCAGTACAATTGATTCATCAAGACATAATTTGAATTCGAATTGATTGATAGATGAATGTATTATTTAAGTTTAGTGAACACTCATATATTTTTATTTTAAAAAAAAAAATTCATTAAGCGTTGTTTAAGTTAGTGTTAGTATTCAAAAATTTTTATTAAAAGAAACAAAAAAAATTTATAATCTTTGTATCTTGTTTTAATAGGTGTTTTGGGAGTTGAAGATCTGACTGGGGAAGATGAAACTACAAGCACACCTCCTCAAGGGGCTGTGAATAAAATGGGTTTATTTAATATGTCTCAACCAATCCATCAAAATGCTACTCCTATCAGTTTGCCTAGGGTATGTATTTTCTATTTATAAATAATTATAAATGCTCATCCATACTTTTAATAAATGCATTGTGAAGTTTGCTAGACCCATTATAAAAAAAGTTAATACAGACTATCTCTATTTAGGAGAAATCCATAGAAGAGAATTTTAAGATTAATCTTAAAGTTTGAGAAAGTAGATATAACCATCTACTTTTATGTTCTTAATTCAAGCTAGTTTGTAGTATTTCAATTTTATTGGTTCAACTTACAAAAATGATGACTTTCCTAGGGTTTGTTGGAAAAAAAAAAATAGTTCTTATAAGTTTTTTGCAAAAACATATAAAACATTTGAAAATTGAACAAACTTGCTACAAACAAACGAAAGAGGCAGTCACAGCTTTTGAGTATTATTATAACTTACGTTTGGAGCAATGTTATCTAACAATCCAAATATTTGTCTTATTTAAATTTTTTTTTGCATGATTTTACTGGAGCTACCTCCTTTTTGCAGCAAACCCTTTAATTGTTTATATATTTTTTAAAATATATTAATGTTAAAAATATTTTGATGATAGAATGCTTCCCGGAGAGGTGTAAGTAGGCTAGTTAGGCCTAAAATATTGCACAAGGGTAAAGCCAGAACTATACCTCCAGGAAGAACTTGGGGTGAGCGCTGTGTTGACATGTTTGAAGTTATTGCTCATATTGGAGAAGGAACTTATGGTCAGGTGTATAAAGCGAAGGATAGGCAGTCAGGTTAGCCTCAATCCCAGTTATATAATAGATTTTAAGAAAATGATTGTTTTTTTTTTTTTTTTTTTTTTTTTTTTTTAATTATTTTCAGATTTATTAATAATCATTTTTGAATATAGTTTGTATTAATATTTTTGATTTGATTTGCCTTGCCTCTACCCTTTAGGGTCATTAGTAGCTCTTGTTCAATATATACTTTACTCCTAACAATGAAACCCAGTAACATTTTTGGGAATTCTATCAATGACCTCATTGATGACTTATTACTATCTCGTTGAATCTATGGCGATATTTAAATCTTTTCCTGATGGCTGAAAAGTTATTACCATCTACAAGTATATTTTTTACTAACCTCAGTTCATTTTACCCCTCAGCTGACACTAGTAGAGGGTTCTGGGCCGTAGAGAAGATAGCCATGAGAGAAATCATAGTGACCGATTCTCAGGCTGCACACAACTGTTTCTTCTTTTAGCAGAGCTTCTACAATGTCTACTTTCCCCCCATATTATTTGGCTTTATTTCTAATAGTTAAAATGGGTCAGATAGATGTGTCTCATTTGTTTTGTTAGTATTAAAAACTTATTTGTTTTACTCAGTTCTCTCTAAATAGAAGGTTGGTAGTTTTAGTACTATTATCATCACCAATTCTAGCCTACTGAGAAATTAAATTGGCCATTTTGTTTTCCCAAATACCACAATGGGATGGAACCCAGATAAAAGTAATTTTGTCTTTCTGTTGAATTTCCTATGTAAAGATAAACTTTCCAGTGTATTCACCTGTTGAGGTTGATGATTCATGATTGTTAGTTGTACGCTCTTTTGATGGTTAGCTTTTATGCTTTGGAGAAGGGATTCCTCATTGGTAGTTGCTTTGTTGAAAATGGAACAGACTCCAGATAACTTGGAGATGTCTTTATTTTTTCCTTACCACATTACAGCCCACTACTGAGTTTTCACATTTTGAAGTATCAGTGTACTCTACCGGATGTGATAACATCCCTGAAATTTCCCCAAGGGAGAGAAGCAAAAACTTTTTTTTTTTCATTCAATAAGAGACATTTTAACTTAGCAGTTTTTCAGTGGTGACATGCATAAACAGAGGCATTGCATTGACTTCAGTGTGGTTTTGTAGTCTTTGGATTACATTGAATATAATTTAGGTTTATATTTAAGTTTATATAACCTTCTCATTGAAATCATTAGTTGTATTATAAATTTTTATTTAATTTTTCAATACTACTTTTTAAACCATTAACCTAAATAATATGTTATTTACAACCTGAAATATTTTATGTTTACATTGTGTTAAAATAAACTAAAATTTTTCTCTAGATCCTTACATAGATAATCCCTCGCACATCTGCTCAGTTCTACAATACAGCCTAAATTTGGCTGATGCAGATAATTATTATTCTGTTTAATCAACTTCGAATTGAACCTGTGGTTATGATATGCCCTCCATGTACATATCCAGCCTCTTAAAAGTTCAAGAAAACCTTTAACCTTTAACCACAGCTGTTTAGTTTTAGATTGTTTTAAAATTGTCAATTATATTTTCAGCTACCTTCATAGAACAGTCATTTTAGAATCAGGAAAATTACTTCTCACTATTGATTTTCCTTTATTTTGTGAAAGTAAAATATTAAAGTCTTCTCTTTATTTAAATTTAAATTCTCTGCATTTAATTTTTATTTTAATATTCATTAATATAAAATGTGATTTATTTTTTAAACAGTTCATCTTTCTCTAGGTGAATTAGTTGCTTTGAAAAAAGTGCGATTAGAAAATGAAAAGGAGGGCTTCCCTATCACTGCTGTCAGGGAAATTAAAATTCTTAGACAGCTGAACCATAAAAATATTGTGAATTTGAGAGAAATTGTTACAGACAAACAAGATGCTCTTGACTTCAGAAAAGTAAGTTCTATTCCTAACAACTTATTATATAAAATAATTTATGCATCATGTGACTAACCATTAGTCCTGAACAGACATTTATATATGTTAAAGTTGTAAGGATGAGAATGGAGAATGGTTGCACGGTATTTATTTTCAAAAATGGCGCTACATCATTAATAGGAAGCTGTTTAGGTTCACATCCTTTAGAGAAATTTACAAAATTTAAGATTGAAAAATCAGATTGCTTGTTAATTGTGAATGGGTGCTGTTCCTTAAATTATATGAATGTGTTCCTTCATGAACATTTGGAACTTAGTATATTGTGAAAATATGATTTCTATTTATTTTTAAATTAATCAAATTATCTTTTTAATGGTATGCATGTTGGTTTTTTATTTTTTATAAATTGTTGAATAATGTACACTTATTAAGCCTCCATTCTCACAGGATGTTTATGTAAATTTAGGACAAAGGATCTTTCTACCTTGTCTTCGAATATATGGATCATGATTTGATGGGATTATTGGAGTCAGGGATGGTTGAATTTGATGAATTCCATAATGCCAGCATCATGAGGCAACTTCTTGAAGGTCTTAATTACTGCCACAAGAAGAATTTCCTTCATCGGGATATAAAATGTTCCAACATTTTAATGAATAACAGGTTTGTTATTAGTATGATCTTTTATTATGTCCAAATGATTGGTATTTACAGCTGGTTGGATGAAAATATTCAACTTTATTTACTTTTTTAAAATTATTAAAGGATTCTCTAAACACTAAATAAGTTATTTTTATAGATATTTTTCAGTTTTCTTGTTCCCCTCTTTCTAATGCCATCAGTGATTACATTAATTTAAGAATATCAATAATAAAGTAATGAATAATAACATTTTAAATTTTAAGATGTTCACTTAAAAAGGCTTGTGTGTATTATATTTAATAAATACTTCTTATAAAATTGGATAGCACTCCAAAAGATCATTTTCTCAGCTTCTGTCAGGGATAAACAAAAATTAAAGTGATCAGATCTGCTCTTTGTCTTAAATTGCTAGCTAGTTTCAGCTTCTTCACTTCCAGAATCAGAATCAAAATAATAAAAAAAATCATTGTTTTTTTTTTCAGATAATTAATAATGACAGTTTGATTTTCACCTCTGGACTTTTAATAATTTTGATTTGACTCCCAATTTAAATAAGTTAATACACTTGGTATGATCAGCAGTAGTTAGACAACTTATTGTTAAAGTTCGGGTAGGATAGTACTGCTGTGAATGCATGCTTGCTTGTCTCACCAAAAATGTTGAAAAAATCCTCATATCTGGTTTCTAAGCTTTGCAAATATTTGAATGAAATCTTTCCACAATATCTGAAATTTTGATGCTTCATTATTCTTTTCTGACATGCCTGAATCGCTTGTTCATTTATCCCTTTATATTATATGTAGTGTCATTCAAGCTGGATTTCATTTGAAAATGTAATTTTCTATATTACTTGTTATTAAAAATACCTTAGCCTGCTTAATCAACTTAACAATTAATTCAATGCATTATGATGATATATTAATCAAATTAAAAAATCAATTAAACATTAACCCCTAAGTGCCAACATTTTTACTATAGAGAAATAACATGTGGTTCTTGAATGTGATGAGTGAGAGATGAGAAGAGGCAGTAGGATGATTATGATGGTTCATAGTCGTAACGAGATGTTCTCAAAGAGTACAAACTTCTGGTTATTCAGTGCCAAATTATTTGTACTATTAATCAAGATAAACAAAAGTAAATACAATAATTTATATTACAAAAAAATAAATATTAACAATAATAAAATTAAAATAGGAAGTGTTTGGTTGAGTTAACTGTATCAATGCGTGATCATCAATTTAAATAGCCTTAGATTAGCCTCTGCACATGCCTATAGTTCTTCTTGATGTTTGTGTTCCATTACCCGTTATGAAATCTCTTGGCCTATTCTACCATCCTTGCTTACGATTTTTCCTCGCTACATTTACACACAGATTCCAGGGGTTCACCATTACATATAATTGTAGACTTCACATTTTCCAAAACACAGTTATGTTTAGTATTTGGTCATATTCATGTTCAGTCCTCTTAGCTTTGATTTGTACCATACGACCAAAGATTACTGGATAATGTTGTCTATGTTGTCTCCTTATATATGATGCCTTTAGGCCATCATATAGCCCATGGGCTAAAGTCCCATATTTTTTTTTTTTTTTTTAGAAAGCAAATTAAAAGATTTATCAAAATAAGATTCTTGCTGTAAACATTTGTAAAACTATTGTGATCTTTAAGACTGCTTATGGGGATGCTGCCCTAACTAAAACGAGAGTCTACGAGTGGTTTTCACATTTAAAAAATGAAGAAATGTCTATTAAAGACAGCCCCATTCAGAACACCCCTCAAAATCAAGAACTGATGAAAAGGTCAATAAAATCAATACCCTCATTCATTAAGACCATCGCTGAACGATTGTTCAACTCAGTGGAGATGTCTGGAATTGTCATGGATTTCAATTCAGCAGATTTTATCTGAAGATTTGCACAAGAAAGGTAGCAGCCAAATTAGATCCTCACCTTCCAATGCCGGCTGTACATTCTCACTGAGGCAAGGGACAGTGAGGCATGCACCCGAGTTATGCAAGTACGCTCACGCAAGTACACCCTTTTTTCTCATATCCTCCTGCCCAGGGAACAACTTTTGTCGGTGAATTCAAATCTGTTTTGAACAATGGAAGAATCGTGTTGTGTTCAATGGAGAATGCTTTGAAAGTGATCAAAATTTGATGTAAAAATATAGAGAAAATTTTTTTGGGGGTTCTCCCTCTTTCATTATTACTATAAATACCAATTATGAGGTTTTCTTGGGTGGTACTTAACATGTGAATCTGTAAAATTTTCTCTTAAGTTAATTTTAATTAATGGTTTTTAGGGGTGAAGTTAAGCTTGCTGATTTCGGTTTGGCAAGATTGTATAATGCAGAAGACCGGCAACGCCCTTATACTAATAAAGTCATTACATTGTGGTATCGACCTCCTGAATTACTTCTGGGAGAAGAGAGATATGGACCTGCTATTGATGTTTGGTCTTGTGGATGCATTCTAGGTGAACTGTTTCTGAAGAAACCTCTTTTTCAGGTATACTATTTTTCTTAATTAACTCAAGTTTTTGTTTGTAGTTATGTTTTTTAAGTTCATTATTTATTTGTTTCCATGGAGTACATTTTATTTTTTATTCTTTTATAGCAAGCAAATGAAATGATGCAATTGGAAATAATTTCAAGACTGTGCGGAACACCTACACCAGCTGCCTGGCCCTCAGTAACGGAATTGCCATATTGGCATTTGTTAAAGGCTAAAAAAGTACATCGACGGCGACTAAGGGAAGAGTTCATATTCATGCCCTCATCAGCATTGGATCTATTAGATAAAATGCTTGAGCTTGACCCAAATAAGAGAATTACTGCTGAAGCTGCTCTTAAATCAACATGGCTTAAAAATATTGTTCCCGAGAAGTAAGCAGTTATTGATCATATTTTATATAATAATGATATTTATATTTTAATTATTATTGTATAACATTTTAGTTAGTGTAGCAAATCTGTCATATATCTACAGTGAGTAATTAGGTAAATTCAACAAAATTTTTTTGTGATTCAATGTTTTTGTGGATTTTTCCTGTCTCGACAGTTGTTTCTATAGAACTAGAAATATCAATTATTTTTATATTGATTGTTAATTTTTAAATTACTATGTCATTATAGACTGATGTTTTTACAATATTTAGTTCATATTAAATTTGCATGGATTATTTAATAATTTATTTCCACTTTTCTCCATCAGGATGATGCCTCCACAATTGCCAACATGGCAAGATTGCCACGAACTTTGGAGTAAAAAACAGAGACGACAAATGAAAGAGCAACCTGAATTGCAGAAAGCTGCTTTGAACAGGTCTCACAGAGAAGATGCAGAAAATGCTGGCGGGTTAGTTATTGAGTGTTTATATTTCTAATGTAATAGTATTGTTTAATGTTAATACTTTGTCAAAGGTTTTATCCTAATAATTTAATGTTTAATTTCAGAAGTAATTATGAAAATAAAATCCATGGAATAATTAGTAATAATACTCCAATAATATCAAAATAATGAAAAATCTAAGTGACTTGGTGACTGTCTTATTTTAATCATTTCCTATTATGAACTTAACGTCTTAACAAACTGAATCTTAAATAAATGTATTGGTTTTATCGTTGTTAGCCTTCAGCCCTCAAGAAGTATTACATGTTATTTGGCCACAGTTTGGAAAGATTATTGTAAACAAAGCCCTAAAGTTCTGGTATGTTAATGAAACCAATTTAATCTCTTTAACTTATTTATATTTTGTTTGAAGAACCTTCTTTTCATTTAAATAAATCATTTTTAAAAATTACTTGTTTCTACAGATTTTACTTGGGCTGAGCTGTGATATAAGTTTGTTTTATATTTTTCAATCAAAAAGATTTAATAGATGGTTTAATTCAGATGATTTTGAAACTCACATTATAAGAGGACTTGTCAAGGTTCTATTATGTTTTGGGTTCACACATTTGATCATAATTTTTTTAATCCTACATTTCATAATTTTCAAAGTGAAGTATTTAATACTTAAGTACTATTATGGTTTCATGCTGTTCCTTTTTCAATAAAAGGAAATACAGTCAAAACTTGGTAAGTCAAAACTCGCTAAGTTGAAGTGAACCCCATTTCCCGATTCCATTTATATGATGAATTGATTTGTTAACTCGAACTTAAATTGAAGTAAAATGATTTTCTACACTACTCCCGTGACTCTAAAAGTCAAATTTCCTGAGGTGAGAGGAGAGGCTCTATCGAACCAGTCGAAGTTCTCTAGAACCATAAACATGTATAAACCAGTCAAAGAAAGTTACAGACTATTTTAAACAATGTAATTTATTACATAAATATTTTATTTATATTTTATTTGCATTAGTATTTCCGTTTCTGTTGATTTTTATTAGAATAAATTATTTAAAACATTAAGTTGTTTAAAATTAATTACCCTTATACTCAAACACACACACACACACACACAAATATATATATATGTATATTATAGGAAAAACTTGATAACTCGAAAAACTATGTTTTGTGAACTTTATAGTTTAAAATTTGTTTTTTCAAAAAGTTGCTAGCTTGAAGTAAATTTGTTCACTTTTAAACTTCGACTTATCAAGTTTTGACTGTACAACAGCAAAATTTTGATGCCTACTGACCTGGTGGCTCAAGAAAGGCCATCTGTCCCTGAGTGGTTGGTTTGTGTGCTTTCCTCTTTTTATCTGGTTCTCTATTTACTTATGGTTGCTTTTGTTACTAGATTGGTCTAATTAAATAGATAGATTTAAAGAGTATGGCTTAAGGTTATCCGATTTTCTTCTCTTTTCAATGAATACGTACTGTTGATACCAATTCAAAATACCTACTAATGGGCTTTAGTATTTTACTTTCACGATTGCCATAAATATATTTCTTCTTGGTAAACTATAGCATTTGTTTCATTACTTATCTTTCTTTATTCGTTTCAGTTATATTATTTTAATTTTCTTTATTTTATTATTTTTTTTTAACTAATGAAATTCAAATTAAGTAGACGTGTTTATTCCAGATCACCTAACAAGTCAAGAATAGATCGCCCGTTTAATGATCTCAGGTATTTGATTTTTTTTTTTTTTTTTTTTTATTTTTTTTTTTTTTTATAATTGTGTTATATTCTGTTATCAGTTTATGACTGATTTGTTTTTATTGTTTATGTTTTATTTAATAATTTAATAATTTCTTCACTTTAATTAGCACAGTCATTAAATTTTAATTGATCACTCTAAACACTAATTGTAAAAAAATTGTTAAACAGAATTAAAATATTATATATATAAATATATATAAAATCAATAATGTATATATTATAAAATAAAATAAAACTTATGAGCCCTTAAATAACAATAAAGAACACAATAAATTTAAATTAGTCCAGTCAATGAGGGGTGTAGAGTGCATGAAATATATGATAATTTTTGACTTCATAGCTTCGTTAGGAATAGTTAGAAGGTAAACATACTAAAAGTCCCCGCCCCTGGGGGTTGAGCTAATGGTGGAGGGGAGTGGAGAAGGTCCCAATTTTGTGTTTTTCGATTATATCTCGAAAACGGTGGACTCTAGAAAAATATGCTACAAATCAAAATTAAACTTAATTAAATTTTATATAAAATTAATTATATATAAATTTGTTGTAATTCTAACCGTATTCGAGATATTCGATATTGAAAATCGGTGATTTTCGGGAAAAAAACAAATGTTTCCTCACTTTTTGTCAAAATTTTGCTTCTAGTACCTTCCACAATCGTTTTTCAGAAAAGATTGAATTTAATTTAATTTTATATATATATATACGTTTTTGGTATTTGAAGCAAATGTTTAACATAAAGTGAGGAAAACATTTTTTTTATTTCTAAAATTATCGATTTTTAATAACTTATATCTCAAAAACCATTGGAATTTTGAAAAATATGTATATATTATTAATTTTATAGAAAATTTAATTAACTTTAATTTAACAGTAATCACAAACGTGTTTTGTGTATGTATGTGAATGTACGTGTTTATTGAATACAAAACATATTGAACACCGAAAATACTGAAGCATAAAATACGGAAGTATCCATGTATGTAACTATACTCATAGCCAACTAATTAATTACATATAAATTCATTTTTAAAAAATCAGTTATATTTTTCTGTATTAATGTACTTAATCTTGCTTTAGTAGTGGTATCTTTCCACTTCCTAATGTACAGGACATCCATCGGTGTTGCGTTTGAATGCTGCTCGATGTATTTCATCGCAATTTCGAAAGCCTCTTTAGCTGCCGTGTGACTAATCTTTTCAGGCTCTTCTTTCTGGTCCTTCATTTCACCATCCTCCATTTCTGGATTGAGAACTGCGGCTACAATTTGATTGTCGTCAAGATCCTCTTTAGTGACCTCAGCCTTCTCTTCTTCCAATAGCCACTCTTCTACATCGGCTAGTTGGATTTTGTCATCAATGGTTTGTAAATCTTGGAGAATTTCCATGACATCTGTATTGATGATTTGAGGCTCATCAAGGGTTGAGCCCTCATTTTCCATGCATGACACTTGGCCAAAGTTTTTTCCAAGATATTTGTTGAGTGGTATCTTTTATTTCTTCCCATGCTTGAGCAGCAATATAAATTGCATCTTATATATTGAAAGACTTCATAGCCTTTCATTTCACAGAATCGAACATTCGAGACTGGTGGGAGGAGGGATGATAGATATCCCGAGGTCGGATATGAGGGGTTCTACTGAATATAAAATTAAGGTAAATTTAACGCTTTACAATTTTGATTCTGTTATTTTTTCTGAGAAATGATCGTAGAAGGTACTAGAAGCAAAAGTTTGACAAAAAGTGAGGTAACATTTGTTTTTTCCCGAAAATTTCCAATTTTCAATATCGAATATCTTGAAACGACAAATTTATGTAGAATTAATTTTTAGGAAATTTAATTAGCTTTAATGTTCATTTGAAACATATTTTTCTAGAGTCAACCGCTTTCGAGATATAATTGAAAAACCAAAATAATTAAACTTCTCCCCTCCCCTCCACCGTTAGCTCACCCCCCAGGTGCAGGGACTTTTAGTATGTTTACCTTCTAACTATTCCTAACAAAGCTATGAAGTCAAAAATTATTGCATATTTCATGCACTCTACAATGTGTTTATTGACTGGACTAATGTGTTTTTTTAGTGTATTATTTCTTATATTCTGTTATCCGTTTATTTGTTAACTTGTTTTTATTTGTTTTATTTAGTAATTTAATAATTACTTTACTTTAATTAGCACATTCATTAAATTTTAGTTGATCACTCTGAACGCTAGTTGTATGAAAATTGTCAAACAGACTGAAAATATTGATATACTGGGTGTCCCAAATTTAAATGGCAAAACTTCAGGAACTTATAGGGGACCGAAAAACTAAGACAAAAAGTCCTTTAGAGATTTGCTCGTTTTTGCTTAGTTTTAGAGAAAATCGCAAGAAAAGAAACAAAACAAAAATGTTACAGGTAGCGATTATCACCTTATTATCACTCATTATCACCCAGCAAGAATTTGTGTCCCCCCCCCCCCCTTCTTAACTCCCTGTAAATAAGATTTTTTTTGGAGGGGAGGGGGAGGGAGGGCTTGCCACCTTCACAACTCTTTACCCCTCATGCATATGGACAAGAGATAAAATAACTAATACATTTATTTAATCTAGTAGGTACGTGAAGCAATCAACTATTTATTCTCTAGCGTGTTTTTCATCAGAAAAACTTCTTTGAGACTCAAAAGGTGAAGTACAATTGTATCATGAGTTACACCACTAAAAAGCTAACTAAATGTCAGCAGTTATGGGGAAATTTGACAGCTTCTAGGGTGCTCCACCGGGGAGTACGAAAATGTCAAAAAATATTAAAAATTTAACTATACAATATATTAATTACCAAGGAGAAATTAATATTAAGGTGTAATTTACAAAAGCAATTATTCTCCCATATTTATTTATTTAAAATCATATAATGTTACATGATTGTCCAAAAATAATTTTTTATTTCATTTTTTGCGACGTTTCATGGTCTTTGCCACATTTTCAAGCTCTGAAACATGCAAAAACACACATGCATGGCAAATTGCGAATAAGGTATATTATGTGCATCTATACTCGACCATGTACATTATATATAACTAATGAATTACCTTACAATGTCCTAAAATACAAGATCCATTTCCAATATAATCATTAATCGACTAACAGTCTTGTCACTGGTATCATGTCAATATCTACATACATTAAAACTTAATGAATAACAAATAAAAACAATATAAATATAAAAATCGTAATAAATAAAAATATGAAATCGACTGAAAGTCTTGTCACTGGTATCATGACAATATCTATTTCATATTTTTATTTATTACGATATTTATATTTATATTGTTTTTATTTGTTATTCATTAAGTTTTAATGTATGTAGATATTGACATGATACCAGTGACAAGACTTTTAGTCGATTAATGATTATATTGAAAATGGATCTTGTATTTTAGGACATTGTAAGGTAATTCATTAGTTATATATAATGTACATGGTCGAGTATAGATACACATAATATACCTTATTCGCAATTTGCCATGCATGTGTGTTTTTGCATGTTTCAGAGCTTGAAAATGTGGCAATGACCATGAAACGTCACAAAAAATGAAATAAAAAATATTTTTGGACAATCATGTAACATTATATGATTTTTAATAAATAAATATGGGAGAATAATTGCTTTTGTAAATTATACCTTAATAAAAATTTAAGTTTTAATAAATGTTTTGTGTTTCGCGCTTTAAAAGGCTCTCTAAAAGTGAATTTAAAATAACTAGACCTATGTCATATTTTAGAAAATTTAATGCTGATCAAGAAAATATCATCGCTTTTGTTTCTACTCTAAACCAAAGTAGAGGAAACTGCCATTTTTCAGAATTTTTTTTTTTTTTAAATAAATACAAAAAAAATTCTATCTCCTCAACAGATTAAGATAGGAAACTCGTCTCTGCGCCATTCTACCCCGTTTAGCATGCAGTATTACCCAATTTTTTTTTTTACACTATGTCTGGGACACCCTGTATATACTATAAATAAAATAAAACTTAGGAGTCCTTAAATAATAATAAAGTACACAATAAATTTAGATGTATTTTTTTAGTGTTTATTATTTAACTTTTTTTTCTTTCTTTTTTTTAATTTTTTTTTTACCCTTCATAATTTGATAAAAAAATTTCTATTCTATGAGTTTTTGCTGTACACTCCCCTCAAGTTGTCAACTTAGAATTTCATATTATTTTTTAAGTATAGAATTTCAAAATTTTGAATTAAATATTTATTAATTATAATTATTTATTATAAAATGTATATTTATTAAGCTGTTCTTTTTCCCCATAAGAATTATTCTGTTTTTTATTTTATCTCGAGTCATATAGGTCTCAAATTTGTCAGACACAGGGATGGGGGGTGGGAGTATGTTGTATTAATATTGGATTTGGATGAATAATTTATTGCATCCTTATTATTTTTCAACGCCTACAATGTAAATAAAAATGAATGAATTTTCTTCCACAATTTTTTTTCATCTAATAATGCTAGTCTACTATTGAATATTTCCTATATTCATTTTCATATCATTGAACGGCTATTTTAATTTATACTGTCAATTATTTTCCAGTTCTTCAAAAGCTTTGAAAATGGAAGCTGCTGGTTTGAATCCTCGTCGGGGATACAGGCCACCAGTCGATTCACCAGCTACTCCTCCTCCTAAATCCAACAGTAACCCTACTACTAAGGCCAACACTCCTCCAGAGGACCTAGCTTCTAGGCAGCTCGGTTCTATAGCTCATGCAATAGTTTCTGGGCTTCCTGTCAGAGCTCACCAATTGCTTTCTCTGCATGCCGAAAAAGAGGTAATTTTTGTTAAGGTTCTCCAATTCAACTTTTTTCTATTTTTAATTGAAGAGCTATTTTATATTATTGTTAAAATGGGATATTTATTATATTATTGTAAAAAGTATATTATTGAGCTCTCTTCACTTCATGACAGTATGTCATGTTAGTTTAAGTTCTTTAGTTTTTCATCTGCCCTGATGATGGCCATTATAGATTTGGCCGAAACGTTGGCAAATAAAATAAATTATGTTTGCTAACTTTAATTGGTCCCACTCAACATCTCTTTCAACTTTTTATTTTTATAACCATTGACTTGCACTGATGGTAAAAATAAGATAGAAAGATGAAGAAAGTCATGATTTAGCCTGTTAGAAGTAGGATTTTTTCTTCCTGTATTAACACAGTGCTCCAATTTTTACAATAATAGGTATATATTCTCACACACAGTAAAATTTTATTAAAATATGTATTTTTTTTTTTCCGTTTGGGCCTACTTAGGACTACGGGGCTCGTTTCGACTCATATGGATCTGCTGTTTCTTCTTAGCCCAGAAAGCTTTCATTTTCTGGCTATGAGCAAGCTTTCTCATAGACATTAAGGCTATTCAAAGATTTTTTGAATGCTAAGTTCCTCCATTTTTGCATCCTCAAGTCCCATGCTGTTTAATTGCTTATTCAGTAAAATAATAATAAACTTTTAAATAAAAAGATATAGTTGTTCTGGTTTCATCTATGTATATCTTATCTTGTCTCCTACCTCAAAAATATATTTTATTTCTGCGGTTTTTTATAGTTTATGTATTATTTTATATTGTATTTTTTTTTTTTTTTTTAATTTTAGTTCTACATGTTTCTCATTGTTTTTATACCCATAATTGTTTTTACTTTCAATCTTTCTATACTAATTATTACCTCATTAAAAAATTAGTTTTTGAGTCTTTCATCTTTTTTTTATTCCCACCCTCTGAAAAATACTTCATTCATATCTCCCTATTATCTATTCCTTCTAAATGTTTAGGACACTTAGTGGAAGTCCATTTATCTCCTTTCTTCAAATTGCTCCTTATCTCTTTTAAGTTTAGCTTTAGGACTGGCTTTTCAAATGTAACCAGTCTTAGCAGAAATTATCTTTGATACTCATTTAGCCATGATCCATCATAAAATCATCTTGATTTCAATCCTGCTCGATGCCATCACACATAATTCTAATCTAATAATCCTGATAGGGTGGATTTTCTTTTTCTTATGGTATGGTTCAATAGATCCGATCCTTTATCTATGGCTTTGTTGAAGTAATCGAATCAAAATTACAAATATTCCCTCTTCCTCTTCCTTTCCTTTCAACTCTGGAATGGTTTAGTTATACTTTGCATTAATTCCTCTCAAATATAGATGCCTATTCTACCATTGCCTATTAGGAAAGGTCTCATGTATTTTATTATTGTATATACAATATCCTCTCTTCATATCCTATATCGATCTTGACATACACTTCACCCATTTCGACTAAGTCCACTGCAGAATGAATTCTATGTTTCCTCTATCATAACCATGTCTCTAATCACCATGCCAAGTTTTTTTTTCATTTATTCAGCTGGTTTATTTGAGTTTAGGACTTTTCCCACGTCGTTTTTATTGATCCTAAGATTTTTTATTAGTAAACACTCTTTATTAGTACTTAAAATGTCGTCAGTGTTTAAAGATTTTCTAGATTATTGATCAGTATAGAACTTTTTTTAAAAAAATATGGTAAACATTGCTTTATTTTATAGTGTTATCATTTTTAAAAAAATTTAAATCCTAGTTTAAACATTGTTGCTTTCCAATTTTCAGAGTGATCCTATTTCTCACCAACTGATTGAAGCCCTCCGAAGTGAATTGAAAACTGCAGCTGCACGGACAAGTAATGGTACTGGAAAATTAGATCCGAAACAGCTTGTTTTTTTTTCAAAAGGTAATAGATATTGAAGTTTCATGAGTTAGATTTTTAGTTTAGGTCCCTGACCTTTCAATAGGTGGTTGTATTTTCATACTACCAGTAATAGGCCTGCATTTTCTGAGCATTTAAATGTTCTAGATAATTAAAAAAGAAAGAAAAAGTAATGTACTGTAATTACTACCTAATTTTTAATGGAACATTTAAAAGGATTTTATTTTTTCTAAAATTCGGAAAGTGAAATACATAAATAACAAAATAATCAAGAAGTTTTTGACTGCTTCCATAAAAATTATCAAATTTTATTATCTTTAGTTCCTATGAAACCTAGCTCTCATGGTTTCATGCTAAATATGTTGTACATTAGGTATAGTCTTGATTGTATGAGGTTAATGAGATGATGACCTTTCACGAACTGTTGAAAACTATCTATAAAAATTGATGTGAGAAAATAAAGTAAATTGGTGTTGAAATGTTTTTAAAATCTCTTAATGAAAGGAAGTGTTTACAGAGATTATTTACGAAAAAAAGTTTTAACTGAAGACAATTTAGTAAAGCTGCCAAGTTTCTCTCTGTTGATTTCAAATGACCTACTAAAGAACATGAGTCAGGAAAGAAAATGAAACTACACAAAAGTATTTTATGATCCTACCAACAAGGCAAACATTTAACACAAATCGACACAACTTTAGTGAGGGGATTATTAGGTGGTTAGTTTTGCCATAAAAAAACCATATGGTTTCATGGGAAAGTATAATATTGAGAATTAACTGTATTTATCACAAATTAAGCTTAAGTGTATCCATCTGTTTTTGTATTCCTATCAATTATGGCATTTTTTTTCTCTTTTTAGTTTACTTCTCAATTATATTAAATTTTTTTTCTCCTAATTTCATAAATCTTTCGGCTGTGTTGGAATTTCAGAAATGACTGACATAAATGCTTTCATTATTTGGAGCTCAGTATTTTTATGTAAAATGCGATGGAACTGATGCTTTCTGGTTGGTGTAGGTTGGAATTAATTCAAAGTAATTGATTCTCCTCCCCCACCCTCTCAATCAGGAAGCCCTGTGTTGTCAAGATGGCAGGAAAGGGGAGGTAAAAAAAAGAAAGTGGATGCTTCCTTTGTTTGCATCAATAAATATTTAATCCAAATAATGCTTAGTTTACTTCTGTCTGTATCTTTGAACTTTTAATTTGTTATAACATTTGTAAGAACATATTCATTCATAAATATGTCAGAATCTGACAAAGATAAAACATTGTGGTGGAAGTCCCTTTTTCATTGTGAATTATTTATTAACATTGAGTTGATTAAAAGCCTACTGAAGGTTATGTTAAAAGTTGATTTTCTGTTATCGATCTACCTCATTATTGCTATTCTCTCGTGGTCTTTACAGTTTTTCTATATCTTTTAATGGAAGGTGATAAAAAATATAAAACTCTTAATTTGGATCATAATTTTTCCTTTTTGAGGCCTCATTTTCCAATCACAATCGAGCTAGTTTTATATTTAACTGTTTTTATTAAATAACTTTAGGAGGAGTAGGTGAGAGTGGATTTGATGCTCATGCTGTGTACGCAGGGGACAACGCTGTCAGTGGTGGAGGGAATGCGTCTAGAACATATTTAGCGACTGAAGCTGTTCGTAACACATTGGCTGCACTTCTGACCCGTTTCAATCACCAGGGTGCTGCTGCTAGTCTCCATCTCGACGAGGGTAATTCAGAACTATCTCATTAACCCACTTATAAACTAATGTATTATCCAATTTTTAAAAAAAATGTAAATAGTGTAAATAGTAGGAAAACTTTTTTTTTTTTTAATTTATGATTTCCACATATATATTTACTATTTGAATAAAGTGATAAATAACCTGATTCAGGTTGACTTACTTTAGTGTTTAATATATTTATGATAAGTAATAATGTATGCTGGCACCTATAATTTAAGTAACAATGATTTTTGTTCATTGTTAAGTTATTTTTCATTTCAGGAAATTATTTCAATTTTTTTTTTTATAAATTAAAAAGGAAAATTTTTTAAATTAAAATTAATTTTTACGTTTCTCATATTAATTTGTTTAATAGCGATATGATATACTGTAGCTCTTCCCCGAGCTGCTCTGGGAACTTTCTTAAATATCAATTTATTTTTATTTTTAACAGTAATTTTATATGTTATATATGTATATTACTTATAATGTTCTGTGATTATTGTATATAATTTCGTTTAGATGTTTTACTAGTGTTTTTCATTGTATTTGGGATGTATAAATGGGAACAGTAATGTTAATGTCCAATGGATATTGTAGAATATATTGTATCAAAGTATAAGTCTCCTTGTATTTTTTTTTTATTATTTATTTTTTTTTTTTTGGAGAGTTGTATATATTGTATTTCTTACTGTTTTTTTTAATGGCCTTATTTCAAAAACGATTATTTATTTTTGAAACAATTATGTTTGTAAAATAAAAATAGATTCTTTATTGGTAAGTTTAGAAGATAAATTTAATTTAAAATGAGATTTTAAATCATCCTCATATAATCTAAAAGCTATAATTGACAAATTAATTAATGTTTCTGGGTCAATGTATATTCATATGGACACGCATCGTACGCACACACTTTAATGGTGTATATCGATAAGAAAAATAGAAATTAAAAAAAATTAATGCTTCTTATTCTTGGAAGCAGAAAGGAATTTTTATGCTGATGCTGAAGGAAACTAATGATTTAATCTAATCTAATTGGTTAGAAGGATCTGGATTCTTGTAGTTGCTGTTGACTTGGGGCAGGGTCTTATACTTATTTTATGGTGATAATGTTAAACAATTATGTGGATTTTAATGTACTATGTTAACACATTTGATAATTGTAATCCAATACGTGAAAGCAAAAGTATTTTTTTTCTCTCTTTTTTTTTTTTTTGCTATAAATTTACAATATATTCTTTCTATTGTTTTATAGAAATCAGTGTTTGTAAATATTTGGTTGTTATGAAATATATATTTAAATTATGATTTACCCTTTGCTGCATTAAACAGATCTAGACTCAAAATATCACTCTCTCCTTCTCTCTCTCTCTCTCATATATATATATATATATGTGTGTGTGTGTGTGTGTGTGTGTGTGTACACACACACACGTATTCACGAACACACAACCGTATTAATTCATATTTAATTTACTGAAAGTAAACCTTAAAATTAAAAGGTTTTGATTGTTTAGTGGAAAGAAAATAAGCCTATGAGAGTAACTTTCTGAAATTTATATCTAGAAATAAAGTACATGATTATTGCAATCACTATTATTGAAATCAGATTCAAAGTAATTTCTAAAACATATTACTAAGTTTTGATGTCTATATATGGTCGATACAAATCCAAAGTATATTATGTGAAAAAATGAATTTTTTTTTTTTTATGTGGGCAATCCTTTAGTACTGATGTAAGTTTCAGCGAAGTCTCGAATGTGAATAATGACCCTGTCAAAGGCTTGATTATGCGAACTATTTGATTATCTTTAAAAGCAATTACAAATTGCTAAAGATCAAATACAAAAAGTGTTCTTTTCTTAATCGATAATTTTCATTTGTATCTACGATATGATTAACTAAAACTAAGGTTAGCATGCCTTGCAATATTAGGTGTAGTCATTGAAATTTTTTTCTTCTGATCTTAAAATAGGCTATGCAAAGGGTTAAATAAGAATAACAAGACAATTTTTAATAAAGGGCTTATGGTGTGGGTTTTGATTTTTAGTTTTTAAAAGCATTTCTCAGTTTTATTTTTAACATAAAGTTAGAAACCTTGATTTAATGATCTAATTATAATAGTACATGTAATGTAATATGTATACACACACATACCTACATACATACATATATTTATATGTATAGTTTTTTTTTTTAATTTATGCACTTACATGTTTAAGAAAATGGAAAACATGTTCAGTAAATATTTTGAATATGCATTGGTGGCTATTTTTATGAAATAAGTTATATTTTTAAGAAGATCCAAGACTACGCTAACAGTGAAAAAAATGAGTAAAGGCAAGAGATTGATTCATTGAAATAGATTTTGTAATTATTAGTACTATATATGTAGTTATTTTAGCCGAGAGCGGGGATTAGTAGAGCAGTCATCTCAAGATACAGTTTTAACATCCCAGTATTAAGTTTGAAGGATAATATTTTATGTTCCTGATTATTAAATTTAGTATATATATGTTTAGTATATTAATTAAATTAATAGTAAATGAATTTTTGTGTTGTTTTTTGAAGTTCTAAAAAAAAAAAAAATAATATAATAAATAAAAGTAATTACGTAGGTAATCATTTGGTCTTACATTTTCTTTTAATGTTATAAAATATTTATAAAAAGTTTTTATATCTTCTATTAAAACAAACATAATAGAAGTGGCAAATCATTTCTTAATTCATGGTTGAATTATTTTAAAATAAAAATATCTCATTCTCTAGATTCATTTAGGACAATCTGCAGTTGTGAAGTTATTTTAATAAATAAATATAATAATTTTATTTTCTTGAATGATGGAAATAATTTTAATATTTTAGGTGGTGGAGTGTAAGTGGTGAAGTCCAAAATTCTAACTTTTCTGAGGGGTACTTTAAAGGTTTGATTTTAGTTTTTTGTGACTCATTATTGAATATACATTTTGAAAGAGATTAATGAGTGGATAATATGGCACTTTGGTTTATTGTGATATTTTTCAATTTCTATTTGCATAGAGGATTTATATCTTATAGGTTTGTAGGGTTGTTACAATAGGTCCCTGCAAGAACAATTTTTTCTTTGTGATCCCATATTTATTTTGTTTTAATGTATTCAATATTATATATAAAAATTTCTCTTGCATTACTATTGGAAAAATAATTGTTTTTCAATTAATTTTTGTTTGATTTGTTGGTTGTATATCTGTTTTTATGTTTCATTATTATAAATCTCTTGCTCTTTATCTAGACCAAGTTTCTGTAATTTCATTTCAATTAATTTGAATTAAATAGAATTTCCAAAGTTCTGTTTTACACTTAAAATGCTTTTATTGAGTAAAAAAAAAGAATCCCTTTCACCCCTGTTTATATCAATTACTACGAATGTTTATTACTTTTTAGCTTAGAATTATAGTTTTTTTTGTGAAATTAATGTAGTTAACATTTCTTTTTGTAGAATTTGGAAATATGAAGAAATATTTTTTTCATGTCATTGATTTTTTGTAAAGAAGAAACACTCCTTTTAGGATGATTTGTTGTGACTAAACTCCCTACAGACATTAAAAAAAAAAAAAAAAAAAAAAAAAAAAAAAAAATCAATTTCTCCCTGACTGGGGAAAACAATAGGTCATGGATATGTATCTATAATGTAATGCTTTTCCCAATTTACATTTTAAAATTAAAAGGATCAAATTACTTCAAATCTTACAGTCACGTTTGTAGGTCCCAGTAAAAAATGTTATATAACAAAAAAAACATTCTCTATTAAATTTCTGATCTGGAAACTGTCGGCAAATTTTCGATCCGAGCAACAGAGCTAGATCATGTCAAAATGTTATATTTTTTGTTAGGTTGAATCAATTGAGGATGAAAAAAAGTTCAATACTTGGTTCATTCAGACCAATATAACTTCTAAACGGTAGGTCCTAGCAATAAATGTCTAATAAAAAAATATTTTTCATGAAATTTCTGGTTAGAAAACTGTCAGTTAATTTTCGATTCGAGTAACACCAACAGAAAATGTCTAAATCTTAAATTTTTGAGATTGAAAAAACGTTAGAAAAGAAAAATAGAAACCTCAGCCAGAAGACATATACATATCAAAACATAGATTAGTGCACTGTTGATCCTATCTCCAAATAAATCTATCTGCTTCTATTGCTTTCTATCTGCTTCTATTGCTTAACAGGTTGAGTATTTGATGGAGTACATGATAATGGGAAAGGGAACTTATGTTTTAACAACAAAACATACTTGAAATCATTAAATTAAATCATAACTGTCGCCAAATCCCATTAGAAAATATTTTATTATTTTAATTTCTCAGTCGATTACAAGTTGAGGATATTATTTGTTTATTGGAGTTTAACATCCTAATGCACTTCAACCAGGGCAAGTTGGATATTTTATGTTACAGGCTATCTACCTATTCTACCCAGTTTTAGAAGGTTGAGATTTACTTTACTGTGATGCTACTTTAATAAAGTACTTTTCTTTTCTTCCCTGTCTTTGTGATATCTACCTTCCATTGTGGTTGACTTTTGACTGCAGTTCATGTTAATCAGAGTCAAAAATTTGTTGATTTGAGAACATCCATAAATATGTAGGATATTTGAATCTGTATTTCTAATGATCAGTTATTTCCTGTGTTAATTGGTAGATTTTCAAATGCTGGTTCAATGATTATCTCATTTTTTTGGCGGGTATTTTATTTTAGATCCTGTTAATATTTTTTGTTTTGATAAACAGTATTTATTCTATTATTTATATTATCTCAGTAGTGATGTTACTTCTTTTCATGTAGACAATTTCATTGTGTGATTCCTGCAAAATCACTAATTGTACAACATTAAAATAATTTTTATAGTATTTATATTGTATATACTTATCAACACAGGGCTTAATCAGCCAACAAATAAGATCTTATTAATTTGAAAATAATATTTTCCTTTTTTTTTACCTTGTTTAAATAATTAGATTGGTTTCAAAAACAATAAAATTATATTTAAAACTTTTGATTAATATTACTCGATTTAATTTATATAAGGTGGAAATCCGGTAAAGCGATTTGGAAATTGAAAAATACTTTTTCAATCAATTAAACTGAATTGATGAAACAGATCTGGTTAACTTTAAACATTTTTTAAGTTTAATAATTTTAAATCTTGTTAGTAAATATATATTACATAAGATACATATATAAATCATAAAATCTGTGCAGATAGTCTTTTTAAATGTCTGCTTAAAAATGATGTAGCTAAAGCTTAAGAGCAGATTTAATATACCTGTACCACTTACAACCCATGAAGGGTCTCGGTTTCAGCACTTAGGTAGGCTGTACTGTTTCTAAGCCAACAGTTGTGAAAGGAGGTGATTTGGCCAGAATTCACGCTCAACCGCCAGGTTTTTTCCCCAATTAAGGGTACCCACTTTTTGGGAGGCTGGGTGTGCCCCAGGAGGGTCTCCCGACCTCGAATTCGATCCACGGCCGAAATAACAGAAAATAAATTATCTGCCTTCAGTCGGACTCGAACTCGGGCCCGGGAGCATGGTAGTCAAGTGCCTTACCCACTGAGCTACCGCGCCTCCCCAGATTTAATATGAATAGTATTATGTTGCTATGTTTGTCTTGGTTTATTTATTGCAAAAAATATTATTTCTATTTAAATGAACATTGAAACTATCAAATCCAAACTATTTATGAACTATTATTATTTAATTGTGTTTGATGATTTGTTGAAATAGGAAATAGATCATCATAATTATTATCATTTTATCCCCTTTACCACTGCGCAGTGTGGGGTCACAATTTGTTGAGTCTGGACCAGATGTCCCGTTCTTGGACCAACTCTCTTCTCTTACTCCAGTTCATATCTCGCCTCCTGAACGCCTCTTTGACACTCTCCTCCCAAGAAATGCGTGGTCTTCCTCTTAGCCTTTAGGAAATAGATATAGTGATTTTTTTACAAAAATATTTTTAAATCTCAGTGTTAGGCTGTTGCTGCTGCTTTCCATATTGTATTTCCATTTAAACTCAATTATAAAAATAGAAATAATATAGAAATGTTGGCTATTAATTTCACAGAATTGTTCAATTTTACTTAAGTTTTAATATAACTTGGCAGTTGCTACTCTTCTGTTTCAGATCTTTAAGTTAGTATTTATGACTCTTATTATTTTCACTTTAGGTATACTTGATGGTGTAGAAGGATCATTACAATTATGATTGATGCATTAATTGCCACTTTTATTGGAATTATTTTATTAGAAAGCTAGTTTCGAATGCTAAAAATTCATCTTCAGTTTTAAAACACAAAATTTTCAACACAGCTCTATGTTACATGGATTATATATACTAATATTTTCAAAAATGTAAGATAAGAAATAAAATATTGGCACTTACCCGAGGAGATCTAAAAGATATCTGAGATATATCCATTGTGGGGCAGGATAAATAGGATAAGGGGGCAGGTAGGTTACATTTTTGAGGTTTACCTAGGGATTCTCTCTATTACTAATTGGATTTTTCCGTTCCTATTGGAAACAAATTAAAAATGGGGCTATTCAAAATCTTTATTTGATCATCTTCATCTGAAGTTGATATATTCTTGATATATCAAGAATTGATCTGAAGATGTGGCTATTAATTCATAAATCCTAATCTTATTATTTTTATTGTAAACATTTGGGTGATTTCAACATTTCAGGACAATTCCAATAAAAAGAATGTTCACTACATAAAACATGTTAATTGATTTTTTTTTTCCACAAATCATTTCTCTAAGGTGTGTGAAGCAGACATAAATAATCTGCAATATTTCCAGATATATTTAATAAATAATAACTATTAAAATCTAGGGAGTGAGTTGGGATCAATGGAGTGAAAAAAACACGACTAGGAAGTCAGTTTATTATTTAAGGAATAGGGAAAATATTTATTACATTTAAGAAAAGAAAAGCGAAATTAACGAGCTATCTGTATTATAAACTTGGGCTGTATATATGTATTACATTTTCAGCCTTTTAGGTACATACTATCACATCTACTTTAAAACCTTCAAACTAAACTTTAAAAATGCTAAAATAATATAAAATTAATAACGACAGTTTTATTAACTTTTAAACAATAAAACCTAAATAGATTGTAAATGATAAATAAGCTATGAAATAAAGACTATCACAATAGGTATTAAATAAAATATGAGTATATTAAAAACATTGTTTTGATAAAAATAATGTTCCTTGAACTTTAATTTTAACTAAGTAGGTGGGTATAACGTTTAAATATTAAGTAAAAAAATGTAGGCGTTACGTTTAAAAATAAAAAGTAATGAGCAGCAATAATTGAATTAGTTGGTTCTCTTGGGCTAGAAATTACCCACATTTCATCATAGAGGGAGAAATCAAGAAATTTATTTTTACAAAAGCAGATAAACGCTAAAGCAATTTAAGTTCAAATATGACACATTATCCTCACTCCCTAGTATTCACATTTTACATTTAAATGCCTGGGGAGTGAGTTCTAACCAAAACAACGTTGGTATCACGTTATACATGTTTTTTCAGTAGAGCTTTGAATTTATCTTGAATCTCAAAAAAAATATCATGTTTTCAATGGGTTGATACACCCTCCAGGGAGTGAGGATGAATTAAAATACGGTACTTCCCGAGCGGAGTCAATACACCTTCACTTGTCTACCAATGAACTCAGCGTCTTAAAACAGATGGCAGTAGACAGGTCTACCAGAAATAGTGTTGCCCAATACAAAACACTCCTCAAATATTTCCTTTAAGAGAGAGCGTTGGAGGGATTTTCAAAAACAATCTAGGTAGCAAACTAGAGGGTTATGACACTTCTTTATGTTGATGTATATAGTGCTAAGAACGCTAAATATCAATCAAAAAATTATTTTTGGATAATAAATAGAAAACAATACCCCTTCATATTTTCAAACTAGAAAAAAAGCGTAGTAAGAGAAGGCCTTAAATATTTTCGAAATGCGAGCATTTTTAAGTTGTGACAACCTAGGGAGTGAGTAAATGCTCTACATAAATGCCAATTACTCCGGTTATATATGTAGATATATCATTATTGTTGGGAGTCCATAATGCTACAATGGGTGCTCTACCATGTAAACTAAAATCAAAATTTTATGTTCAAATTTTAAGAAATTTTGAAATCACCCATTTATTTGTCATCACTTCCTTCCTCAAAAAACATTTTTTATTTTAAAAAAATTATAAAATTTAAATTTCTCTCACATAATTTCATTTATTATAAAATATTAGGCCTTATTCAAGTAAGGTAAGTAAATGGATTATTCTATGTTATATTTTCTAAAAATCTGAAAGATGGGTAGTAAGTATTTTATATTCATACTGATTTATGTAAGATTTTTTTTTTTTTTGTTACAAAAGTGATGTTAAGAAATTAAATTAAATTGTTCAATAATTTCTTTCTTTAACCCTTTAACGGGGGCAGGCTTGGAATTTCAGAATACATTTCTTCTTTTTGTTTCCTTTGAATGGCTATAGCTATGCTAACACCCACTCATGTATCATGAAATTCAAGGTTAAATAAAGGATATTAGACAATAATGAGTAGGATAATGCATTGGATATTACGTTATTTATTGAGCAAAAGGCATTAAATATGTGTATCCTCCAGGATACATTGCCTGTTAAAGGGTTGATTAATATTTGAAATTTGCCTAACATATTAACATAGCATATTTTTTACTTGGAAATTGGTATAATTTTTTAATGAATTTCACAACAAATATATTTGGTGAGTAATATCTACTTTAATTTCAAAATTATTCAATTTTACAATAAAATTTAATCTACTGAATTGGCATTATGTGAAATGAAATTACTTGTTTGACTGTTTCATTTAGGAAGGTAACATAATCTATTCCTTACAGAATAGATTCTATAGACTACTATTTGGTGCTGTAAAGTATTGAATGAAGAAGGGACATGTATTTTATAAACGTGTGCAGTGCAAATAAAAATAATTAAGAATTTTTATTTTTGAGAGATTTTCAATCCCAAGTGTTTAGAGATGAGAAGAATTCAAAGTTTGCATTGACCCTGTCTTGATCTAATAATAATGTGTATCAGTGAATTTGCTTGCCCTTAGCCAAGCGCCTAATGAAGTTTTTTGTGGTCTTGTGCTTGTAGGAGAATTGCTTGTCTTGATAAAATATTTGTTTTATCTGTTGTGTTATGAAATATCCAGTAATAAAGGTTACTTGAGGGCAGGCTTTATTTGACGGACAAAGGGCATTGATGATTAGTCTGAATCAAAGCTTATGTTTTTTAGACATTTTTATTTGCCTTACAAATGATACTTCTTTTAATATTCAAAATGAGTTCACTTCTAATAACAATTTTTAATCATATTCCATATGCATATGTTAAGGCAGGTACATATTTCCTGTGCCACTGCCTTCATTTCAGATTTGTTCTCTTCTCCCTTCTGTTGGTAGATCATGTATTCTCTCTAGGAGAATTTTGGTCACACTATTTGCTCATTGTGGTTGGTCAGTCTTGTCTGAGCCATGAATGAGGTTATGTTCTCTGTAATGTGTTTTTATGTTTCTTTTATTTTTATGGGCGTAATGATCTTCCTTAGAACTGTCCTCTCAAATACCATGAGCCATTTTTAGCCTTCCTGAGACGTCAGAGCCATATTTTTACACTTGTTCAACACTTTTTATAAAGCTTCACCCTTATCTTCAACGTAAGGAAACTTCCCTTTGGCCAAAGTAGCATTTCTGGATAGCATTGTTGTTTCATATAGTCTCTTGTGTTATTAGTTTGTTATTAATTACATTGTCCCCATCAACTATTTGAACATTTACTGGCTAGCTTTAAAATAATCCTGTTTTTATTTTCTCCCTGATAATTCCCAAGTTGTCTCTATGTATACAATGTGATGCATGTAATTAAAAATTTTAAACGATAGAAGGATTGCTGATAGATAAAGTGTATGCAAGATGAATTCATGCTATGTGGTGGCATTTTACTTTGATATGAATTCGAGAAATTTGCTCAATCGTTGTTGCCACAGATACTAGCTTACATGAGGTAGTCCAATTTATGGTTGTGTTTACTAACCCCATAAGTTTATCTGCAGGCTTCTATTTCTAAACTTAGTGGAAGTGGCAAAATCAATTTTGTTGGACTCCCACATTTACTCGTGGGGTTATGAAGTGATTACTTAACACTCCTTACCTCCTTACAGGGTAAATAAGTTCCCTTTTCTCAATACATCACAGCCTTGTTCTATTATCTATTTTTTAAAATTTTATTATTCTACAATTTTCAATAATAGCTAAACTAGTAGTGTAATTTTTTATATAAATGATTCCTTATTTTTCCAATTTCTACCTACTATTGTTAAGTAATCTGATAGATACTTTGTAACCTGATTATATATTTGTTATTTCTTTAAGTGTTTCATAATTAAATGGAAAAAAAAATAGTGATGTTTTTATAAAATGTGAAATAAATTTGTAACTTCAACTCAATGTTATAGTTTCCATTTTTCCTTCAGTGAACTTTATCAAACGTTTTTGCAATTGACAGTAGTTGGTTAAAGTTTCTTATAATGCTTGTATGGAATCAGTTTAATTTCATTGTCAACTAGTTATGTGAATATGAGTTACCTAAAACTAACTTAGTTTTTTTTATTTTTAGTAAAGAAAATAGGAAGACCATATTCCTTCCATATTATTAATTCTGTTCATTATTATATTTTTTATTTTATTTTATTTATTAATGGATTCTTAAACATAATTATGTTAATAGTGAATATCTTGTGAAAATATGAAGTTAATTTACCAAACCCTGATCTTGGCCATAGCTTAAATTTAACATGAATTCTTTAGATTTTAATGCCAATATATTTTCAGTAGTTTATTTTAGTTAATATCTTGAAAATTTGTTATTAAAACATGGTTTATATTGCATTTTTAATTATCAATCTAGTTATCATTTTAATATAATAGAAATATTTTTCTATATTTCAGCATTTTAATAAGTAAGTACTAAGGAATTTATCATGAGCAATTATTTCAGATTATTGGTTGCTTGATTGATGCAATTTAGTATGGGTAAAAATATTGGGAAAGGCTGTAATGGAACTAGTTTTTGTTTTTTAATTAATTTATTTGTATATCATTACTGATTTTAAAAGTATTAAATAATCAAGGTGGTGTCATTTAACAATTAATAGTCTTAATGTCGGATAAGTATAATGAAATGATAACTATAACTGCCTCATTAAATATTTGAAGGGTGTTAAGCTATAAGGGGGAATGTCTGAAAAAATCAGAACAGATTTCATCACCACCTGATAGCTTGTCCCATGAACTATTCCTTAAGGTGGTCTCACAGATCCTGGTAAGACAATTTTCACATGTTTTGGAGTTTAAGAAGCCGTCCCTGAAGAGAAAGAATTGACTTTGGCTATTTACTCAATAATGATAAAAGTATAGTTGACTGTTAAGATGAATAGAGAAGATAAACAGGGATGCAGTCAAAGAGGAACACCATGTCTAAGTAGAAATACTTTAATGCATGCCTTAATAGTGATTCAATTTCTTTTTAGATGTGGTGTTCCTCTTTGCCTGCATCCCTGATTACCTTCTCCATTTACGCAATACTACAGTGACTGGACATCCCCCCTTCTAGCTTAAAACCCTTCATTTGTTATGCTTATTTAAAAGTTATACCTGGTATATTTCCTGATTTCACTGGGATTATATGCTGTAGATCATCATTTTTATTTATTTTCAGGTTTCAGGAATGTGCCTGGCTGACTGACCTGTAGTGCTGCAATGCTCTGTGAATACTTAACTACACGCTTTTTTTTTTTAATGGTACGTGAATGAAGTATTCTATAAATTCCTTAAAGTATGTTTTTAAAACATAAAGCAATTGTGATAATGTTTTAGGTTTTTATCCAGTCTTTGTGATGGTTACTCACAATGTACAAAGTTATTTTTATTTTAAACCATTACCAGGTTAAGAACCATTGTAATATATTTGTTTAATATTTATGATATATTATGTAAATACCTTTAAAAATTATAAATATGATACTGCATTTGAGAACTTTATATTAAATTGTTTTTATTTAATTGTTCTTTTCCTATTGAACCTTGTATTTAATAAAATAAATAATGTCATCTTGCATGTTTTTATATTTAGTTATCCTAAATAATCTACTTACTTATTTTTTAAAACCTTTTATTTGCTTATGAGGAAGCATCTATTAGTTTTAAATTAATGTAAATTCCATCTGCAGCCATGAGATAGCGCCAGTGTGACCTTTTCTACAGAGACTGTTATCTTTCATATAGGTTATGTTTAGTCCTGCCCGTGTTTGAAAAGTTTTTGTATATTTTTATAAAATGAAAGAAAAAGTTAGATCGTTGTGTGTTCTTAAGCAAATGTGGGCTGATATGTTTGATGATAAATTTTCAGGTTTAACCGATCCGGACGATAATTATTTGGGACTGTTAATGTTATTAGAAACTGCTTTATCTAAAACAAAATGTAAGTTTTTAAGGACATTTTACTTGCTGGGATGGTTATTCAAATTGTTTGTTAACAAAATAGAATATTTAATAATTGTAAACAATTTTAATCTTGACGATCTTAGCTTTGTTTTATATTAGAGTGTTTGTTATTATGGTATGGTTCCTATTACTTTCAGATATGAGTTCTAATCATTCAAGTAGTAAGTCAACTTGTGAAAAGCATATAGCTGAGCTGGAATGGAAAGCACAAGAATGCAATAGATTAAAGGCTGAAATCAGTAGGTACTAGATTTTCATTTTTTCGTTTACTATTGATAAACCAACATTTTTATTGGTTTTGAATGTGTGAGCTTTAGCAATGTCATCCTATTAATGAGATAAATACTGGGAAAGCATAAACAAATTGAAATACATGTATAAATTATTCTTTAGATCTGTTAAAAAAAATAAATTATCAGTCCAATGCTCCATTTGATAGTTGGAACTGTATGAAACTTTTGTTATATCGATATCAATTTAATTTACTGGCTTTATGATGAGGTGATCTTGCAATACCCAACTGATTTATGGCCTTGAGCATGTAATACAGAAATTATAATCTTAATAATTCTGATTGATTATTACTGTATAATAAGGCTGGTTTATTATGAAATGAAATTTTCAATTTCTTATAGTTACCACTATCCCTGTTAAGCATATTAACAGGGATTGTGGTAATTAATTTGAAGTTTATATTTGGCTTACAGTTAGTTATAGTTACCACTATCCCTGTTAAGCAGATTAACAGGGATTGTGGTAATTAATTTGAAGTTTATATTTGGCTTCAATTAATTTTTTGGTAACATTATTGAAACGACTCCACCAAAATCATCAAACCCATCCAGCCCCCATTTATCGATTTCGCTCTTTCATTTTCATTGATAGGTCATTTTTTACCATTGGAAATTCAATTATTATGAGTGGTCAAAGTAATTTTGGTGTACTTACCCACATATAATGCTTGAAAGTATTAAAATACTAAAGTTTTATATTGAAGAATACTTATTATAATAAAACACGAGTATAATGAATATTGTGATGATGGTAGAAATGACAAAGATCAAGAAATTATCTTCATAATAATAGTGCAAAATGAAGGGATCATTATTAAAAGGAGGTTGGATAAATAAGACATGAGTGTAATTAATATTATGGTGATGATTTATTGTTTCTTCATGTTTAGAAATGATCAGAAAGTGATAAAGCATAATAAATTAATATTTTCCCCATGATTTTATTTAAAACCGTGAGTAGTTATTAGGGGCAGGGGTGGCAGGTGGGCAGTTATTACGCTTTGGGACTGGGGCAGAGCTACTAAGGGGATGCCATTCTCTTTGAGATATAGCAATGTATCATATTCATAACCTTACCAACTTCATTTATTCACAGAGATAAGAGAATTTTAGGCATTAGCTAGTGAGACCTCTATGACCTTGCTTTTGAGGTTATCCTACTATTTGTTTGTTTATTTCGTTTAACGTCACTTTTATGCTGCTATGGCTAATCGGACGATGCTATGGTGGGAGTCCTAAATTTTGCCTATCCAGGTATAATTAGGATAGGGATCTTTAACGAGTACCTGACATCGCACAGGCTCGGGACCCCCATTTTACGTCCCTTCCGAAGGACGGCATAGCTAAGGATTTTTTACTCCCTTTAAAAAATCCTAAGGTCATCTGCCGGGCTGCGAACCCGCGATCTTGGGTTTAGTAGGTTGCTATGCTAACCACTACACCACAGGTGACCCCATCCTACTATTTTATTTTGTTGTTTCCATTATTAATTTTAATTATTATATGCAATGGACTTATCACTGCTTTAGGCTGATCATGGCTGTGGAATTTATCTCCATATGGTTGCTCAAGAGATAAATAAATCCCCAAAGGATCCTTTTTAGCAAAGTTCATAATTTAAAGAGGCAAAAGGTATAACCTTATAAATAAATTCTAACACCATATCTGACTCTCCCCATATATATTTCTCCCCACCTTTATGCACAGATATGAGAGTTGGCCTAATTTTATCAGTTAAAACAAAACACCTTCACAGTCACTGGTAAAGCAAGAAGAAATGGAATTAAGAATGTCAGAATAAGGGAAGACCTGGGAATCCCTGTGTTGAAAGACTTCTTACAGAAAAGGCAACTGAGGTGATTAGGATACATTTGCAGAGTGAGTCAAGATTGAGACCCACAGAAGGTGTTCAAAGCTAGACCTACAGGCACAAGACTATGAGGAAGACCCTGAAATACGTATAAAGAATATGTTCGCAGATTAGGAGAGGAAAGATATAAAACGATGAAGGTATACAGAAGAAGGGAAAGAAGGCAGGGACATCACTTCTTTAGGCAGATGGAAGCTGTGGTTTATATCCGCATGCTTGCTTAAGAGATAAACAAACAGATCTTTTTCAGCGAGTTCATTACTGAAAGAGGTAGAAGGTATAACCAAAGTATGGAACAATATCGGTGATAAATTAAAATTTGATAGAAATCACTTCGGTAATTGAGACAAGGTATTTTGTGCACAGTAGGGACTGGAGTGCTGGTAATGGACTGATGAAAAATTTATTTTTTTACTTGGAAAATATATATATTTTTTTAGTTTACTATTGATAATTTTAAGTTACTAACTATTTTAAATTAATAAATAACCATTACTTACAAGGGGAGGTTTGTAGTTGTAATTCACAGATTTGAATGCCGATTTTTGTGTAGGTAGTAGGGACCTATAATAGTGCAAAACTAGAGTTATAGCCAATTTCTGAAAAATGTAAATAATTTGCACTATCTCAACTATTTCGCCACCGATTAAGACCAAATTTTAAGGTCATCTAGAAGCCTTTAAACTGCATAGTTTAGCCCGAATCCGGAGATCACAGGATTTCCCCTTATTGAAATATCTCATGTTATAGCTGACCTAGGATTTTTTCATTCACATCAGTTTTTGTCCAACAAAATCTGGAGTAAATCCAATGTTATATGCATGGATAAAAAACAGAATGTATGCTGATTCTAGTGATGCTATTACTAGTGATGCTAGTGATGCTATTACTATACTGTAGTAATCAGTTGAACACAGCAGTTGTTATGGCCGTTAAAAATTGTTGATGAAATCTCAACTTCAAAATTTTAACCTCCTCGAAAGGGGTAAAAAATCAATATTTTTTGATTTTGATAAAATTTCACATATAAGGGTTTTATGGTGCGTTAAATCGAGATTTGAGGTCAGTTGTTCATGAAAAAAAGTTTCCACTGATTTACAGCGGATTTCCTTGAAATTTTTTTCATTTTTGAGCACCCTAAAGCCGGATAGTGTCTTGAGCATAACAAAAGTATTTTTATATCTAATTGCAATTAATCAGGAAAGAATCATTTCTCTATCTTGACTGAGGGCTGAGAAAAAAAATAAAATGTGATTTTCATATTTTATTTTTTTTCTCGGCTCTTAATGCCCATTGGTGGCTATAACTCTAGTTTTGCACTATTATAGGTCCCTACTACCTACTCAAAAATCGGCATTCAAATCTGTGAGTTACTACTGCAAACCTCCCCTTGTTAGTACATATTTGCTTATTGAAATTTGTTTGTGGATAAAATGGATATAAGAAAATTATTGGAAGGTTCCAAGGTGTTTCGAAATTTATATAGGGTTTCATGTTTTCATTTAATCGCCTCTCTACATAAACTGTTTACGTTTGACGGCTTATTTCTCTGTATGGATGTCTCCATTTATTAATCCTTTCCAAACAAACATGTTTACCTCTGTAGCATGTCACTGCTTCGATACAGAGTTTGTTCTAAGATGTCAAAATATGATTTTTGCCTAATTTCATTTTATGTGTTTTAACTCGGTCGGAATGGGGCCCTGCCAGATACATTAATGAAGTCTGAGATGATGGCAGTGTGAATAAATGTACCGGTCAACAGTGGTTTAAAAATTTCTGGAGGGAGATTTCAGCCTTGAAGACGAGAAAGTACTCCATCCCTTGATGTTCTGAGAGATCACTTCAAGGCAATTGGAATGTTAAAAAAAACAAAAAAAAAACACATTTTAGCTCATAGTCCAAAAAAAGACCCACCAGGTACAGTGCAGGATTACATGGCAAAAAGAAAACATAAGTGACTACACAGGACGAAGAAAATTAAATGGGAAAAAGACCAGCTGAAAGAGTTAGAGCGTCTGTGTACTAGAATGAAGTGAAGAAATTTTATAGCATGTATAAAGCCTGAAAACCCTGAAAACCTCAAAATAGTGCCTGCAAGTGTACAGATTGTAATTTGCAATTTGACAAGAAGAATATAGTAAGATGATGGAGAGATTACTTCAAGAATCTTCTAAACAGAGAAGAGGCCTCTTGGGGTGGTTTAGAGGTAGATATTCCAATGGGAGAACTTGAACCGCTATATCCGAATGAATTACAGGAAGCTGTCTGGTACATAAAGAATAGCAATGAATTACTAGCTGAGTAGCCTTTAGTGTTGAGTCATTGGGATTGATGAATTAATTGCCACTTCTATTGGCATTGTTTCATTTGAAAACTAGTTACAAATGTTAAACATTCATCTTCAGTTCTAAAACATACAAAATTTTAAAAACATTCATCTTCATGGATTATTTATATTAAAGTTCTAAAACATACAAAATTTTTTAAAAAATTATCAAATCCTTAGTTACATGGATTATTTATATTAAAGTTTTTAAAAATATAACTAATATAATATCGAAACTAGTTTCCAAATGAAATAATTCAAATAGAAATTTCAATTAATTCATCAATCCTAATTGTATTGATCTTTCTATTCTATCATGCATGCCTCAAGTGATTAAGTGTTGAAGATAGTATGGTTATTCCATGAAATAGTAAAAGGAACAAATGCCGAAGGGCTGGAATCAGACTCTCTACGTCCTTTACACAAAAAATAAGATGTTCTGGATTCTCAAAACTACCGAGGTATATCCTTGTTATTAATCACATCAAATATCTTCAAGGATCATTTTGAGACACATAAGGTATAAAGATGTCAGACATAGCAAGGCAATAAAGGTTTTTAAGTCTCTGTTGTTTTTGGACATTGCAGTGTTCGTTGTTTTTCTGATTATAAATTTTAAAATTTATAAACTTATAAACTGTTTATTATTTATAACCTTGATATGAAATTATGACCTCAAAAGAAAATGAATCATAGAAAATAAAATTTCTCAGCAAAAATGTTTCTAATAATTCATTGCCAAAAGCTGATAAATAGTTTCATTGAAAATAACTTTAAACCAATACAATAATATTAATAATATTTCTGTATTGGATAAATTGTTATTTTTATTAAATTTAAGCTCATTTCAATGCCATGATTATGTAATTTATTTTTTGTTTTCTTTTTCTCAGATTGGAATCTACCAAATGTCATAAGTGTTCTACATTAGAAACAGAGTTGCTCCATTATAAGAAACAATCTTTAGAAGCCCAAAACCGTATCAAGTCCATAGGTATTGTTTTATTCGTTGTTAATATATATTGGATCCACCTTCAAATTTAAAGAAAGAAGAGTTCTTTATTCTAATGTAATATATCAAAATTTTCAATCTGTTTGAAAAATTTTATTTCAATAATTGATGTTTGTAATTAAAAAAAAATTATGCAGCTGCTAATTTTTATAATTTAAAAAGAAAGATTTTTTGTTTTATCTGTTTGTAAATTTTTGTTTTTAGCTAATATTTTGAAGCTTGGTGACAACATTGATGATCTTCAGGGACAAAGGAAGAATTCTGCTATGACATTAGTGTCACAAATGTTGTTTGAAGAGTCACCTAAGCGTAAAAAGAAGCGTACATCTAGCAAATCACCCTCTCCGGTGTGTTGGAAAAAAAAAAGATTTGTATGTTTTTTAGTTTCTGTATATTTTATATGTCCTGACTGGCCTTATATTTGTACAGAGGAAAAGAAATATTGTGGCTGATACGTGTGATGGTGTTATCCCAGAGACTGACGTCCATATTTATCCTGACCTTGCATCACCTGTTGAAGTAAGTTGTTTTTTTCTTTTAGTATTTAGAATCATTAATGGGGTATTAGATCGGTTTTCATCAGAGCACTCCTAAGATTCCTTTGTTACTTATCAATCAATTAAAATAATGTTGTTAGGGGCCTGTATATTCGAATTTGAAAATAATACAAATATTTTTTTTAATTTTGTTATCTTTTGTTAATTTATGACTTATATTAAATGGACAGGAATTTCAGAGTTTTTCTATTAAAAATGAATATCTTATTATTTTGTATTTTTCTTTCAGTGGTTTAGATTTAACAGTAGATCAGATCACACATGTATTTCTAAAGTGACAAAATTTTCACAGTCTTGTATGAAATATTGAAAGTGTATTTGAATTATCTTCTAATCCCAACCGCAAGTGAGATTTATCAGGTGTGATTTGAAGTAATATAATATAACTAGCATCCCCATTGCGGATTCGCCTGATTTTATAAGTAAAGAATTTAGATAAGTTTTAACTAATAATTGGTATTTTATTTGTTTATCAAAACCTCTGCCACTCAATACTGTACATTTAATTGTTATTAGTGTAAACTTTAATATTTTAAACGTTCCTATAACAATGAAAATGATGTAGTTAAGATTTTGTGCAGATGGATTCAATAGTTTTACCGTAGCAAACTCAGTTGCAGAAACGCCAACCACATATTGTTCGATTTTTGAACATCCCTTGGATCCACAGGTCACACTACATATTAAACATATGAATACTTTATGTAATTAAAAATACCCTAACTAAATATTTTGGCATCATGAGGAATTTATTTCACAGATTATTATATTCGAATAACGGAATTCAAAGTATAAAGTAATCATTAGGACCAAAACATGTGTTTGATTTAGTTGAAGTTTTCAGCTACTGCACTAACTGCATATAATTCGGTACTATACTAGTATAGTCAAATAAGGAATTTTATACAGCAAATTTTGGAAAGGAAGCTATGAAGCTGAATTGTTGCCTATACCTTCGTTTTGGCCTTCTAAATAAGGGGTGAAAATTCAACAACCTTAGCATGTTAGCATAATTAGATATTCAAAGTTAAAGGTCACAAAAATCAGTTTTTTCAAATATCTCGATTTCTATGCCTGGGACATCAATCAAGAAGGTAACAAAACTTGTATACAATAATATTTTCTATAATTTTGGGTCTATTAATTTTTTTTTTTTATTAGCATTAATCGTTTTTGAGATATAGTGCGGAAAAGTAGTAGAGGGCAATGGTTCGGACAAACATTTGCTTCTAGTTCCTTTTACAATCGTTTCTCAGAAAAAATGTCAGAATATAAGTTGTAGAGCATTAAATTTTCTTTAATTTCATATTTACGTTTCTGGCACTTAAAGCAAATATTTGACAAAAAGTGAGGTAACAATTTGTTTTTCTCGATAATTATTAATTTTTAATAACGTATATCTTGAAAACCTTTGAGAGTTGGACAAATATGTTTAGAAACAATTTTATAGGACATTTAATTAGCTTTAATTTTGATCTGTAGTTTATTTTTCCAGAGGTCACTGTTTTCGAGATATAATCGAAAAACTGAAACATGGGATCTTCTCCCCTTCCTCCACTGTAAACTGTGGAATCTCGTTCCCCCGCGTCAGGGTCTTATAGTATCTTTACCTTCTAGTCGCATAATTCATACTACAGTGTTTAATCAAAATTTTATATAAAGGGCCTAATAGGAAATTTAACCAGGTATTAGTTGAAAAAATGAAAGTTCAGAATGGAGAAACAGTTATGGAGTTATAGTGAAAAATGTGCCATAAAAACTTGGATTTCAAAACAGTAAGCAGTTTTAGTGTTTTGGCGTGGGTATTTTATGGAACTTGATCAAAATTTAATATACCTGTCCTTATAGCAAATTTAACTAGCTTTCAGATGGAAAAAATATACTTTGGATCGAACTATTAGTTTCGGAGTTATAGCCAAAAGAGTGCCGAAAAACGTGTTTTTGCGGAGAAGCACGACCCCAGAGAGAGTGCTGAAATGAGGGGTGTTGAGTGCATGAATTATGAGACTATTTTTGACTTCACAGCTTCGTTAGGAGTAGTTGGAATGCAAATATACTAAAAGTCCCGGTACCTGGGGGTACAGGAATCCCCAGTTTATGGTGGGGGAAGGGGAGAAGGTCCCATGTTTAGGTTTTTCGATTATATCTCGAAAATGGTGGACTCTAAAAATATATCTACATTACTTTATATACGTTGAATCTAAAACTTTCCAAGGAGCCAGCTATAAAACTGATTTTATTTATCTGTCATTGTTTAATTTTATTTACGATTTTTACAGTCAACTAATGTAAAAGTATTGATTTTCAAAGTTGACCTTCCACAACTCAGCAAAACAACACTATGTATTCAAATTACATCATAAATATTATATGGGTACGTACTCTTTTTCATTATCAGCTCTTCTTTTTAGTTCAGAATTTCTTCGTCTAGCAGATATGCGGAGATTCTTTTTGGATTTAGAACTATTTATATAAAAATCTGTACGCCCAATAGATTGCTCTTCTTTGTTATGCTATATCTTTACAATAGAAATTGAAAGAAAATACAGTCTGTTCTGAACAGGAATATTTACAATTGTTATTGGGCTTTCCCGAATATGATTTATCTGGTTTCTGTATGGCATAACGGACTAATATACAAGCTTATCACTTGCCAATTCCCACCCTACATCATTCATATTATTCATTCATTCCTTTCTAATAGATCCTTTCAAATCACAATCAACAACACCACAACACCTAAACATTTCCTATCAGCTGGTCTTCCCCAAGGATCCTGCCTTTCCCCTACTCTCTTTAACCTATACATATCTGACCTACCTTCTCTTCCTTTAGTTGAAAGACCATTTTACGCAGATGACACCGCCATTTACACTAGTTCCTACAGGATAGATACAATAGAAAATAGATTAAAATCATTATACTCCAAATTCAATAAATATTCCAAAAAATGGAAAATTCAAATAAATGAGCACAAAACTGCAGCAATAATGTTTACAAAAAGAAGGCCAATAATAGCGGATCATATCATCCTTAATAAAATCCGAATCCCTTGTGCTCAAACTGTTACCTACCTCGGACTCGAATTAGATAAACTAAACATTTGACATTTACATCCCATATTAATAATAAATGCTGCAAAGCCAAAAAACTTAACAGCACAATGTCACCATATTTCCGAAGAAAATCTCCACTATCAACTCGCAACAAAATTATTTTATATAAGTCAGTCATTCGACCATTATTAACATACGCCTCTCCGGTATGGAGCTACACATGTGACTCCAGCTACAAAAAAATAGAAAGGATCCAAAACCTATGCTTGAGGATCAATAACGACTACCCAAGGTACACAAAAATAACTGACATGCTGCACGACCTAGATTTTCAAACAATTAAACAGTTTATTTACACCCAGACCCAGGCCTTTTTTAACTCAACAAAAAACTCAGAGAATCCCAAAATACAAGCAATAGGAAATTATAACAAACTAACCTTAAGAAGATACGTACACAAACGTACTAGACACATTCTACTGGAATAAAAATTTATTAAATAAGACATTCTTAGAATTTACTAGTTTTAGTTATATTTTAATTTACTAAACTAATTGTATTGTATAAGTAAATTTATTCTTTAATTTTGATCAATTTTAACACTCAAAACTTTTGCTTATTTTTATATATTTATTTTATTACTTTATTTTATTTATTTATTTTTTTTTGAGTAGGTTTTTTTTGTCACTTTTTCCTACTGTTTAAAAAATGTATTCTAACTTGTAATTTATCATTACTGAATCGAAACCGCAGTGTGAACTGTTTTATTTCTAAAATATGTATTATATAAATATGTTACAAAATTGTAAATTGTTAAATTTCATAAAATAAAGCTCTATATATATATATATATATCTGGTTTCTGTGCTATGGGCTTAACTTCATATACCGACATGCTACCTAAATTTATATGTAAGTACAAGGTAATAAATTTACATATGTATTTATATATAATTACATAGGCACCTATCGGCTAGGTAACTTATGAAATTTATTTGGAATATTTTATATTATTTTTCCTTAATACATTACCGGTGAAAAGGGTCAGATAGCGTTAGATTTCCTGCAGTAAGTAAACAAAACTTTTTCCCTATTTACAAATAAATAGACAATAGCTCCTTTGTTGACTTTATAAAAACACATATTTATCACAACTATAAGTTAACTATGCAGCTATTATCAATTCATGATTTTTTTGATTTTCGGATCTTCAAAGTAGTGCACTACACATTATAGTAAAAGTTTTTTTAATATACTTTAATTATCATGGTTTACATTCAACTTGTTGAACCATTAAACGCTTCAAATGAAAATAAAAGTTTAGAAATTATTGTAGCTAGGCCTGCTTGTCCTTAATAATTAGTCAGTGAAAAGGGCCTATGTTTGGTATAGATACCTCAATAAAATAAGGATTGCATAAACAAAATGTAATTTTTTTTATTTCGTAATTAATAGACAATTAAAACATTTGATAAATTTATCAAAATATATAATACAATTTTAATTGAGCTTTTATCAAATCAAGAAATTAATTTTTATCACCTTATTCTTACTTCTAATATGAGAAATTTTACATAGACTGAATCTGACGTATAAAAAATAATAATAAGAAAACAAATCATACAATTTTACTTTGGCTCTTCACAAATCGAGGAATATCTATGTGAGAGTAATTTCGGTTAGGATGAGACCGTTTCAGCCTGGTGACCCAATTCCATCCGCTTGTTAACAAAATTTATATTTTTCACTTTACGATCGCAATATGCATGCTATAATTAGTTGGAATATGTCATTCGTTTCAGTAAACATTGCTACGACTGGCTATAACCTCATGTTTAAAAAAAATAAATATTTTTAACACCTATTTTCACGTTCTATTTTCCTAATTATTGAATTAATAAACAAAATGGCTTCATAGTGTGTATTTTGTGTTTATCGAACACACAAAGAATTTTACAGATTGAAAATTGGACGTTCCGTTCCAGAGAAAATCCGGAAATTAATTCCACTGTTCCCAACGCTTCACTGAAGGGGGTACATTTAGCCTTAAATGTTGGCATGAAATATATCTTTTATCTCTTTTGCTCAAAATGACATCATTTGGAAACAATCGTTTTATTTCCAGATATTATTTAGAAAATGCTCAGCCTAAGGATGTTCATAAGTGAGTAGGCTGTGCAAGAGTTCAGGGTATTCTTGAAAGGGAGGAAGTTGGACTTTTCCGTTTCTGCAGCCCATGGCAAGATTCTCATCCTTCCATTTTACAGTATAACACCAATTGCAAGTTTACCGTTGTCCAATATCGACTGTTTTGTCTTTTGCGTATTCAGTTTTTGGCTCATAATACGTCTCTGTCCATGGCTGTAACCTTTCCATTGAACGTCTTTCATCGTATTTTGTTACAGCTTAACATTGAACATGAGGATTATTTTCTGAATATTTTTTTGAAGATTTTCTATGGATTTCAGGATGGGTTTTCTTATACTTCTGTACAGCCCCTCTTTATATATTTGGGTGATTCTCAGTGTTTGTGTGTACAGCATTTCTTTTAACTTCGGGTTAGCTCTCTTTATATTTGTTAACCACTTTTCTGCTAATTTCAGGATGATTTTTTCTATAATTCTTTACAGCTTCCCCAGACTATTAAGTAACTCTAATGGACAATGTACTGAATTATCAGTGCTCACAATAAAAGGCCAATGAATCATATTTTTATATATCAATATACAGGGTGTATCACAAGTAGATGACAATAAGCAAGATGGAGAAACTAGATCAAAAATGTAGTGAATGCCGTTCCAAAGGTTATTTCGAAAAAACCGTGGTTTTTGTAGGAAAACCTCAATTTTCTCTGCTTTCATACAATTTTTTTCAACGTTCCATCACAGTTTTGAAATCAGCATTAAATTTTCTTAAAATCTTATGCACTTTCAATGTTCACAAGTATCTTTTTAAACCGCAATAATATATCAAGAAATAAAAATTTTAAAAAAGTTTTGTCAGTGACAAACTTTTGAGGATCACTACTCTTCCAAAAAAAAGAGTGCTAGCTGTCGAATCTCTCAAAAGTTGTTCAATGTATTAATTACTTTTCTAATGGCGTACTCAGAACTGCAATTGTCTTTCAATTTCGTATTGCAATTGGAATGGGAAGGTAAAAACAACTGATGTCATGGTTATTTTTTATACTGTTAAAAATGCATTCCAATTTGTATCCATTATAGCTAAGCTCACAATGTAGTATGGATTGTTTTATTACCAAAACATGTATTAATATCTCATATAATACAATTGTAAACTGTTAAATTTCATTTGAATAAAACTTTTTATTATCTAAGTCTACTATATATTTGTCAAATACCACTCACTCATTTATCACGAAATCTCAGAAACCACTAAACGGATTGGAACGAAATTTGGTATGAAGCTTCCTATAGGGCTGTAGGTGCTCGCTAAGGAAGGAATTAAAAAAAATTCGGCCTGGATCACGGCTAATTCGTGAAAAACGCGATTTCTCGTATTTGAAATTCTTTGAAATAACATTACGGATCGTAAGATTTAAGTTAGATGTACGATAACAATTATTTTCTAAGTAGTTGGGCCTATATATGTACCACAAATGAGTAAAATAACAGTACTGGTACAACTTTTATTGGGTGAATAATTATAGATTTATTGTCATATGGTATATGGTGATAAATAAGTTAAAAATAGGGTAGATGCTGCACACTTTAACCACAAATTAAGTTCCTTATAGTAGTAAACAAACAAAAATACGTTACTGGCATGTCAAAACCTTATTATATGGTACTTTCTGTAAACTCATGGTAGCTGCAGAGGTGAACCCTCACAAGTTTGAGTTGTTTCGTGATGAGAAGCTATTAGCCTGCAATTGAGAGGATGTTGAGAGGTTTAAAATACTCATGTTCTTTGGTGATGACATAGAAGGCCAGTTCAAAGTGTATATTCCTTACAAGCAACCCACCAATCTTGCTTCACTAGTAGCTTCGTCCCTAACTACTCTTCCTTCAGCTTTCCGGTCACAAGACCGGATGTCAGACGTTCTTCATGTTCTTTTAGGTTTCAACTCTCCCCTAGTAGGTTTCTTTGTAATTTACATAAAAAATAAATTTAATTTATTGAAGATAAGACTGTTTGCCACCTATTGATCAATTTTCACACCTCACTCTTCTCCATAAATTATCACTGTGTAAATAACAAATTAATTGCAAATAAGTAGATTTTATTATTGCTAAACCTTCCAGGAACTATAAAGATGGTGTGGTTAAAATTTGATTTAGCTGTTTTCAAAGTTGGTGATCACAAACGAAAAATGGCTTGTCATTTATATAATCATATAGATACCTGTTAGATCTCCTTTACCAATATATTCGATTTCTTATCTTACATTTTTGATAACTTTAGTATATATAATCCATGTAACAAACTAAAACATACAAAATTTTCAAAACATCAGCAAATTTTGTATGTTTTAGAACTAAAGATGAATGTTTACCATTCGAAACTATTTTTCTTATAAAATAATTCCAATAGAAATGGCAATTAATTCATCAACCCCAATTATTTTCATTTATTATATATTCTTCGTCTTCCTAGTCCAAGAACATAAAATTGCATTTTTGATAGATACATTATAGGTGGTGTACTCAGCTCTTTTGCATTCATGAGCGGCTGTATCTTTCTTTGTTTTTGAATTGCTTGGAATAGTGTCTTCCAATTTCGCTATATTCGCTGAATGGGCTTTATTTTTATGTCTATTAAGTTCAATTATATTAAAATTCACTTTAATTTACTCACCAAAAAAGAATTCTTAAGTAGTAATTACTGTTTTAAAGTTGGAAACGATTTATTGAGTGGCACACTAGTTAACAAGTGCATAATACAATGGGAGCTACACAGAAACTGCCCTTGAAGTTAATTGGATACATTTTTAACATTTCATAGAAGAGTATTGATCTTAGACATGATAAATTAAAAATACAGATTTTTGAGTTGTGTCAGTTTTGAAATACATGTGCGATATGTTGAAATAAACAACTGAAAATTAAAGGGAAAACAGATATTAATGATGGGAGTCAAGTTGGTAATTTAAATATGTACAATTAAATTGGACTGAATTATTTTCCAATTAATTGATTTGTAATGAATATGGGAAGGAGAATAAATTAGCTCCTATTAGCTATATTGTTGCTGATTTCTTTTTATGGCACCACTAGGTTTAAATCCCGACTAGACTTCCAAACTTTAGTTTTAGAATCTTAAGAATGCAGGGAAATGAATGAAAGGTAGATTGTCAGTGGGCTGTCCCCTTGAGCCTTTATTATTGGAAAGGTGCATTTTTTAATTGTTAGTAAATATGACTAGATAATTGAGGCATCAGTAAAAAAAAGAAAAAAAGAAAAAGATAAATAAGTAAAAATATAATTGTTGTCAATTAATAAATAATTGATAATTAATAATACAATTAAATGTATTATGTAGAATACACCTCCAGTTCTCTTGAGAGTGGCTTACTCTCTCTCTATTTTTTTTTTCTAAAGGAAATATCCCTTTTTTTCTCAGTGTATGATCCTTCTTTGGTGTGCAGTCATACTTTAGCCTTTAACCCTTTGCACTCATTTATTATAATCCGGTTATAATCCGGCAATATAAAAATACAATTCCACTCAGATTGTAAGTTCCACTTGTCTGGCACAGGACTCATAAGCCGGGTACAGACCTTTCAAGATCCTCTCTTGAAGATAATATTGTTTTATTGATATTTTTAAATTTTTTTGTGTCTGTATTAAAATATTGTACTGGAAGTAATAAAAAAAAGTTTAAACATTTTATATATATATATTATTTATGCATTTAAAAAAATATTTAGTATCATGCTACAGAAAAATGTAAAAAACGATCTGAGTGCTGGGGGATGAAAATAGTCTCAGCCACCTGAGTGAAAGCCACAAAAATAATTTGTTTTGGTAGTTTAGTTTAGAAAGTAATAATATTTTATTTAAATATGAAAATGATTTCCTAACTTTATGTTCTGCTATGTTTTTCTAAGGACAGAATGTAATACGTTCAGGAGCGCAGAATATAACACACCTTCACAGAAAGAAAAATACTGTCCTATTAGAATATAAATAATATGAATTATTATTTTATACACTGTAATATTTTTAATAATTGATTCTTTATATAAAGTAATAAGGAAGGGTGCAGCGTTTTATGTCTGACCTTGGTGTATTAAGTTCTGTAGAGCTTAACGTATTATGTTATATACAATGTATATAGTTTCATTCTAGTCTATCTTGTTTTATTTTTTAACAGAACTTGGAAAAAACTGAAATTATTATGTCTCCTGGAGATGAATGTATCCCTGCTTCCCCTGGAGGCTTTGGGGTATTTAAAATGATCAAGGATCAAACATCAAAGAGTGTTAATATTCCTGTTTCCTCTCCTGTTAGAAGGAGCCCTAGAAGTGTTAAGAAAAATTTAAGTGCTGACTTTCGGGAGCGAAGTACTTTAATTGTATCTCCAAGGAATAAGTTGAGATCTGTTAAACAATGCACTGATCAATTATCGCTCAATGGTTCATTGGTTGATTATGTAAAAGAGGGAAATTCGCAACTCGACAAAATTTGGTTTAATAATGATGATACTAAATCAAAACAGGAAAAAACCAAAAGCACTTCTCTGTTTAATTCTAGTAATGAAGTTTTAAGTGAAACTCCTGAACAGAAAGTCTCAACGAAAAGTGTATGGAAGATGAAAGAAGCAAGAGGACCTGCCGAAATTTCTGGAAACAAAAAGTTGCGTCAACTGAGATTAAATCTGAGTGTGAAAAATACAGATGTAGATTTGAGTTCATTGGATGGCTATGATGGAGGTTCATCTTCTAGCACTGATAAGGTTAATGTTGAATCTGGTAGAAAGGTAAAGTAAGTAGTTCTTTATTTTAATCATATTTTATACCTTTTCCAAGTTATATAAAAATTTTAATCTTGGCTTCAATTTGTTTTAAAGTGGGGATTTAGAGTCTGATGAAATGGATACACCATACTCGGAGGATTTCAAACCTGCGTCTACAAGTACTCAGAAAAATGAAGGGAAAGTAAAGAAGAATGCAAATTTGCCATTGCAAGGGTATTAATTTTTATTAAAATCTATATTTAATGAATTGAATATATGATTTGGGGTAGTAGTCGAAGTCATCAATTTGTAAAGAATCAGCCTGCATAAAAATATTGTTAAGTAGAGATAACTCAATTATTGAGAGCTCAAATTCCTTGATTGCTAAAAGATGATTATTCAAAAATAATGTTGGGAAGTTATATCCCTTCAAATTGAAGGAAATGACTAACCAGTTTTATCTTATAGAACTGTTTTACTTTACCAAATGAAAAAAATTGGTGAATGTTTAAAATATTAAAAAAAAAACAAAAAACCTATACCACTACAACCCATGAAGATTCTTGGGTCCAGTTCTTACGTAAGGATGTACTTTTACTGGGCCAACTGTTGTGGAAGGAGCAGATTTGATTGAAATCATGCTCAACCGCCATGTTTCCTCCCAATTATAAGTACCCACTTTACAAAGGCTAGGTGTGTCCTAGGAGCATCATCTGCCCTCAAAGTCAATCCACGGCTTACCTACCTTCAGTCGGACTCAAACTTGGGCCTGGGAGCATAGCAGCCAAGTGCCTTACCCACTGAGCTACCACCCTGGCTTATACCGGCTTCCATTTAAAATATTAAGAATATAAAATTCTTAAGGATCAAACATTAAATAGTATCAATCTTCCTGTTTTGTCTCCTGTCCCTTCGAAGTGTTTAAAAAATATTTAACTTCATACTTTCAGGACCATTTGAAGTACTTCAAATGTATCTCCAAAGAAAAAGTTGTGATCTTTTAAGCAATGTCGTAATAAATTATTGCTCAGTTGAAGGTGAGCGATATTTAACTCTTTTAACTGAAAGAGATCTCAAATAATTACCAAAAAAAAAAAAATTGGTTTATGTTCTTGAAAATAAAATTATTAAATATAGTTGCTAAGTGTCACTCACTCACTCACTGTTGGGCGCTACAGTCCTTGCAGGACCTGGGCCTCTGCCACCGTTCTTCCCCATGCCTCGCGGTCTCCTGCGAGACTCTTCCAGTTTCCTATTTCCATCCTTCTTATATCCTCCTCCAAGTCCTCAATCCACCGCCGCCTGGGTCTGCCCCTTTTCCTTTTTCCTCCTGGTGCACCATTTAGCATCATTTTAGGCAGCCTACAGGGCTCCATCCTTTCTACATGCTCTAACCATCTAAGCCTGCTCTTCTTAATAACACAGAGGATATCAGGCTCTCCGTACAATTCAGCTGATTCGGCATTGCTTCTGATTCTCCATCTGTGTTCTTCTTTAACAGCTCCAAAGATCATACTAAGGACTCTTCTCTCCCAAACCAGTAGAGCTCTTCTGTTTTCCTTGGTTAGAGTCCACGTTTCACTGCCATACATTGCTACTGGCCTAATTATTGTTTTTTATAACAAAAGCTTTGCCTTCCTGGAGAGACTTTTGTATCGGAGAGCTTTTTGCAGAGCATAGAAACATCTGGTTCCTGGTACCATTCTGCCCTTAATTTCAACTTCTAAATTATTGTTCTCCGTCACAACTCCTCCCAGGTATTTAAATGTGCTGCAGCTGTTAAACGTGTTTTCCCCTACATCCACGAAATCTCTTCTCTCTCCGGTCTGTCTAGAGGTTTTCATATACTTAGTCTTTTCATGATTTATTTTCAGTCCCAAATTTTGTGCTGCTCTCTTAAATTCATCTACAGCACCGGCCAGTGCTGTTTTGGTTCTCCCTGTGATGACTACATCATCAGCATAAGCCATATGTTGTGTGAGCCTATTCTAAATGGTGCCACCCGGGTTTGTTCTGATATTTCTAATGGCAGTTTCTAGGGCAAGGTTAAATAGTACCGGTGATAATGGGTCTCCTTGTCTTAAACCACTGTTAACCTTAAAGCTATTTGAGATACCCACTCTAGTTTTTATTTTACAACTTGTCCTTTCAAGGGTCATCTTTGTCAATCTTATTAGCTTGCTAGGTATTCCCAGTGTCAATGCAATGCCTCTGTCGACACTGTCATACGCCTGCTGGAAGTCAATAAAGAGATGGTGTAGGTCAACATTGTACTCGTATGTTTTCTCGAGCATTTGTCTAATCGAGAATAGTTGGTCTGTTGTTGACCGTCCTGGGCAGAAACCGCTCTGGTACTCAATAAAGAGGTGAAGTCAATAAAGAGGTGGTGTAGGTCAACATTGTACTCGTATGTTTTCTCGAGCATTTGTCTAATCGAGAATAGGTGGTCTGTTGTTGACCGTCCTGGGCGGAAACCGCTCTGGTACTCGCCTAGTAGTTGCTCACTCCTCTCCATCATCCTCCTACATATTGCTACCGACAGGGTCTTGTAAACTGTTGGCAGAAGTGCTATTCCCCTATAATTTTCACATTTCAGTTTGTTTCCTTTTTTTATTCTTTTTTATATATAGGAACTATAATTGCTTCTCCCCAGTCCGCTGGCATTTTTTCCTCCATCCATATATCCCATATCACCTTGTAAATCTGCTCCCAAATGTCTTCCCCTGTGTATTTTATTAATTCTGAAGGGATTTCGTCGGGTCCTGGAGACATTATTTTTCAGGGACAAAATTATGTCCACAATATCATCTCTTTCAGGTGGTACCTCCTCATCCATATCCTCTCCATTGTTAAATTGGTAAGCCTGTTGGAAGTATGCATTGCCTGTCTCCGGATTTAGAACCTCCTTAAAATAATGGAGTCACCTATCCTTGATTTGATCAGGCTCTGTGAGAAGATTCCCACATTGATCCAGACACATTTCTGTCTGTTGCGTAAAGCCCTGTCTTAGCCATCTAGCGCCCTTATAGAATTTTCGGCTTTCTCGCGCTTGAAAATGCTCTTGCATCTCGTCGAGTTTTCTCACCTCATTATGCTCTTTTCTTGCCTCGCATCATTCTTTTGGCATTTCTTCTTATTTCAGTAAATGCATCGTTTGTACTGCGAGTTTTCCTTTGGAGCATCTTCATTCGAGCCTCATTCCTTTTTTTTATAGCCCTCTCACAATCCCCATCAAACCATGGGTTCCTCCTTCCAGTCTTTCTCTCTCCTAGAACCTCACTTGCTGTGATCCTTATTGCTTCTCCTAGTCTCCTCCACCCTTCCTCAACACCCAGTTCCTCCACAGTCCACTGCCGGCACCAGTCCTGGAGTCGCTCTTGGTATTTCTGCCTAGTAGCTTCCTCCATCAGCACCTCCATCTCAAACCTGCATGTTTTTCCTTCCATTGTCATCTTCTTCCGTGCCAGGTATTGGTTATATTTCGCCAGAACTAGGAAGTGGTCCGAGCAGCAGTCCGCTCCTCTGTAGCTTCGTGTGTCCGTTACGTGTGAGCAGTGCCGTGTATCAACCATTATGTGGTCCAGCTGTCTTCTGGTTCTGTCACCTGGGCTTATCCACGTTTCTTTGTGAATATTTTTGTGGGGAAACATAGTAGTCGTGACTCTCATATCTTTTGATGCAGCGAACTCAACAGTTCGGAAGCCATTGTCATTTGTAGTCTCGTGCCTGCTATGCTGCCCGGTAGTGGGTCTATATATTTCTTCCTTGCCTATTTGGGCATTGAAATCTCCAAGTATGATTTTGGTGTCGTACTGCGGCATCTCATCACATATCTTAGCCAGTTGGGCATAGAACTCTTCCTTGTCTATCTCCCCTGCATCTTCACATGGTACATGTGCGCTTATCAGTGATAAGTTGCAGAATCTACCCTTCATTCTGATTCCGCAGATCCTGTCATTGATACATTTATATCCCAGCAGTGTATGTCGAATACTTTTTTTTATCATAAACCCCTGTCCCCCTACGATTCTCCTTAGAACCACTGTTTATTAATAAATACTTTTCATGTGACACCATTTCTGTATCACCCCATCGGATTTCCTGTAGCGCCATTAAATCCACTATATTGTTCCAGCACTGCTTCCAACGTTCTGCTTGCCCCCAGCTGTAATATACTTTGCACATTCCAGGTACCGATTCTAAGCCCATGCTCTTGTATGCTCTTCCTCCTCCTCCTCCTCCTTTCTCTCCTCCTCGACTCCTCTTTAAGACTTGATGTTGGTTGAGACCCCCCGTATCCGAATGGGTCCCTCCGGGGAATACATTTGTATTTTTAACCTTCATCATTCTTTCCGGCAGGTTCTGGACTGTACCTTTTTTTTATAGAGGTGAGGTCGCCTACCCCTCACTATCACAGTTGCTAAGTGTATGTTTGTATATTTGTATCGTGTCGTCTGTATATTTATAATAATATATCAGAGAAGTAAAATATGAACTTATATAAAGTTTATGTTTTACTTTTCTGATTTTTTTATCTGAAAGTAGATTAAATTCTCACTACCTAATTAATTTTTTGCTTGTATCTTTGTAGTATTATTTTTCTGTGTTAAATAAATTTTAAGATATTACTTGGAGCTTTGCTATAAATTTTATTTAAAACAATAATCAATCACTCCAAACAAAGTGATTATCTTCTTCAGTATTCAATATTTCATTGTTTTATAAGTAATTCTATAAAATCTATTTTATTAAAATAATTTTTATTTATATGTGTATTGATGAATTTGTTTTATAAATGTTTGTGCAGTTCAAAATATTCTCGAAGTCCAAATTATAAGTATAAAAGAGATACAGTACGAAAAAAAGCAGAACGGATGAAACTTGACGGTTGGGATTGTGAGCAGTGTGCAGAGGTAACATCAGTATATTTGTTTTTTAAATTTATTCTTCCAAATTGTTGAGAAGATATGAATTGAATAAAAATAGGTCTCATTAAAAATGTATTTTATTTTGTTCATTATCCCTTTTAGGGACTAAATTATTGGTTAATCAATTTTATTTAAGTTTATTTTAAGTTACTTAGATAAAACTGCTTTAATTCGAAATCTGAGTTTTTTACCCTTTATAGCTAAAATTCTTCTTTAACCAATAATCTTATTAAATTGAAGTTTTTGTTTAGGCTCTTGGAATTAAATTTATGGATAGTTTGTTGTAATTTGTTCATAATTAAATCTTAAGAAAAAACTTCTCAGTGTAAAAATTGTCAATTTTCTTAATTCAACATACTAATTTTTGAAATTAATATTTTCTGTTTTTGGTTTTTTTTTTTTTTACGTCTATCAGAGCGTTTTAATGAGGTTTTAGTATATTGAATTTGCTGACATTTCATGTTCTAATTCTATTGTACTTCTTTTGTTTTTGGAAATAGTATTATGGAGCTGTCGGCTTGAGTCCATCTAAAATGAAAGCAAGGATGAATAAATGCTCTAGACATCGAGATAAATTTGATAAGTTAAATCAGACTCCAGCAGGTATTTCATGATTTTTGTTTTTATTTTTTTAGATCTTATTATTCATTTATTATCAATTTATTTATTTTATACAGATCAATTTAATATCACATCTATTCTTTACAGACTATTGGAATCCAATATTCCCAGATACACAGGAATGTAGAGAGAAGAAACTTTATGTATCCATTCGTTGCCCAAGAGACAATAATGATAAAGATCATTTGTAATGTGCTGTAAATACCATTTTATGTTATAATTTTATTGTATATTAAATTATAAATAGTAATTGAATATAGTGGTATGAAAATATGAATTGAATTTATTTTTTGTACTGTTTCTAATTAAATTTGTTGGTTTATATTGATGATATTTTATTGTCCCCCATTTCTCAATAAGTGTCTTGTAGTTTGGAAATCATTTCAGATGCATTATATGTGAAGCTATTGGTTTTCTGTTGACATAATCTGGAAATAGTGTTTTTTGTTTATTTCTTATTAACTGAAGCATTCCTTAATGATTTATACAAGTTTAAATGAGATTAAAGCATACCAAATGAAAATAATATTTGATTAATTATTAGTTTGAATATTAACTTTTGGTGGTATTAGAGGTATTGGTTAAGTAGTTGGGATAACCGAGTGGGCTAAGACCTGTATAATAGTGCAGTGTATTATAGGTTTGCAATTATGAATTTATATTAATAATTAATATAGAGGGCAAGATGAAAGAGGGATGGCGACCTTATGATGTCCATATTAAGAGGAGTTAAGCCCTAAATCCTAAAGTAGGGTCTGAACTAGGCCAAACCTTTGGGGGCAGCCCCCTCGGTATCTGGTAGTATTTTGTTGGCAAAGTGTTCCCAGGAGACAGTTTGGATCAAAGAAATAAAAGATCCAAACAAAGGAATGCAAAAGCTAGTTTGTAGGGATAAGTGCTTATATAAAACAATGGCTCTGGAAGAAACACAGTTTGATAGACAGTTGGAGATGAGAGAGTTGAAGGAAGAGATGATCTCTTGGGTGGACGGAGCCTGGAGAGGCCGGCGGATGGTCTGATAGAGACGAGGTCCACTGTGCCGACTCAAGATCTTGAACACTTTATTGATAAGTACCCAATAATGTAATTGTTTTTAATAACTGGATAATTTTGAATTGTGTGCTGGCTTCATAGTTTACTATTTGAAAATCATTCCTTAGGTTGATATTAACTATAATCATAGTATTAAAAAAAGTATGTTCAATAATAATAATTATTATTCTATTACCTAAATGACACTAAGTATTTCTGAATTGGTTAGAATGCAATAAGTAGTATAAATCAGACATAAATAATTGGGGCTATTGTGTCACTAGGGACGATAAATAATATTAATATAATATTTATTGAAATTCCCAGTAGAAACATAGCAATAGATAATCAAAGTATGTTCGAGTGTGGTAAGCACTTGAATGGGTGTCCATCCTCGGAGGAAAGCCACACTGGCCGAGGATCTCAAGCAACTACTCCCACCCCTTGGTTACATAATGCCTGTCAGTCTACTGGAGGCAGCTCACCAGAGCCAGGTGTAGGAGTTATGGATGACCTTACCCTGTTTGTTTTATCTGGGTATTGCAAAGTATTTGTCTAGGACGTAGAACAGTGTCCGTCCCAGAGGTTTGTTTTCCAGATGGTCTATTCTAGAGAAAGATATATTGGTGTAAGTTGAACTTGAGTGTTGGAGCATACATTGGTTTAATGGGCGCTGGCAAGTTGGCCACAAAGTAACTTGCAATTGAGCAATGGGTGGTCTGCTTTGGAAACCTATGTAAAAACCCCAAAATGTATGTCTTTCTAGAATATTATTTTTGGATACCTAAATAAATGTAAAATAGGACTGTGGAACTTTTTCAATTATTTCATTTCCAGTATCTTTTTATGCCCTTGAAGTTTCACTTTTCTGAAGTGAAGGAAATAATACATTTTTAAAATTGTGTTAGCATAATTTTGCTAAACCCTTTGAACATGGCTATAGATGTGTATGGATTTTTTTAGGATTTTCATTTCTTGAAAATAAGCATAACCATGACTGCCACGAATTTTCATTTGCTTGCGTATCTAAGTTATATTCATTTCAGTAGAACTTTTAAAATTATCTACACTGAGCTAGGTTTTCTTTGGGGGTTCAAATCAAAGTACGGGTATCTGAGAAACTGTGTTATCAGTACGAATCCCGCCTCGGCCATAGGTTTTTTCCCATATTTCCACCAAAGAATGGATCTCTGCAGTTTTTCTTTTCCTCAAAAGTATGATCTAGTGAACTTCTTGCACTTCTTTCAAGAATCCATTTGTACATCCTGACTACTGTAAAAATAAAGCTAGTGTAGAAAGTATTGGAGCACCAACAACAATTTTGGTTTTACAGGCTTTTTATAAATTTCCCGAGAGTACACAGCTGGTTTCAATACAATGGGAGTAGACACTGGATTAAATATATATGGAAGAAATCACATTTCAGCTGTATCCAGAATAAATTATATTAATATCTGAAAATGCCAGAAAAACATGTGCAATATGTATTGAAAGACTATGATATTGATGTATAAAAAAAGGGGATTACTGCGGATTGTCCCTGACCTGTGAGGTATTACGGCAAGTAGTCTTAGGGACACTTATATGGCCCTATATATATTTACTATCATTCATCTTACCGATGGGGGGGGGGGGGGGGGGGAGGAGGAAAAGGAATTCCTGCTGAATTAAAAAAAAAAAAATAATAAAATAAGTTTTAGAAAAAAAAAAAAAAAAAACCGACTTCAAGATTAAACCTACATATACAAACTTGAACTAAAAAATAAAAAATAATATTTTTATTGCTTCGAAACAAAAACCATTAAATGACAATCAACGAAATTATCGACACTTATATACCTATTCACAGTTTATGATAATTTATTTTTGGAGTCGGTGTCAGCCAAGAAGGACAGTTTAAACCTGCCTTTGCAATACACTTTCGAATGGCCGGAGACAGCGGTGTGGCGGTGATGAAACAGTGGGAGGATCTTTAAAATTACCATTTCTTTTCAAATTCTGTTTGTTTTGGTTGGCACCGACTCCAAAAATAAATGATCATAAATTGTGAATAGGTAAATAAGTGTCGATAATTTCGTTGATTGTCATTTAATGGTTTTTGTTTCGAAGCAATTAAAATATTTTTTATTTTTTAGTTCAAGTTTGTATATGTAGGTTTAATCTTGAAGTCTGTTTTTTTTTCTAAAAATTATTTTTATTTTTTACTTTTTAGTGGTGAGTGTATTTTTGTTTACTCAGTCAATTCTCGATCTTCAAGCTACCCTGAAAAATAGTTTGACTTACTGAACAAAGAATTATCGAGGTTATCATTCCACTTATCTTCATGTAAATGAGAAAATTGAACACAAAATTGTTGAAATCATTACGTATATTTTTCATTAATATGTATGTTGTTTGTACATACATATAAAATCATTGATACTGAAAATTAAATACCCGGTACCAATTTATCATATAACTTTCAACTGAACTGCGCTTTTTTCTCAGGGTGCCTAAAAGTAGACTTACCGCCTTCCAGTGGCGATCTTTTCTTTATTCTTTAGGGTGGTTGAAAGAGAACTATGCGAAATCCGGAATTCACTAGCAACAGACGCCCAATTTCTTTCTCCACTTTACAAATAAATTTTAAATTTTCGTTAATTGAAGGAATTTTCAATAGCCACTGTAAAACCACTCGAGTGAATAACTAATAATAAGTGACTGGTGTAACTATGGACTGGAAAGATAAACAATGACGGGAAACAGGGAAACAAATTGCACATGAAATTCTTTTAGTTTGAGTTCGAGTTATAGAGGCGATGACTTCTAATATATAGTTCATTTCATAGAGGTGGTCCTAGAAGTTCTCTCTTTTGAAATTTCACCTCAAAGATTCGATTTCAGACAGAAAACGTCTCTTTGAGGTGAAATTTAAGCGTAATGTACTTCCTACCGTAGATTTTGTTCAAATTATTTAAGAATTCAGCTTATCGAAGTACGAAACATCGAGAGTTTATGTAAATTATATAATATTACATAATTAGAGTATATGTAAATTATCAATTTTTGTTAATAATTTAGATTTAGTTACCATGGAGATTTTAGATTATTATATGATTTTTATTAACTGTTTTTTTTTTTTCTTAAAAAAGTGCTGCGTTGATTTCAAAATATTTTTTAAGGGACCACCTCTGAAGTATGTCCTACCGATCTAAAAAAGAATCATCAAAATTGATTCAGAATTGACCGAGTAATCGCGTAACATACACACACACACACACAAAAAAAAAAAAAAAAAAAAATACATATGAGTGGAGAACCTCCTTTTTTTTTTTAAGTCGGTTGATAAATAGAATCGATAATGAGATCAAAAGTTTGCGTGAAATATAAAATTTGTTAAACTTCGGTCATGCAACCGTCTCAAATATTATTAACAGGTACAGTTTGAGAAAGCCGCCATAAAGTTTTTTTGGCATCGGATGATTATTTCAAATTTCATCTTTAGCCTGTTAGCTATAATTTTTCAACATAATGTTTTTAAGGATGCCTCAATATTTAAACTTCAACTTCCTCACTCCTGAGGCCCCCCCACACACAACCAAACCATCACAGAACCTACTTCATATTTAACAGTGGGCACTAAGCTCTTAGACTTAATTCGCTATCCTCTACACATTCTGGCAACCTCTTAGTAAAAAAGATCTATTTTGCAATCGTCAGTAAATAATACCCACTCCAAAAATTTTGTATTTCAGTATGAATTACTTTTCCTTTTTATCCCATCGGTAAAATGAATGGTAGTAAATATACCTTATAAGTGTCCGTAAGACCATTGGCCGTAATTTCACTCACAACACGGAGATAATCCACAGTAATCCCCTTCTTTTATACATCAATATCATAGTGTTCCACTACTTATTGTGCATATTTTTATGGCATTTTCCGATATTTATAATTTATTATGGGATATTTATTATACATCCCATTGTATTGATACCAGCTCTGTACTCTCCGGAAATTTAGTTAAAAAAAGGAGTAAAACCTAAATTTTGTTTAAGTATTGGTGTTCCAATACTTCTACACTAGCTGTGAGTCTAACCATATCCGTTGTTCTAAGAGGACATCTTGTCTAATAAAAATATATTTTTCATTTATTTTGAAATTAATTTTTTATTACTAGCACATAGATGTTCTCTATCTAAAATAATCTTGTAACACTGCTTGCTGTCTTCATGTCGAAGTAGCTAGTAACGTATTAATATAAGATCAGTATTTCCTTACTTATAACATTTCATTATGTTCGATGGAGAGAGAGATAATAGTACTTTATTTACATTTTTACAATTTACAATACATATTAAGTATGTATATCATGTTCCGGCATACATCCTCTACATGATTAATATAATTTTATTTATAGTAAATAGGCTTTACATTTCAAAGCTTATCTTTAAACAGTAGGAAAATAAGAAAAAAAAAACCACATAACAAAAAAAAAAATGGATAAATAAGAAGAAAAAAAATGAATATGTTCGATATTTAACTGGACGGTTTTATCGAGATTATTGTTTCCTATTTACACACAGATAATGAATAATTGAATTAACTTCATTATAGCATTTATTTTATAAATCTTATAAAACATTTGATCCCTATCAAATCTCTTACTGGTATTTCTAGTTAAGGTTGCTTTTCCAAAGATTCGACGGAAACATTTAAAAACCAAAAACCATCTTTTTGATATTTTATATTCTAGCCCTAAGTTCCTCCATCTTTCTTTTGAATATCTGATATAGATCAAATGATTATCATTTCTCCTCTAATCGATAACTGCTTCCTTTGAAAAATCCTATAAATTGGTTATACCAACTTTTGCAATATCGCTACAGATAAATACATGTAGATCTGTTTTTAAGTTTTAGTTCCACATTCTAGATGAATGCCTTATTTTGCAATTTTTTTAATGACGTTGCAAAATAGTGGTCTACATTTTGTGCTTGTGTTATTCTTAAGAGAACACATGTTGCAAATAAAGACTTCACCATTTCATAAATTGTTAGGTGTTTCCAAAAAACATTGTAACTTGTTGTTACTTGTAGAGTACCTATAAAATCTTCAAACTTTTGAAGATAGACGAGGGAATAAAATTATACTGAACTACGAAATAAATAATTATCAAGTCGATCAAAATAGGTTTTAATTTTTTTTCAAAGAATTTTTAAAATGGGCAGAATCCGGTTATCAGCTCTTTAGAAACGTTTTTATGACTTACGCAAATATTCTACATCAGCGTTTGGCTGGCGGGACACACATCGATTCAACTTGCTGCAGTTGGTTAACAAACTGTTTGGATATGCATCATGGCCTCATCGATTATAATCTATTTGTATTATCATCAAAACTATGTCTTACATAAGATATATACATTTCAAACCATTAAATAATAAAGGTTTAGTTAATTGGATTTCCTTTATCGGTTCATGGAAAATTTTTTGAAAAAAGGGGATATTAGATTTGTCATGTTGGACAGCCGTAGAAGGGAGGGAACATATAGCGCTGTAGGGTTGGCAGCACTCGGCGATGGGCCAGAAGCGGCCAGGACGCCGCTCGTGTGGCTGAAGAAGCGAACCTGAGGATGAACATTACCATGTTAGGGCAATGCACCACATAGCAGGAGCACTGGCTGTTTTCGTCGTACTGACTGGAAAAGTGAGTTTACTGCAATTTATCAAGTTCTTCTTACTTGTAATTTTATATATTTTCTTAGCTCTTGATCACGTGGTTATGTAAAATTATATACTTCATATATGTTTTTATGTTCAACTTATCATAATTGATATTATTTGGGTTTCTATAATGAGTGCTTTATTATTGTTGGATAGGTATGGGTAGAGTTGTAGGATAGTATTTGCATTAAAATACTGAACTTTATTTGAAGGTTGTGTTTATTCTCTGGAAGATCGATATTAGCCCATCTGGTTCATTTTATTAATAGCCATCCGCATCGGTCGATGCACTGTTTTTCAGTTATTGTTTTATTTATATATTATAAGATTTATAGAAAATAAGGTACATTGTTATGGATTTTTAACATTTAAAATTTAAACGGAGGATCATTTAAAGTGGAGATCTATCAGGTGTTGGAATCGTCTATTTGTTCATAACTGGTAAAATTTAATAGGCTGTTTGTCAGGTTGGATCATGTTTATTTGTGTGTATGGCTGAGCTAACCCAGTTCCCGAGGGCGATCAATACACCAAGCTGTCCGCTCCGAACCCTCAACCCTTTCCATAACTTGCTGCATTTTACTCTTATTTTTTGTTTTTCTGTTCTAGTTTCTGCCTAAATAAAAATCTGAACATACTTTTTAATTTTAATTATATTTCAGTTCCACTGGTCTTGTGTTTTAAGAAGAAATAAAATATTATCTTTTTACCTCTATACGTAAATAATGAAATTACAAATTACATATAAATACTACCACGAAATGTCATTATGACCCAACGCATTTGAAAATCTATTACCCTATATTGTTCCATTACATCATCACTATTTTCAATAACTTTCTTCCAATGAAAACAAAAATAAGTCCGTAAATTAATATAAAGGTGGAATTCACCTTATTTAAACGACATTATTAGTGGAAGTATCGATTGCTTTTCTTTTTTTTTTTTTTTTTTTTTTTTTTTTTTTTATGAAATACGAAATGAAAATTTATTGACAAAATTGGTTAAATCCTATTGAAACCCCTCATTTATTTTTCAAAAACGTATGTTCCTCACATTTTGTTTACATAGAACCTGTTTAAGTCCATTAGATGCCAAAAGTAGAAATTTCTTTTTACTATTGCTTTTTTTGAAACTTGAATCACCATTATAAACATTTTTAATAAATATTTAAAAAATATATAAATTAAAATGTACTATTACCTTTCCAGACTATTTAATAGAAAGCCTTAAATTCCTACATATAATTTAAAAAGGACTTTTACCACTTAAAAAAATATATGTATAGTAATAAAATAAACAATTACGTTTAATGGAAGATATTTGATTTATTTATTTTATTTTATTTTTTATTTTTTTGGCGCAGTCAGTATTTTTAAATGTCAGGCTGCAATGCAGGAGGCTCCGCAATTGCATAATTCTAATTTTAAAGAAATAAATTAAAAATGTGTGGCTTTGTATTATAACATAAGATGAATATTGTGGCAGATATGCCGTTATTTTTTACATTGCTACGGGCAAGAAACGAGATATATTTGATATAGATTTACAGGTTAAATAGTGACTAATTTTTACTGAGGTCAAACGTTCGGCTACAATTTATGGATTTCGAAACTATTGGAAATTTTCTATCCTAATTTTAAGACCCGACTATTATCTACGTTATCTAGGAACAAAATAATTATTAACAATAAAACTCAGTTGGTCTACATGCCAAAGCGCACTAAAATGTAGAATGAGAAGAGATAGTAAATTTGAGGCAATTGAGGTATTTTTACTATTTGTCTAGTGCTGGTAGTTGAAGTAGGTATATATTTGGTAGTAAATTGTCCCGCAGAAGCCGTAGCGGTAGAGACACTTAAGATACTCGACCTTAGTAATATTCTTTAGAGATGATGTGGTCAGCACCATGCTCCTATCGCTTGATTCATCCCTGTACTGTCAGGTAATCATTTTGTGTTTAAAAGGAACCAGGAAGCGTCTGTCAAACGCAAAACCGGACCGGTCTTACTCTGACAAAGCCTGATCAATCTCAACACATTAACCAGGGAAATGAAATCATTTGTTTATATAAACAAAGATCTATCATTTATAAATTTACGAAAATCTTCCTTTGAAGGTTAATAGTTCAATTTAAGTTAGTACTCAATTTCAAGGTAATTTGACTCATCCACTTCTTCACGACAAACACCGAAATAATCCCTCATCCAGGTAATTGCTGTAGGTCCTATCTTTTAGGTGCTTCATAAAAGAAGTGAATTCCAAGATTGGTTTAGATTTCGGTTGTTTGGAATCATGGGATTTCTTCAAAAATATTAATAAGTTTTACAATCAAACATATTAAACTCAATATTTACGTTCTTTATAAATTTAAATAATGTGATATTATTATACACAAAGATTATTTTTAATTTTTCTTGATTTACGGTAATTATTATTACATTTTTCTTTTCCAATTTTGCCAAAGGAGGTACGATTATAAACATACGTGCAGCATATAATCCTTACATACATTTATTTCTTTCCTCTACATGTTTCGGGAAATATCTTTCCCATCCTCAGGAGGAACCTTAAACCAATACTATATCCCTGTGTCACCACATGGTCCACTTATTTAAAAATGTTACATTCTTAAATAAGTGGACAAAGTGGTAACATAGCAATATAGTATTATTTTAAGGTCTTTTCTGAGGATGGGAATGTTATTTTCATAAACATGTAGTGGAATTAAGTAAATTTAAATAAGGAGTATACATATGTTGTACTAATGTGTTTATATCATGTTTATTGATTCATTTCATTCGTTACTTAAAGAAAGAAAAAAAGAAATGAATATATGTGATATTTTGTCACTCAATATGTACTATTATATAGTGGCTAAGAAGTTGGACTTGATTGCTTAATTATTCTACTTTTAGCAATAAAAAATTAGAAAAATCTTATTTTTAACTCAAAATTGATAATCTCCTTTTTCTAGTTATAAACAGTATTCACCCTTGGATAATCGATAGTTTACTTTACACTGTATATTTGTATTTTTTCACCCGAATTCATTTATTTGAACTTTCTCGATTCTTTTCTTGCAAAATCGATTTTTGTTATGAATGTCACGCTAGAGGCAGTAAGTTATTCCCTCCTTTCAATGGCATTTATCGAACTTTGTTTCTGGAAATAGAAAGAGGTCAGCTTTAAGAACTAATGGACTGTAAATGACTCAGCATAATTTTAATCTGCTCTATTACTGTTAATAACTCCTTAAACGGTAGACACTCTTGTTGAAAATTACTTTAAAAAACGGGCTTTAAGGTCACTAAAAATTATAAGATCTATAGAATAAACATGACTACCTAAACGGTATATAATAAAAAAAATAATTATATGATAGTGATTTTATAAAAACAACGCATGCATGCTACAAATTAGTTAAACAATAAATAAAATAGTACAATTTAAGTTTTTTTTAAAAGAATGTGACTATAAAAGATGCTGTAGCCAAGTTTATGTTGTTGATTGGCCATGGTTACTCAAGAGATAAGGCAGTAATCTGGATGCTGGATGAGTAATAAGAGCATTATTATTCTCAGTGAGAGCGTAATAAAAACCTTTTTGAAAAAATTTTTAATTAGTAGTAGTAATATTTAATAATTAATATCACAGTAATATAAATATAACCCGTAAAGAATGAAAGAGGGCAACCCTTCTTTAAAAGGATTTTCTTCGTTGTTCGAAGTTTTCTTCAACCAAACTCCTCCCTCAGAGGTTTCCTCCACTCACCGCTACCAACACCTTCTTTTTTCCTTAGTCCCCACCGCACCATACTTTCAGCCACAACATCTTTCCACCTGATGCGAGGCCTACTTCTCCCCACTGCTTCCCATTCATAAGCTATTTTGGGGATTCTTTTAATATGGTCGAACCATCTCGGTCTCCTTCCTTCCATTTCCTCGAGGATATTCCTCTTTACTTCCATTCTTTCTCTTATAATCTCATTTCGGATTCTTAGGAATTCGTTAAATCCAGAAATTAAAGCCAGAAATCTTTTGACCTGCAACGTTTCTAGAGGCCATGTTTCTGAGCTTTATAGCATTATGCTTTCTACTAGGGCCTTATATATTATTTTTTTAACATTAATACAGTACTCCAGAGGACTAAATTTAACATTCCAAAAGCTTTCCGTTCATTGGTTATTCTTTTCTGCACTTCCTCTATCGCTCTCCCATTGCTTTCGAGAATAGAATGATTAGGTAGCAGAAATGGTTGATCCTACTTTGTTAAAACTGGATAACTGTCCTCATCGTTTTCTGTTCACATATATTTTTTGTCGTAGTTAATCCTTAGGCCCCACATCTCATACTGTTCGTTTAATTTTCTGAACATATATGCGATATCAAATTCATCTTGTGCTACAATTACCTGGTTATCAGCAAATAGTAGCTAAAATAGATGTGTATTTTTCATTGGGATGCCCATTTTGCAGCATCTTTGTGAGCAATTCTCTAGACATCTATCAACATATACCTTAAACAAAGTCGGGGACATGCAACATACTTGAAGAAGGCCTTTGATATTTTCAGATATAGTTGCAATGTTTAACAATCTGGTATCCATGATAGCCCGCAACCTCAATGGTAGAGGACGTTTTGAGCGGTGGCTCTTTCGTTATGGAACTGCAATAGTTGTATGTCCGATGGTTATTTTATTAATTTTCTAGCACTAATAAAAGTTATTTTAGCATTTTACTGGACTGGTTCTGTAATAAAATATTTTATTTCCTTAAGATTATATCTAGTAACAAGAATGAATAATGAAATGATAGCTAAATGGAGGTCACAGGGTCGCGACGATCATCATCACGCTAGGAACTTGTAAGTAGAGAAACAAGAAGAGTGAATATTTGAGCATATGTGTCGTCTAGTTGCAAAACCGGCCATCTCCAAAGACCAAAATTTTTCAGGAGAGCTGATTTTCTGTTACATCACGCCAAAACGAAGTAGGAAGAAAATCTCTTCGGTTTTTAGTGGCACAAGGGTAGTGTGTTTGAAAGCACATTTTGAAATAGAAGGGGCAAGTGGAGGGGGTGAGTTACTCAATTTTTTATTTTGGATTTGGCCGCTTTTGCAACTCATTTTGGAGCTGGCCGGTTTTGCAATGAATTAGAACTTAAAAATAATTAAATTTAATGAAAATATTGTTTTTTTTTGAGATGCAAATGAACAAAACTTTCTTCAATAAGTGAATATTAATTTAAAAAATATAAATTAAAAAACTGAAGGCTGAACGATACTCGATTTTCTCTAACTTTTTCTCAATTTGGGTAAAAACCCGATCTGGAGGGGTTTGTTTCTTCTCCATGTTGCATGGTCTCTTTGTCTTTTTCTTGCTAAATTAGGTGGAACTTATTCTACAAACTTCTCCATAAAGATCGAATGAAAAGTGTATGAAACGATAAAGGCATAAACGTTAACTACAGGAAAAGCAGGAGCAGACTGATAGTTACCTGATAAGAGGCCTTCTTGAACTGAAACAACAGCGCGATCTAGCGGATGTGGAGATGGCCGGTTTTGAAACTCACTCACGGAAGGATTTGGCTGGTTTTGCAGCAGGATGTGTTTTTCAAACGCAGGTTTAACAAGGATTTCACGGCTTTTTGCGAGGTTTCTTGTTTTCAATAGATGGAAAATGTATCTTAGGACTCAGAAAACAGAAAAAAGGTATTTCTCAAAATTGAGGAGTTGGCCGGTTTTGCAACTAGACGACACATATCATGTCTCAGCTCATATAATTTTTTGAAAAAAAAAGAAAGAAAGAAAACAAGGACTATTGTATTAAATCACTCGTACACACCGAAAAACAAGATAAAACCTTAAATAGTATTAAAAGGGATGCTTCCTACAATTCCATCAGAAGACGTGACAGCTGACTTACATAATCAAGATTTAGAGACGTATAAAATATACCAAATGGAAAAGAAAACAGAAAATGGACCGATTAAACTACTCTTATCAGTAGTAATTCTTGAGAACAATTACCAGTTAACGAAATTAAATTCCATTAAATATTGCTGTAACATTGTAATAAAATGGGATAAATATAAAACAAATAGAGATGTAAAACAATGTTACATCTGTCAAGAATTTAATCATGTGTCATGAAATTGTTATAAGAAACAAAAATGCCTTAAGTGCGCAGAAAATCATCTGTCAAAGGACTGTCCAAATGTATTAATCGATAGTTTTATTTCAAAATGGGGTAATTGTTCCGATTAACGCTTCTCAAACTTTTCTCAATGTTCAAAATACAGAATAAATATTGAAATATAATTAAGTAAGAAAAAAACTGCTCTAAAAGATATACCTAGAAATACTTTCCAGCTTACAAACCAAGCATTCTAGACTCTACCAACCCCAACATCTTCATTCAGTGATTGTTTTAAAGAAATAATAAATATTTTTATTTCATTTAATTTAGGTTAAATTATCTTGAACTTAAAAAAAATTATGTCGCAATTAAAAAATGCTGAATATTCATGATTATCTCCGCTCATTGCATTAAACTGTCTCAATTCGGACCACAACCCTTTACCGAAATTAAAGAAATTTCTTATTCAAAGAGGATGATTGGCCAAAATTTCGTAAAACATGAGATTCCCAAAAAAGCATAAATCCAATAATTAAAAACACTCACGACATTGAACGTTACATTAACAACCTAAAACAGCACACCAAACTCTCTATGAAAGCCTCTATACCTCAAAAATCGTTCAGTTGTAATTCTATTAACACTAATAAAAATTAAAATAAAACTAAAATATTTAACTCCATATTAAGGTACAATTACTTCCCTAAGCTTTCAAAAAACCTCAAACACTATTCCTAAACCAAATAAAGACCCCAAAAATTATTCAAATTACAGACCTATTAGTTTATTAAACATAATTTCCGAAATCTTTGAACGTTTATTATTAATCCGTATCCTCAATCACACCAGACAGAACAATCTGATTATAGAAGAACAGTTTGGATTCAGGGCACATCATTCCTCTGATGAACAACTGGCTCGGCTCGCCGACTTCATTAAGAAAGCATTTAACGAAAAAAAAACAAACATACAGAGATGCTTTTGCTTGATCTAGAAAAAAACATTTGATAACGTCTGGCACACCGGTCTCATTTGTAAACTGATAAAAAATACAAATTCACATTCACATTATCCACTCATTCCTCTCCAACAGGCAGTTCTATACTCTAATAAACGCATCCTCCTCCAAAGTATTTACCCTTCTTGTTGGTCTTCCACACGATTCCTGCCGATCTCCAACACTTTTCAACATGTTCCTATCTGACTTACCGACCAACCCTAATGTAATAATATCCCTATACGCAGATGACACAGCCTCTTACTGCATTGACATTCTACAAAAAGCTTTAAAAAAACAAAACAATAAATATTGCCAAACATGGAAACTGGAAGTAAATCAGAAGCCATTATTTTCACAAAACGCAGGCCACTTATAGACAAACATATAACTTTTAACGGAGACAATATCCCTTGGTCCAAATCAGTAAAATACCTTGGTTTAACGCTAGACAGATCTCTAACTGATATAGACCACATAAACAATAAAATAGACAAAGTAAAAAAAAAATCATATACAAGATGTTCTCTTACTTCCCCCAAAAATCTAAATTTAGTCCCAAAAACAAACTTATATTGTACAGAACAGTTATTCAAGCCTAGACGTATTCTGCCGCCAGACGTACACGTATTATGCCTCACCCGTGTGGAGGATTCAAAACTAGTGTATGAGGATCATCAATGATTACCCTCGGTATACAAACATATCAACAATGCTGCACGATCTTTGTCTTATCCCTATCAAACTTCACCTCTATGATCAAACCAAAACATACTTTGGAAAAACAACTTCAGAAAATTCGCTTATCCGAGAAATCGGTTATTACAATAAAACATCACAAACACGCACCAAAGAACGAAACATGTACTCCTTGCTTAATCTAGTTAATACTTCTCTTTTCACCTATGTTTTAATATTTGTTATTATACGTACATTTTTTTTACAATTTTTTATAATTGTTGTATATGATGTATGATATGTACATATATGCTATTTTATTTTATTTTATTTAATTATTAAATAATTTTTTTATTATTATTACTATTTCTTCTTATATATGAGTTTTTTTTTCTTATTTTTCCTACTGTTTTGAGATAAACTTTGAATTGTAAAGCCTATTTACTATTAAATAAAATTATATTAATAATGTAGAAGGAAGTATTATGGAACTTGAATACTTCGTATGAAATGTAAATTGTAAAAAATGTACTAAAAAATATTAGGATATTAGTTTTTAGAGAAAAAAATATGTCGAATCAATGTTCAAAAAAACAGGAAAAAAAGAAAAGAAAAAAGAAAACAAAATAAAGAAAAAAAAGAAAGAAGAAAAAACATCAATTAATTTTTTTAATTTTATTTTTATCTTCTGCATGGTTTTTCTAACATGGTTTTTTCTAACTGTTAAGAAAAATATTTTACTTTAATAACCTAAAAAGTTAAAGGAATTGATGAAATATTTTCAGAGCTGTTGTAAGCTTGTCTCATTTACTATAACTTAGGGTAGTCTCATGGAGGCAAGTAAGAGGATTTTCACATGGTTTTGAGTTTAAGAACCCGTTCCCAACGAAAAAGGGTATAGACTTTGTAATTTGCTTTTACGATTTATTCGGAACTATAGTTACCGGACTTTCCCTCTTATAAATAAATTAGGAGGCTCCTGATTCTTTGATCAAAACATTTTATAATATACTTTTAGACCTTTCAACTATTATTTTTCATAAGTTTTTACTTGCTATAAATATTGATGCGATTAAAAAAATAGTTATAATATTCACCAATCATCATAACAATCATCATCATCATCTTTTTTATTCCACAGTACCATTTGCTATTAATTATCAACTTTTAGCTTGATTAGTTTCGTGTTAAAATGATTCGCGTGTTCTTGCCTGTCAAGGGAGGGTCGCTCGATGTTAAGAACTAATGACATTTAGAACTTTTGTAGTTATTGAACATCAGGTGTCCTCATTATTGTAGCTTTGCTAAAAAACCAATCCCATTATTTCGGTATATTAAGAATAGCTTACATTTGGGGAGTATCAGATACAATAATATTATTTCTTCCAAATAATTATTTGAGCATTTCAGTTGACAGAATGTCTGACTGCCGCTTTTACGAAAATGATATTTTATCATTACGTTAATATGCTTATTAAATTGTATCAAATAAACCGATTAAAACTTTTGTGTTGGTTCTTTAAATAGGAATTTTGTTTTTTTTTAAATTTCTTTTCAGAAGAACAGTCAATATTTTTCAGTTGACAGAATGGCTGACTCCTTATTTGTTTATATTGTTTAACGATCGACCTCATGTCCTTCCTTTTAATTCCAACTGAATGTTCTTAAAATCAATAATACCTTTAGAGATGTTTATGTTATTACCTCAGTTCAGTTTAAGTTGAGCTTAGAAACACATCTAAAACCACGACCACAGGAAATTTAGTTAAATTTGACTATAGTTGACTAGTCAATTATCAAGAACTATAGTGACGACATTGATTCTTCGGTTTAAGTTTTGCTCACATGAAAAAGGCAATGAAGACAAAAAACATCATGCATGACGACTTGTTATTAGAAGAGAATGTTTTTGATTAACCATCTACAACAAAATGTATCAGTTTTATTAATTAATTTATTATTGCATTATTATTTATTGGCTTAACATCCGATGGATAAGGTTGGACAAGAACAATCCTTTCAAAGTATTTATAAAATGGAATTTTATATTTATTTATAAAGTGGAAATGTTAGGAAAAAAATAAAAAACCAATGTAACTGCCTTTAGTAAATCATTTATTGTATCCAACTTCTCGAACTATATCACTCGAGAAAAAATAAACATATTAAATATGCTTAAATATATTCCACCTATTCACCATTAACATTACCATAGTCTAAAAACAAGGAGATCGTGATCAAGTAAAGAAAACGATGATATTGTGTGCTATATATGTTACCGGTAAAACCCAAAATTAGTGAAAACTAGAATTCTCTTGATAGAACTAGATTTATAAAAGCTCGTTCGTAAAAACTAGTATTAACCACACAATAACAGCATTCACCGAACCCTTTTTGGGAAAACAGTTAATCACTGAAAGATCCTATTTCAATGGTTTTTACTAACTATAACTAGTTTCAGCTGAAGAAAAAACTAGGTTTTGCCGGTAATACTTGCACTGAACTTTAGTTAAAACTAGTTATACCTAGTCATATCGAGTTCATACAAGGTAAAATTGGTGATAAATAGAATTATCAAACAAACATGGATAGTTCTAGTATTGGCTAGTTAATACGTTTTTAGAAGAGCTTTGTAAAATCTAGTTTTATCTAGAAAAATCCAGTTTTAACTAATTTCGGGTTTTGCCGGTAACATGTATAATGTAAAAATATTTAATTTTTCATTTAATAAATAATTTTTTGTTGAGTATAGTTACATTTCTTTTTTTTTTTTTACAAATACCCACCCGACATCAATAATAATGATAATTAAAAAACAATAGAATTATTATTTACTAAACAATAGTTTGTTTCAGTCTTCAGTTCGCAAATTGACCAACTCCATAAAATTCATCTTTTCAATATTGACTTTATTCAGCATTGAATAAATGATTAAGAGCACAATTTCTAATTTAGTAAACTGTTATATTTTAAAATTGCGGCCATAGGTTTACAAAATAAAAAGGTAAGAATTTTCTAAAGAGAAATATTATTAAAAGTGCTTTCCTGAAAAATGTTGAATTTAGTGTTAGTCATCTGTCTACTGAAAGGCTCATTTAGTTTATAACAATGGCGAGGGTCCATTCTCGTTTAAAACTCGTTCGGAACTAGGCCAAACCAACCGTAAAACCTAATGAAGTCTGGATTGGTGACAGTGTGAGACCACATTTCACCGACGATTAAAAAAATTGTTTAAGGCAGATTTGAGTGTCAGTATCGATTATAAAATATATTTTATCAATGATGAACATATGTGAATATGCTTTGGAGGAAACCGGTGAACGTAAGTTAGAAAACTTTTAGGAGAAGTGGCTTTTAGTTGTGAAATTGGTTTAGCGAACAAGGCTACCTTCAGCAAACTAAATCAGCTGTTAAAATGGCTCCCTGGTTAGTTAAAGCACCGATAACTAAATCATGCAAGTTGAAAATATCGGTATTGGCTTGATAGCCGCTCTACTTTCTCATTCAATTCACTCCCCAACTTCCCCTTGTTTTGACTCCTAGTAGACTAATTATTAAAAGAGAAAAATCAAGAAGGAATCCATGAATTCTAAAGATATTTATATCAAAAGTATTTTTGATATTTAGGCTGTAAGTTCACAGTTCAAGTTAAGTGATTCGGGAGAATTGTAAAAAAACAATAACTTTCATTGGCAACGTTTCGGCTGTAACATTGATCAGAACATAAAAAATAAAATATGGACACATAAAATTGGTTCCTTAGATACCAAGATTGTAAAATTCAAGATTACAGGTACTCAGCTATTATAGAAAATTTAATGCTAAATCTGAAAATGTGGTCAAAATTTGAAATATATTTAAAGAAAATGGAGATATTACAGCTTTTATGGAAAAAAACACCTCGATTCCTCAAAAAGGTCTTTGATTTATCATATATCTGCAACGGATTGGAATATAAAGGTGAGCTCTGAGGCATTTTGCTACATTTTTGATCTAGTTTCACCTATTTTTTTTTTTTACTCTAAGAGATGCTCACCCTGTGAATATATATATATATATATATATATATATATATATATATATATATATATATATATATATATAACATAAAATTAGAGTTGAAAATTAAAAACATATAATGATTCTAGACTTTTTCAATTTTTCGTTTTCACCAACTTGTAATTAGTTTTCATTGTTTTCTGTATACTTGTTTATTATCTTATTTCATTTTTCCCTTTCGTATCTGTTCCATAGCCCCATTGATCGGCTTAGATATTTTGTACCAAAATATCGCTATTAATAAAAATGTATTTAAAAATTCATATTCAAATTAGCATGATTGATCCTTCCAAATATAAGCCAACTAGCCATTTAACAGTCAAATGCTACTACTCCAATCAATGTCATCAGTTATATCTTGGCAACCGAAAATACGTTTGGAAAACTTATTTTGTGTAATTACAGTTACAGGAGGTCTGGCTCAATTAAGGCAAATATATATCGAAACCTGTAACTCAATATAAATATTTGTATATAACTATATTTTTTTAATTTTCTCTACAAGTTAATAAACATGGTTATGGAATGAAACATTAAAGTTTTTAACAACTTTAATAACTAAAATTAACTGACAAGAGGATGTTTTGACTTGTAACTCACAGATTTGAATGCCGATTTTTTTTTGGAGGTAGTAGGGACCTATTACGAGGACGTTTCAAATTTGAAGTTGAGATTTCATCTACAACTTCTAACGGCCATAACAACTGCTGTATTCAACCGATTACAATAGTAATAGCATCACTAGAATCAGCGTACATTCTGTTTTTTATTCATGTATATAACATTAGGTTTACTCCAGATTTTAGTGGACAAAAACTGCCATAAAAGGTGTAAAAGTTTTTAGTTAAAAAAAAGGTGAGGAAATTTTTTTAACTAAAAACTTATAGCATTTTCAGATTCCTCATCTCAAAAAACAATTAGAAACCATATTTGGCCGAACTTAAAAATTAAATTTTTTTACCCTTAAATTTGATAAGATTTTAGAAGGTAGAGCAGTCAGTTTCTGAAAAAAAGTAAATAATTTGCGCTATCTCACATATTTCGCCACCGATTGAAACAAAATTTTAAGAGTATTTAGAAGCCGTAAACCTGCATAGTTTAGCCCACGGTAACTAGAACAAGACGGTAGTGCTCACGAGGTGGATGCGCAGTGGATTGCCAGTCAGATGACGTCACGTGGACCGACCCTCCTTATACGAGACACAGCGCTCTAGTATAGTTAGCTATTTGAAGTCCGTTCTGTATCTGCCACTATGACGCGACAGTTGGGTTTGTAGTGTTCGGATTTTATCGATACCGACTATTCATCTCGCTTCAAAATGCCGAGTTGTACAAACCTTTCAGATAATACGAAGAAACTGAAATTGTCATTTCACGTTTTTTCAAAAGCAAAGATCATAAGCATCGGCATCATTTTTACAAGCGAAAAGATGAGATCAAAACTAAAACATCCCGAATTTGTTTGGAAAATTTCTTGGAAAGCAATTATGAAACATTTGAAATCGGGATTATTATAATTATTATTATATAAACCATCTTTTAGACGAAGGATTTAGTACTACGTTTGAGTAGCATGTTAAGCAAGTATCTAAGGATATTTTGTTTGATTTAGTAAACAAACAGAAAGAAGGAGATTTAAAGTATGCATATAAAATAACTGAACATCATTTATTAGTATCGGGAAGCGAAAGGCAAAATGTAAGCTGAACTATTGTCCAGAACTGTGGCTAAAGCAGTATCATATAATTTCCCAGGTAATGACCATGTAGTTGATTTTATTAACACTATTAACGACGGGTTTGATGTACTATACTCGAGACTTGCTCACCATCCTACTAATAAATTAAAAAGTGTGCACGGTACTAGTTTACAGGACCAGGATGTTACTTTAAATAAGTTGTATGATGTTTATTTTTCTGGCAGAAAAATAGGTAAAAAAGAACTATTGCCTTTTCGAATAGGCTTTATGGTTTCAATTCGAAGTTTACAGTGCTTATTCAAGGAGCTAGAAGCCGAAGGTTATTAATATTTATTAGGAGCAAAGTGTATTCAAGATGTTTTGGAATCGTAGTTTCTCTAATTTGAGGATTTGGAAAGTTTTACGACCACCCCCTTCCCACAGCGGTGACACATCGAATAAAATATCTGTTATTGAGCAAAAGTGCATGTGATACATTAAAAACAGATAATTGTGTTGCTGAGCAGTGTAAAACGTTAAGTGTTGAAGTTCTTAAAAAAAATTGACTTGGCAGCACCAGTACAAGATTGTGAAACTTCAGACTTGAAAGAAGACAAGTTGGAAATGAACGATGTCCATAATGAAGAATTTATTTCCATTGCGGAATCACTGGTTGATCAGTTGACTGAAATCACCAATAACAAACTAGTTTAGTCCAAAGATAATACAGATTTACTGAAAATGTTAGCTGGTTATGTAGCATACCGTGTTAATAAAAAAGGCCTTAAGACTGATTTTCAATATAATTAAAAAACTGGAAACTCAAACAGTTCTGAATGGGGTGCCCTAATAAATCCATCATTAAAGTGGTGAACCAATGTTTTAGAATTTGAAAAAGACTTTCAAGGATTTCACGGTGATGGCTTGAATAACAGTCCTCAAGTAATGAAGAAGCTGATCGGTACAATAAAAGGGAAGTTAAGTGAAGTGGACGATTTTGCTATTGCAACATATGTCAGAACTTGATCCTTTATAAGAATGAAAGAACTAAACAAGAAGAAAGAACTGAAAAGAGCAATGAAGAAAGATGAAACTTCTGACACTGCACGAAAAAAATCAAAGAACATAAAAAAAAAAAAGTAAAGAGTTAATTATCGATTCTCATTTTCTTACAATTTAACCCCTGAACCTTTTTAAAATACAGTTTTGTTGGGACGTTTCACTATTAAGACAAATTGAGTTCGATTGTACTTGAAATACCGTTTAAAGATATCGAAAAACCAATTATTATAAGTAGTTGTTCAGTAGTAAATTAGTTTAGCCAACAAAACTTAATAAAATAAAAAAATTCAAAACAAATTGCTTGGCATGTAAGTCATTGTTATTGAGAATAATATTAGTCTAAGTACTGTAACACGGATTGCCAACCATAAGCTTGATAAAATCGAGGAGGCCGGCTTGGTGCAGATGACGTCACGGCCTCACACCCAGATGCGCGTGAGCCCTACCGTCTAGTTCTAGTTACCGTAGTTTAGCCCAAATCCAGAGGTCACGGGGTTTTTCCTCATCGAGATATCTCAAGTTATAGCTGACCTCGGAATTTTTTATTCATGTCAGTTTTTGACCACTAAAATCTGACCATGAGGCGGGAATTTAATATTTAAATAATATTAATAGCTACAACTCAGTAGGAAAAACATCTTATCTGTATGCCTCCGAATGCCTTGTAATGGCCAGGAAGGGCCCATATTTCGGAAGATGAAGATCAAGGGGAGGAAAATCCTAAGGAAGATATTAGAACCTATCAGGGAGGAGAATGGTACCTACAGGATACGAGTACAATGATGAGCTGTATAAACACCAGGAGAATATCCAAACATGCATAAGGAAAAGGCTACTGGCGCATATTTTTGCCTTAATTTTTTTACAAAAGGTGAGATCTATTTGTAAAAAACTACACCTGGCCCGCATGAATTCCAAACCATTAACCAACAGGATCTTCACAGTGGTAGGTGGAGGCAGGCAAGGCCTCTAAGAACAAGTGGATCACATCAGTGAAGTCAGATATGGAATAACAAGGGATCCCACTGAATAAAACACAATACCGACTGCAGTTCCCGCAAGCCGTCCGACAAGGAGTTTTCCCAATGTCCCTTACCAGTAAGATCACAGGGACAGAGGAGAGAAAGGTGGCTAGTTGTCAGAAAATGAAGGAGGAATACTGAGAGAAGGAGAAGATCTTCACCGAAGAGTACATACGAGCCCAGTGCTCCTCAGTAAGCTTAAATGAAAAAAAAAGAAAAAAAAAGTCAATTTTTTTTTTATTAATGAGTAGGTAAAAATAATACCTAATGATTACGAGAGATAACTGACAGTTACTTACTTGAAACCAACGACAGCCTGCCTCCCGTTGGGAATCAGAGCCGAAAGATATATAAAAGAAATACAACACCTCGAACCTACAACCGATGATTTGAAATATCCACCATGGACTCTAAAAATTCCAACAATAGATTTAACACTCAAAAAATATTCGAAAATTAGCACCTCAGATATAATATACTTAACGGAATTTAACAAAATAAAAGAAAAATACAACAACTTTAAACTCATATTTACAGATGGCTCAAAATCAAATAACAATGTTGGGTGTTCCGTTGTTTTGGACACTACGATTTTGAATTACAAACTTCCGCCAATCAGAAGTAACTTTACAGCGGAATGCTGGGCGGTTACTGCGGCGTTACATTACGCTATGCACCTGGAAGAAAAAAATGTTGCCATATTTACTGATTCCCTTTCTGCCATAATATCTTTTCTTAACATATATACGAAGGATTCAGGCATAAGAAAGGCACAGGCATATGCCTCAATGCTAAAAGATTCACAAAGAACTTGGTGCTTATCTGGATACCATCCCATGTGGGGATAAAAGGGAATGAAGCCGCAGACGAAGCAGCCAAGCAAGCAGCCATTTCCTCGCTAGAAATCAAAACAATCTATACCCCTTCGGAAGTTAGCAAGTTTTTAAAGTATTTAGCCAGGTGTACTTGGATGGAATTATGGCATGAAACCCAGGCAGATAATAAATTAAAATAAATTAAAAGTGACATCAAACAGTGGTATACATCGTATCGGAGAAATAGAAGAGAAGAAGTAGTGATCACTAGATTGAGGATTGGCCATACTCGCCTCACACATGGCTACCTTATAATGAGAGAGGCCTCACCGAAATGTTTATACTGCCAGTGCCAACTAACGATCAGACATATTCTGGAGGAACGCCCGCTTTACGAAACTTTTTTTGAACATGAACGGCTGGAAAGAAGACTCTCGGTAATGCTTGGAGATAACAAATGCAATATCGACAAAATTATCACATTTTTGAAACAAGATATCTTTTTCGGAAAAATATAATTTAAAAAAAAACAACTAAGGAACCAAGACACTAAAGACCATAGAAGTTAAGTGTCCAAAAACAATAAACCTACCTACCTACCCAATTAGTCCCCTTAAAAAATGTAGCATGTTTGAAAAGGAAACATTACCATATTTAGCGGGTTGTAAAATGATACTTAAAATCTTCGTGTGCGTAATAGTTATTTATAAAAACTTCGTTTATACAAACATATAAAAAAAAGAAAAGAAAAAAATCTTTAAGATGGTATCTTACTGATAACTGACTTCAAAGCTCCAGCAGCAAACAATTAACTTTTTAATATAATTAAGGAAATATTGTGATTGTATTGATTATAAATGAAAAAAATATCAGATACCTGCTTGGTTTTTTTGGTGAATTAATAATTTTTTTAGGATTTTGCAGTTCACTATTATTACATGCTACTTATTGCTATAAAAAGAATGAGTTAAGCAAGCTGGGCAATGCTACAAATATTGTCATTATCGGGTGATATAGCCTTTGTCATATGAAAAGCTGTTTTTTTTTCTCTTATGGTCAAAACTAAAATAGACGTGACTTTTTTAATTGACATGTGTAACTGAACCATAATTTATTATTATAAAGTAAAGTAAAATTAGAGCTAGCCATAAAATCAATATCTAACTCTATTAGTTGATTTTTCATTGAATTTACAAGCTTCCTATATGTTCTCAACACCAATGACAGAAAGTACACCCCTAATTTCAAAAGGGAACAGTAGTGCTATTTATAATTTCTACAAATCTATTGTAAAAATTTTCATACAACCGATTATTTGACAAACTTAAAATTTTAATCTACCTAATCAACATTCTACTAACAAATTTGGCTAAAACATGAATACGTCTTATCTGAATACTTAAAGAATTTCAGCCGCTCTTGCTCATATGTGTGGCTAAAGCTGCTTACCTTAATTTGACGAGATAGGTAACCCAATGTATTTAAAAGAATAAGTAATAGAAATAGTCTTTATAACTAGGACTATCGAGTCTCCTGAGAAGGATATGTCGGCCCTGTCTTTGAGTTTAGGGAAGAACTTCTACAGGTTCCAGGAAGTCATGGGACATCGATTAGAAGTGTCGATTAAAATGGTTTCTAAAAAAACGTTAAAATGAAAAAGCTTCCTAAAAAACATTTTCTTCTATAAGGCAAGGTAGATCAAGATAGCGTCCAAGAAAGATATGGACGGATGCCCCATATGCACTTCAACGGTATGGATTTAAATGGTGGAGAAAATAAGCCGTACACAAGCCGAGTACGAATGATATAAAAAAAAAAATAAATCTCAGACAATATATAAAACTTCCCAGATTATGAAATTGAAAATTTCGTGTGTAGAGCATTTATTTAGGTTGTGAGAGTGCTTTGGAGGATAAAAGAAACTGTGGATATTAAATTTAATTCAGTCAAAAAAGTTGCTTTGTTGGACTACTCATTTCATCATGTGTACTATACCTACACTTCTATGTATAGAATTTATAACAACTCTGCTACTGCAAGCTAAACGTCAATTTGTGGAAGATGTGTTATTTTTGAAGATTCGTTATTGGATGACGGAGAAATAAGATTACGATTTCAAACCAAAGAAATAAATTTTTCCCTAATGACAAAAAAACAAAACACATCTATCTTTAACAATTGAGCACTTTTTTATGTACTAGATTTACATTACTTCGTACAGAATTTAAAATAATGTTTTTCAAAAAACAAGCATCGATACTGCAAGCATAGGACGCATTCGCTGTTGGAAAATGTAGAAACAGTTTCACAATTTCATGCTGCTGAAGCTGAAAATCCGAAATTATTATCATTAGAAGCAATTATTTTCCAATGCATTTCATATTACAGTTTCTCTTTTTACAGACCTTAAATTATGTTATTATAATATTAAATAATCTTATTCATCCAGTTGACTTCAGACATGGATTTAGGTGGCAATATTTGAATATCCTAGTGTAGGGAGGACGGTGGAGTACATTTGCTAGCTCCGCAGGTTGCTCCCGAGGGCCTCATCGAGTGTCCTTGTCCTTATTGCCTTCTTCCACCCGAGATCTTATTACCTCTTCCCTTTCAATCCTTTCTTTCTGAAGTTTAAATAGAATCTGCATTTTTTTTTTCAAGTTTATTTTTGATTTCTTTACTAAAAATTTTCAAATGAGAGATCTGCATTAGTTTGTAGATTTTTTTTATTATTTCACTTCAAGATTTTTTTTGGTAATGAATTTAAAATATTGGAAAATGTTAATAACAAAAAATAATGCTGGCTAGAACTGACAAGAGAAGGAGACATGGCGGTTTATTAAATACTAGTATCCCTCGTCGCGGCTTCGCTCACTCATAAGTAAAGAACTTTGATAATTTTAACTAATAATTGAAGTTTTACTTGTTTATCGATAAAAATCTTGTATTGAAGTACGCGATTGAGCATATTTTTTTCATGATATTTTAGCGTATACCAGATAATTCGATGCTTAAAGATTACGTAAAAGCATAATTGGACATCCAATTTTTAATTTTGATGTAAGAGTTGTAATCCAGATGGACAGACTCCTTAAGATAATCTCACGGATAATGGATTGCATTATCAGTGCTTGAAACTAAAAGCCTAGGAATCATATTTTTACACATAATATCAAAAAGCAAACAATCAGCATTTTAATTTGGCAATAAATTTTATTCGGCAGAAATTATTTTATTGATTTCATCTGCGTGGATTCTAATTTCTAACCATAAACCTATGACGGTGTGGCAATACTCGTTTCTGCCACTCAACATTGTACATTTAAATTTTTTTTATTGTAAATTTTATTATGGCTAAACCTTCCTAAAACTATGAAGATGGTGTAGTCAAAATTTGGTGGAGATAAGTTCAATGGTTTTACTATTGTAAACTCTCTTGTGGAATGGTGCTAAGCACATATCCGTCGATTTTCTTCGAACTTTAGTGTGTCGCACCATAGATCTGTGCCATTTGGGAAAAACTAGATGGTATCCTTTTATACAATTAACATTACGATTTGACTTCTACTACACGATGTGTAGGAAACCAATATGAGTTGCCCAAAGTATTCCTCACATTTTGGATAAAAATCGATTTATATAATTTTTTTCCAAATGGCACACATGTTTAAATCTTTTTTAATAATTTAATTGAATTTAAGAAAATTTTATCATCAATAATTAGCTCTATATAACAATATACCTTTGTAGCCTCTCATGCAGAATGGCGCTGGCCACTTATTTTCAAACTTCACTGATATTCTCATATTTGTCGCTTTTTTAATAAAAAAATAATGGAAAATCAAAAGATTTTATCATTGCTAAACCTTCCTGGAACTGTAAAGATAATGTATTTAAAATTTGGTACAGATTGGTTAAGTAGTTTTCGTGTTTAGTGATCACAAACGAAAAATTACTTGTCCTTTTATATAATATTATAGATTTATTTATTTATTCATTCATATGTTATATGTATATATATATATATATATATATATATATAAAAATATATATATATATATATATATATATATATATATATATATATATAAAAATATGAACATCACCTTTATACTAAATTCAGAAATATTTAATGTAAAAAAACCTATAAATTCACAGAAAATGAAACCGAGTTTATGCTTGCTATGTATATTTTTTTTTAATTTCTTCTGAAATCGTACAAAATGTTTTTCACCTATAATCTTTTCAAATTTTATTTTGACAAATATTGAATCTGCAACGGAAATGGGCAAACAAGGAAATCTTAGAGATACAAGGGTTCATAATACAATTATGAAACCAAAAGGTAAATAAATATAGTAAAAATAAATTAATTATAACAAAATAAGAGAAATAATTAAATTTAAAAATTATCCATATACTTAACACTGATGCTAAAGAGCCCCCCCCCCCATCCGCCCTCCTCCTTTACTATGGAGGAATTGAGCGGGGCTCTAGCTTTCAATAATATTAGCGAGTACATCCTGGATTCCTCCACCCGCCAATATTAACTCATTTAGGTTATAAAATAATTAAAAAGAGAAAGCACGAATCGAATTTATAGTTTTGTATTTATAATGGTGTCCTTGTTTATCTTTAAAACAGGCAGAGTCTAGTAATGAAGAAGAAAATTAGGACGTTTGTAGAAGAGAATAATTGCAGAAACGAAAGCAGAATTAGAAAAACGAAGATATAGGGAAATGGAAGGCTGGTATTTTTCCAGCTCGCGTCAAAAAGATTTGTCCCAGGTCAATATTTGGAAACATTTTCAATATTTTACTGTATTAAAAAGGGAGTGCTTTTGGCTGTGATTAGATCTGCCTCTTCGTAGGTGTCCAGTTTTGAGCTGTGTTGAAAATTGTTTTTGCTTTAGTCTGTAAGTGAAGTTTACTTTTTTATCTTCGTCCGCGCTCATTTGCCTTCTTTTTCTGCGAAAAAGCCACGACGGATAGATTGTTGTGGCTGAAAGGTTACCTAGAAAAAATTTTTTTTTTTAAAAGTAAACTTAGCTAGCAGATTGCTAGGCAGATCATTAATATGGCTTTTGAAAATTAGCTTGCATATGTTTTATTTTATTTTATTTTTTCAAATTTGCCTGTTCAATTGAGGATTTTATTATTTGGAAGCTAGCGCATAGATTTTAAGGGGGTATTGGTAATCTAAATTGCGGCATCTTTTATAGATTTCTATTAGCTTTAAAATCAGCCCTATCGCTGCTCTTTAACAATAAAACAGCATATTATTTTGCTGATTTGCATCTCTTTATATCCCTATGCAATTTGAATTTATTGAAAGTTTATAACGGTTCGCTTATAGTAGTATGCTTACAATTGATAATTAAACAGCTATAATCGTAACAATTTTGTCAATTAATGATTATTTTTATATTTTTGCAGGCAACGTCCAAATATTGTGATGGTAAATATTTGTAAGTATAAAGTTAACATTTCTGTTTCTGCATGCCCTTAGACCTTTATTAATTTATTTATTAATAAAATTATATTTCTCTGTTAGAGTAAAATTATCCACTCAAATTAAAGGAAATGGAAGTAATTTTTTTTTTCTACTAATTAGTAAAAATCCGATTTCAACTCGATCTTTTTAGAAACTTAATACGTTGTTTGGCCACTTGATCTTCAAATCATACGCTCGCTGTTTCAAACTTATAATAATGGAATGTTAAAAAAATGCGACTAAAAAAAAAAGTATTATTAGCCAAATAAAAATAACGAAACACGCTTACAGAAAAATCAAGACATAATAATAAAGTTGAAGTTTTACAGGTGATCAACATGTTCCTCTTGGACATTTCAACAAGATATCTCTTCATCTATTACCAAATCTATGAAAAAAAAATGATAGAAAATTTAAAATTTTTGTATATCAAGTACGTTTTGCTTAAGCTAATATCTCCTGAGATATTTGAGAAACATTTTAAAAGGGGACTCCCCTCGCTCTCCTCCAAACGGTTAGAACTTTTAGTATGTATTGAAAAATTAAGTGATTTATTTTTTTCTATTTGCCTTTGAAATCTGGAATAATCATTTATATAACCTAAATAATGCTTATTTTTCATGTGCGAATTAACGTTATTCCTGCTAGTTGAAAGTCATAATATAACATTCATATTATACAGAGGTGATTTTGAAATCAATCTACAGTTAATAAGATTTGTAATCTATGATCAATAACTAAATCAAAAAAAACAGAAAAATTTCTTCAGATTATTGGTTGTTAAAAATAATAAATTATTAAAATGATTGTAAATATTTTACAATACAAATGAGTCCCGCTAGCCCGGAACAGATAGGACTAGACCCTTTATCACCAGGGGTTCGGACGAATCATATCAAGGAATATCTACGAATGTCTAAGATTTCAATTTACAAATCATATACAATTATATATATATTATAAACAAAAACATATTGTATATTCGCGATAATTGCTCAATATTTATTTATTGTAGAGTGTGTTAGACAAAAGCAGTTAATCACTCAGTACAATCGATGTAGTAACGAAGAATTTAGAAATTAAAAAAATAAAAGAATTAATAAAGTCTGAAAAGGAATGTAAAATAAAGCAAAGCCAAGTGCTTATTCAAAACATGATTGATATTTTTAAAATCACCGAAAAAATTTCACTGTTATTCTGCTTCAAGGAAAACCACCTAAGTTTTGCCGAACTATATCAGATTTTAAAGTTCAGTGTATATACTTTTTTTTATTGAATTCTTCATTTAATAGATAAATTTTAATTACTTTTTTTTTAAATCATGTCCGAATAAACTGGATGTCCGGTCTAGCGAGTTTCGTAACGTACCTCTGTTAGCTAACACACTATCGATTATTCAGCATCCCACTCCATTATATTTATAGTCAGTCCGCCATTTTTTCCTTTGAGTTATTACAGGTTATTCTTAAAATTGATGTTGGAAAATAAAGTTGTTCGAAAAAGAGGACGTGAGAGCAATTTTTCGTTTGAGGAAGAAAAAATGCTGATAAATATTAATGTCACAATCTAAAAATATAATTTAGAAGAGAGCTGTGGGGCTCCCCCTCTACGACCGAGGGGATTCAATTCTTACTGCAATCCGACACGGTCATTATTCTTCTAAAAAAGCAATTCCCTGATAGAAATGATTCATTTCTTATATCTTCTCATCGGTTTAAGATTTTTTTATGAATCTCATTGTTCAACTGGAGTTTTCTAATATATATATATATATATATATATATATATATATATATATATATATATATATATATATATATATTTGTATTTTACCTTTAATAACATATGAACCTGTCAAAAAAATGACCAATGGATTAGTAGAAAAGTGGAAAAATGATGAAAAAAATGGACAAGAAGAAATAGTACCCAGAAGCACCTCTTCAAGGGCTTTATTTTACTTGGGTACTTATACAAAGAGATCTCTAATCCAGGCTCTTTTCTATCTCATTGTATTCCTTAGCATGAGAATTAAATAAAAAAAGTTTGTTTGTTGTTTTCATTTTTTTAAAATATTGAATTAATAACATAGAAATGGTCAGCTTCTCCACTCATGTCCTGTGTTACTGTACTATAGCGTTCTCACTCAACCTCCACTGGATTTTTTTTTTTGTACACCAGTGACGCAGCTGAGAGAGAAGCAGTGGGATCTCTTTAGACATAGCTTGTCCCTCCAAAGTGGAAGGACAAGTCTGGTTGGGGGGTCCATCAAATGTGTGTATATAGTAAATGAAGTTTGAATGTATTTATAACTTTTATTTTAATTTAATCTTAATTTTTACTATTATTATTGTTTTAAATTTATATTTTAATTTTTAGTATGTAATTTATTTTATTGATTTTTTTTAGACTATACTATTTATAATACTACACTATACTAATATATAATTGATTATATAGTATCGTTTTAGGTTCCTTCTTTCTTTATTTAATTTTTTTCTTCATTTATTAATTGTATTATATAATATGATGTTCTTTATTTATTTATTTTTTCTCTTCTTTTTATTTATATTTTATTATACATATTGAGTGAATGGATCCCCTGATATTGAGGCAGATGGAAATACTTTCTCAATAAAATATTGATAAAACGTAACTATTTCATCAATCCAATTTTTTCTAAAATCTAAGTGGCATATAAGTATTAAACTGAACAAAGGCAAAATACTGATATTAGAATTTTTCAATTTTAAATATAGCATAAATATTGTTTTCAGATGGCTATTTTTACTAGACTGACATAGGGAACAGAAACATAGATGATACAAATAATATGTAATTAGGTAATTGCCGAATGATAGCCAGGGCCGCCGAGAGCCAAACCAGGCCCCGGGACTAACGCACAATGACGTTATGATGTTTCATATGAAAAATACATCACAGACATTAAAATTTCAATATAACAAAAGCTGAACTAGTTAAATTTATTTTATCTATCAGATATGCATGATGTTTAAAATAAAAATAATTGAAATGTTACTAGCTTTATAATTCACTGCGAACTCTAGAGTTTGTGTAATGTTCACTGCTTGAATGGAATATCTTTTTGAGCCGTTCTTCCCACCTGAACATCACAGAATAAAAAAAAAATCTTAAATACAATTCCGATTCCAAAAAAGCATGTTTTTTAAATATTACCTACCTTTTCCTTCTGTGCATGTTGAACTGCTTATTATCAATTGTAATATTGGTAAATAATAATAAATCATAGCATTAATAATAAGCCTAAAATAATAACGTTTCGTATAAAAGGAATAAAACAATTGTTTAGTTTCAAAAGCTTAAAATTTTATTTTAATATTATATTCATATATTAGGAATGGAATCAGAAAAATAACAAAGAGGTTATCAATGAATAAAAACATTTAACAAATCAATTTAAAAAAAAAAAAGTGATTGTATAATTAAAATAATGTTTCGTTGAAATCGAATGAAGAGCATTTGTAACTTTTGGCATTTTACTTTTTGTTTTTTATTCAAGTGTAAATTTTCAATTTACTCTTATGTAAAAACAAAATATTTCAGGTTTTTACGACTCTAAATTTCCCACTTCTATATTCCTTAATTCCTTCATTATGTAATCATGTACAACTCTTCATAACAATACAGTACAGCTACAAAATTCAATCGAAAAAAAAAAAAAAATATAAGGGTAATAATAAATGTGTATTGTAAGATAGAGAAAACAAAATTAAGAAACGGTTTCATGTATTTCTAACATAATATGAATTCTTCTCCTTGTGTCTTTTCTAGCGTGGAGTGGCCTCATTTTATTAGGTCAAATATGGTTTTTTGAACCCGAAATACTCTTTTACGGGTGATTAGCCCAGCAAAAGGTGTCCCGGGAAAACTTGTAGTAAGTTTATACCCCATCCATCGGTTTGTTTAAAGGAAGGTGATTCCTTAGAAGAATAACTTAAATTTCAGAAGCACTAATTAGGCATTTTTTATTTGAAAATGATAATTTGTTTAATAGAACATATTATTACCATTATTATCTCTAGGGTAGTTTTAAGACATTGTAGACAACATCAATACAATATTGAACCATCGTCAATAAAACACGTCATTTTTAAATGAATAGATTATGAAATGAATTAATTGATATATTTTTCTAGTTTTATGTATTAACTTCAATGAAATATTTCTGTTACAAATTATTAGTAATATATATTTTTTTTCAGTTGTGACCCCCCCAAACAATGTTGCACTTTGGGATGTTGCTACCTCTATGCACCCCCCTCTCCGAACCTCCTCTCACTCATCTTCTGGAACCATTGGTACCTTTGGTGAGATACTGTTTATTTTCACCTGTTATTTAAGTTGCTATGATTTCTTATTGATATTTTAAAGTGTAATAATGATATTAATTTTATTTAAGAGTAACTACTTATCCTAGATTCAAGCTCTGCCGCTAGCTGCGCGAAAAGGGTTAGTTTATTAAGAAAAAGAAAATATTCGGTACAGGTCTTAGGAAATAAGAGTATTTTTAAACGAGTTGTAGGTCGAAAAGTTATTAAGAACAAATGAAAATGCAATATACAGCACCTTTTATTAAAAAAAAAATCTCATGACTACTTGAAAGCAGACAACTACTTTTATTTAACTAGTAATAATTTTAGCTTTAGAGCATGAGTTAAAAATTTTATAAAATGTTATAAAATTTACTCATAAGATATGCATTTTAACTTCAGATGTACAATATGTTATTCGCATAATTCGTTTTATTTCATTAATAATTTTCATCATTTCATTAGGGCATTAGGACGACTCAATTGATTCTCACGAAGTTCTAAAATTATGTTTCTTACGTACTTACTTACAATTCATAAGCGTGACAGTAGGATTTATTTTTTTTTTTTTTTTTTTTTTTTTTTTTTTTTTTGTGGGAAGAGTCATTTTTTGAAACTTTAGAACGCCTTTTATGAAGTTTGGTAATTACTTTTCCTACTTACGTACTTAGACTTCAATTCCGAGGCTGCAGTTATTGATCATTTTAATTTTTTTGTCAGAGGAAAAGGAAGATTTTACCAGAGACAAACAGACAAGAATGGCTACCGATTCTTAGTGATTTAGTCAAACCCCAACCACGGCTATAGAGCTAAATAAATAAAAACATCTAACTACTTTTTTAAACTAGTAATTGGTAGTAGAACAATATTATCCTTTATAAATATTAGTACCAGTTGAAAAATATTTGTTGCTCATTCTTAAATTACAATTAATTACTCCTGTGTTAACTAAAATTAAACTAAAGTAGTAGCAGTTAGATAGGTGATGATCATATTGCCTATATATTGTCCTACTCTTTTGTACATATTATGTATAATTTGTATTGATTTAACTACTCGATGTACAGTGGCTATTACTTCAGTTATTATCATATTGTTATCATATATATCATCTTAACATCTTAGTAAAATGTATCGAGATCGACCCCTAACTTATTTTGCCTACCATTGATTCAAAAAACTAAAAATATAAAGATAAATATGAATGGTTGCATAAATAGCGGATACTTCAACAACTAACGGAAGCCGGCGCCGGAGGTCTACAATACCCGCAATACGCTAGAGCAAAACGGAGATTTATACTCACAAGGGCACGTTTTGACTTTTAACACAGATTTGAATGCAGATATTTGTGTAGGTAGTAGGGACCTATAATAGCGCAAAAATAGAGTTTTAGCCGCCAATGGGCATTGGCAGCTGATAAAAAATAATAAAATACGAAAATCGCGGTTTATTTTTTTTTTCAGCTCTTGGTCAAGATTTAGAAATGATTCACGTTAAATTGTAGTTTTGTATGTTATTTGAAATAAAAATCATGCTCAAGACACCATCCGGCTTAAGGGTGCTTAACAACTCGAACAAATTTACAAAATTCGAATGAAACCCGCTGTAAATCTGTGGTAATTGTTTACCATGAAATACTGACCTCAAATCTCGATTTAGCGCACCGAAAAACCCTTATATGTGAAATTTTATCAAAATAAATTTATTTATATTTAAAATTTTGAAGTTGAGATTTCATCAGCAACTTCTAACGGCCATGACAACTGCTATGTTAAACCGATTACAATAATAATAGCATCACAAGAATCAGTGTACATTCACATTGGGTTTACTCCAGATTTTAGTGGACAAAAACTGATGAGAATAAAAAATTTCGAGGTCAACTATAACTTGAGATATCTCGATAAGGAGAAATCCTAAGGCCTCCGGATTTTCGCTAAACTATGCAGTTTTAGGGCTTCTAGATTCCCTTTAAAATTTGGTTTCAATCGGTGGCAAAATATATGAGATAGCGCAAATTACTTATGTTTTTTTAGAAATAGACAGCCTCTTGCCTTCTAAAATCCTAAAACACTTAAGGGGTAAAAATATCGAATTTTTGGTTTTGACGAAATTTGGTTTCTACTTGTTTTTTGAGATGGGGAGTCTGAAAATGAAATTTCGAGGTCAACTATAACTTGAGATATGAGGAAATTTTTTAAACTAGAAACTAATATCATTTTCAGACTCCTCATCTCAAAAAACAAGTAGAAACCAAATTTCGTCAAAACCAAAAATTCAATTTTTTTACCCCTAAAGTGTTTTAGGATTTTAGAAGGCAACAGGCTGTCAATTTGTTGAATAACGTAAAAAATTTGCGCTATCTCATATATTTTGCCACCGATGGAAACAAAATTTTAAAGGGAATCTAGAAGCCTTAAAACTGCATGGTTTAGCCAAAATCTGGAGGCCGCAGGATTTCTCCTTATCGAGATATCTCAAGTTATAGTTCACCTCGAAATGTTTTATTCTCATCAGTTTTTGTCCACTAAAATCTGGAGTAAACCCAATATTTTATGCATCGGTAAAAAGCCGAATGTACGCTGATTATTGTGATGCTATTATTATTGTAATATGTTTAACACAGCAGTTGTTATGGCCATTAGAAGTCGTTGATACTATTAAAACCAGGGTTTGGTATCTTTACCAACATGACCCAAGGCACACCCTGGGTCGTAGTGATAAAGATTTTTTTAATATGGTTAACATAAACAAATATGATACTTGATATAATTATAATTTAGTATGACTGCAGTCTGTAAATGGAACTCTAGATCTACCAATTCAATGATATTAATGTATTGTTTGGAAATAGTGTGGTCAGAACAGATCTCCAATCACCGGATTCGTTCTCTTGTCGCATAAATCCTTATAATCTTAAAGAATTATCTTTATAAAATTGAATAATATATTTTTTCTAATATAACTTCAGTCTTTAGGAAGGTGTTCCTATCCTTTAGAATTTCATCTGAAATTTTAAATTATTTTTGTAATTTTTAATATACTTTATTGATATCCAGTGTTTTCTTGGTCACGATTTTGTTTTCTATAAAAACGATTTTCATAACGAAATCTAACTTGCATGTTTTATTAATATAATTCCAACCGAAAATAATTAATTAATTGGAATCATATGATATTCTATATTTGAATATGGTGTATATATATGTAAATATTGAAATTTAATTGATTAATTATAATTTTATTTGAATATAAATTAGAATATCCTGTTACAAATTAAATTTAAAAACTTTGTTTTTAAACTTGGCTAAAAGTTGTCTAAGATTACGCAATATATATCAAAATAATATTAATATCTATATTATGAACAAACATACTTAAAATATAAATAAACAACATCGATACATTATAAATATAAATTGTTACTATTAATTTTAATTACTTTAAATTACTCTGTTATCAAACTATTCTGAGGCATGCATTGAAGTGCTATGTGTCAATATGCCGTGTAATTTAGGATAAAATACATTTCATGTCACAAGATTAATTAATTCAAGGTCTATTAACGTCTCCTGTTTAATACACTATAGCCGAGGTATAATTAATGTATTAATTTAGGAAAAATGGGAATTTCAATAGTAGTAGATATGAATTATACAATATTTAGGGTAATTATAGTGGACATGATATTGCTGAACAGGACAACAAGAGTTTGTTAACATCAACAAAAAGTGGAAACCACCACGAGATTTTTCTGTTTATCATAGCTTAACCTTTTTTTTTTTTCCTCCTACCAACCTTTTCAGGCATACGGGGTGTATCATAGCTTAACCGACGTTTAAAGCTTGTATCAGGATAATGCAGTGGAACTTCTCCCAAGGCAACAAGTAGCTCTCTGTTATTGACAGTCTTTCACTCCCCAAGTCTTAACTAATGATTTTTATTTTATTTTCACTTCAACTTGGAGGACACTCTCCGTAACGGACGGGGACAATTTTTAGGTGCAATATTTAATATATTTATTCTCTCTACAGCTGACAGTAAAAAAAAACAACCTAATGCTATTTCTGACTGTTATCTGATTTGTTTTGTTTTTTCTTCAGAGGTTTGTCTGTGGTAATGGGACTATTAATTAACAGAGAAATTTCAAGTTTAATTTTATTTTCATTTCAATGTTACACCGTTAGTTGGTACAACAAGAAGTCCTATTTATCATTAAAAGGTAAAATTGAAGTAATTGATGCTAGCGTACCGGAAACGATTAGTGTACGTGCACTTGCTGTACTTAAATGTAAAAATCTAAGGTTTCGAAAAACAATGGTTGTTGGACAATGGTCCCAACTATAAATATCCTTTCTTAAAAGTCATTACCGAAAATAATTGGTTTCAATACTAATAAAATGAATGTTTTGCCGGCCTTGTCCAGCAAACATTTCTCTAAATAAAAGAGAAGCTAAGAGTTTGTTTATTGTGTATATATTGTTATAACCTCGCACAGTATAAGAAGAGGAAACTGGCCACGATACAGCGACTGGCTCTGCTGCGGGTCACGAAGGCGTACAGAACGGTGTCGCATGAAGCAGTGCAGGTACTGGCTGGAGCGATGCCCCTGGACCTTGTCCTCAGAGAGGACAGAATTAAGTATGAAGTAAAGAGGCAGGGGCCGGACGCGCTTCCAGAGGGACTCCGACAGCGTATCGGCGAGACCCCTAACCAATGGAAAAAGATGCTTCGGGAGGATTCCATAGAAGAGTGGAATGGGCGGTGGGTAGCATGCCAGAAGGGCGCCACGCTGAGAAAGTTCTTCCCCACCGTCCAGACAAGATTAGAAGCGAGATGGGTCCTCCCTGACTACTGGGTCTCGCAGATACTTACAGGACTTTCCGGGGAAAGCTCAACGAGCATTAAAAACGCTCAACGCTAAAAAACGCTAAAAAAAAAGCTCAACGAGCATGGAAAGGAAATTGACCCCCGGTGCCCGACTTGTGGAGTCCCAGAAACAGCTGAACATGTAGTGTTATCCTGCACTGAGATTGTCAGGTTGTCAAGGAAAACCGGAATCTTCGCCCTCGTCGAAGCGGACTTCCCCCGACTCATGGAAGAAGATAACTATCCCCATTTTAGGGAATTTATCTACGGGTGGAAGGAAGTGGTGGGCCCTACGCACTTCACCTTAGGATGGCCCATCCCCGCGGTCGGCGAGCCACCACCAGCGGAAGAAGAAGACCAGCGACCCTGAGAACTAGAGGAGGACCGGACGGATGCAGTCTCAAGGAGAGCTGAAAGGAGTGGACCGGACGGATGCAGCGTCCCAGGAGGACTGGACCGGGCTCACCGTCCGGAAGAATGAAGGATTATGTATGGCCAGTCCGCACCACAGAAAATAAAAGAAGGTGCGGTTGCTAAGGCGTGCAAAGCATTGCCGGGCCGCACCATAGGATTGTTCCCAAGAAATATATATGTCCTCATCATATAATGTAAATAAAAAAAAAAAAATAAAATAAATAAATAAATTTTATTAATAAAGCGTTTTATTGGCAGCAGCGGCATACATAAAACCCATATGTTGAACCCGCTGCTGTCAAAACCCCGTATGCCTGAAAAGGCAAGAAAGGGGGAGCAAAGCAAAAAAAAAAAAAAAAATAAAAAAAAAAAAAAAAAAAAAAAAATATATATATATATATATATATATATATATATTGTTTAGATGAATTTCATTTGTTCTTCCTGCTTTATGGCTGCATATAATAACTATAATAAAACCACTGCTTGCAATATCATTGAATTTTGTGAAATATAAATGATGCATGTCATTATGGTGCCTAACAACCTATTTCCTTGACCGCTCTAATTATACAGACAGCCCTTTGGACAGAAGTCTATTTATAACTGGTAACGGCCTTGGGTGGCCTACAAGTAACTAAATAATAAACCCAGCTATATCACTTCCGTCGATAATTCTCATTTTTTTTGGTAATTGTCTTCAATAATAGAGTACGATCTGTTTTTTATAGCTTGTGTAATAAAAATAGAGTTTCAATATTTTTAGGAAGTGAAATTGAAGAATTATTTACTTTAAAATCATAAGCAATTATAAACTCTTAGAAACAAGAATTTTTATTCTATCACTGAATATAATATGAATGAAACTTCTTGGTTTACAAAGATCATGAAACAGATGCCGTGAAAGTTCCAGTGGCTTATTCCCGGGGAATAGTTTAAAACCTGAATGTTGTCCATTTACAGCATCAGTCATTTGAGCACCTAAATCATTAATTGTGTTATGTGTTTATATTATGTATTGTATATGCAACTTATGTATGTAAATAGCACAAAATTAATAATTATTATACAGAAAAAAGTTTTGAAGAATTAGTGAAAGAAAGAATTAGCAGCCTTTTTTGCATCCATGACTAATGGTGTTATAAGCAGAAGGTGTTTGGACATGTTGAGTTTTGACGGAAACAGATGGACATGTTATTTTTTGATAAAAACAAAAATAATCAAAAGAATCATTGCAGAACAATTTTTATCAAAAATCCTTATTCTCATATGTTTATTACATTATACATAGTATATATTATACAGGGTGATTCCCTCTTAGTGAATTGAGAGAAACTAACATCGATTTAGAGAAACTAGACCGAAAATGAAGAAAAAAGCCGCAGACCTTACCTTTGTACTCCAATACGTTGCAGGTATACGATAATTCAAAAACTTTTTTGAAGAAACCAGCTTTTTTTGCCATAAAAGCTGTAATATCTCCTCTTGGCTTAAATATTTTAGAATACCTTTTTTGAGGTGAATTTTATAGAGAGATGAGTCTGTTTATAAAGGGAAAAGCACTTTACCTATCCTTGTGGGGTATCGTTGGTTTATTCATTTTTGTACTGCTCTCGAATAATGTGGAGGAGCACCATGATGTTGGAAAACAATATTCTATTGTAACAAATCCTAGTAATTCTCAACCATTCAATATGTTGGGCATAAAATGTGGCCCAATGAAGTCGTTTCACTTATCGAGCCCGCACGTTAGAGATTGCTTTATTGATATAAAAAACATACATCTGTCTATCTAAAGATAACACTATTATAGTATGTCAATAACTCATAATATTTATAATTTAGTTATAATTCTAAGATACGAGGTGTGATCAAAAAGTTCCAGGACTTTTTATATACTATGGGAATGCAATGTCTCACAGCGATGCGGTTGGCAGCATTGTATTACCTGACTCAACAGGAACACAGCTGTGTTTGCAGATCAATCATAACATCACTGAAAATAACATTAGCACAGTTTGTTTGAGGTTAGTTTTATAGAGTTTGGCTATTTTATGAAAATGAATGTGAAAGAAGAGCAACGTGTTTATGTGAAACTGAACAAAACGTTTTCTGAAACCTTTTTGATGTTACAAGAGGCTTTTGGTGAAGAATGTCTAAGCCGATCATGCTGCCATCAGTGGTTCAAGAGGTTTAAAGATGGCCTTTTTGTGTAAAAAACGCAATGACTGTCATTCCTCAGCCCCCCTACTCACAAGACCTGGCTCCAGCCGACTTTTTTCTTTTCCCGAAGTTCAAGAGACACCTGAAAGGACGAAGATTTCAAACAGTTGACGAAATTAAAGAAAAAACAACGGAGCTGCAAAACACCTTTACAAAAGAAGAGTTTTCTGTGGCCTTTGATCAGTGGAAACACCAGTGGGAAAAATGTGTAGCTTCCCAAGGGGAGTACTTCGAAGGAGACAAATTTGAATAACCTGTATGTTGTATGAATAAATGTATAAAATGGAACTTTTTGATCACACCTCGTATAATATATAATACAAGATACTTGACAAATTAATATTTTTTTTTCCTATTTCTTTCATTATATTTTTTCCATTTATTTACATGTCTCGTTTTTGTTTTTCTTCTCTTCTTTTCCCCTCTTCCTACAATTAATATTACTATTACTTAACACATACATACTTATATACATATATGCGCATAGAACCAATAATATATTAAATTATTACACATATATAGTTATCATAAATTGCATTAGTACGTCTTATGTACGATGTATGGTAAAACGATGCTGGAATGGTAGTACTTGTTGAGTCAGGTGGGGGGTTTTCAGTTGCCCAGTGGTGCAGGCTGTGAACGTAGCAAATGCCTTCCACTGTAAAAACAGACTCATCTGTCCATAAAATTCACCTCAAAAAGTGGTATTCTTCAATATCATCTGCATTCAGAAGCCAACGGTAAAATTGAGGTCTATTTTCATTATCAAAGGGTTCCTAACCTTGCATTAAAAATCTAATAAAATAAATCCTAAATAATAATAAATAAATAAATCTAATAACATAAAATCCTTTGATCTGGTGTCGCTTCTTTAGCAGTTTTCCTTTATTTTCTATTAAAAATTTTTTTTCTTTGCTTTTTATTCTATTGAAGAGTTTATTTTGTTTAAAATACATATTTCCATTGAGCGAATATCATATCTTATTTACACAAGTATCTGATTAGTATGCCAAATGAAAACACCATGTTTTTCTGGTTTTAAAAGGAAATTTCTCCATGAAATCGAAACGTAATCATTACTTTTAATATATCAATCAAAAGCTGATTAAATTTGCAATCATTAATTAATTTTTTTTTAAACGGTGAGCGTTGAACTGTTATGAGAATTGTAATTTTCCTAAATAAGTTGAAGATCAAGCTGTTCTTTAGGTCCTACGTTTGTAAAATTCAAGGTTATATGTGCTCTGATCTTATAGAACATTGAATGTTAAATTCGAAAATGTGGTAAAAATTTGAAAAATATTTAAGCCAAGTGGAGATATTACAGCTTTTATGGCAAAAACGCGGTTTCCTCAATAAAGTCTTTGAACAATCGTATATCTGCAGCGTATTGGAATAGAAATGCAAGGTCTGCGGTATTTTTCTACATTTTGGTTTAAATTTAAAACTTTTTGTTACATTATTGTTTCACTCATTTTTTTTTTTTTTTTTTTTTTTTTTTTTTTTTTTTTACACCAAGAGGGAATCACCCTGTATACAGTATGCATTACATTTGTAGACATGATTTTCAGTTTTTGCCAAATGATTAAGAGAAATTGTATACCTATTTAAAAACCATAGACTAAAAAGTATACTAAAATCTAATATTTATCTTCATCGGCTTCAACGGTCCATCCAGGACATGGATCTTCAAGATCGACATTGTCGGAACAAAATTTGAGCATTGTCGTTCGGTCAATTCATCTTCACACACATCCCATAATTTTCGCCTTGCTTAAACTGCATTTTTACCTTTTCGATGATAAAAGAGTAAAATCAGCTGGTTATGTAAAGTTGGCTGTAAAGAAATGTAATTAGGTCCTCTCTAGAGAAAAAACGAAATTTATTTCCGAACAAACCGATAGATAATATTTTATTCAAAAAGATTATATCATACCTCATGATATCAGAATATCTCTTATGATGTGCCTATAAGAAATATTTATTTATTAGTCATATAATTTAATATTTTTCATGATGTCCCTATGAGAGATATTTATTTATTAGTCATCCAATAACCTAGAAGATGGAAATAGGAAAATAGGCAGAGGTTACCGTTTTCCTATTCGATTTTTAGGAGAACTAAATGCTGCAATTGGAAGTAGCGTACACCAGCGGAGAGTCCAAGAATCACCTGTGAAATTATCAAAAGGATGAGATGCCATAATAAGACACCAGAGATAAACAGAAAAAAAAAATTTCGACGAAAATGAACATGTTCAGTTCTGAAAGAAAACTCCTCAATCTGTCACAATACCTGTCATTCATTTGAAACTAAAACCTGTTTTTTAAAAAAGAAAAATCAATATGAAATAGACCTCTCTTTTTCAAGTTGATAGACCTGAAGACAAGATCAATGAAATAATGATTAGCTCTTGACGTGTTAGAATATAATGTATCAAATCTTCACTGGAGCTTTTACATAAGGTGTTAAACTTCTACAATGATTTAAGTCCAACCAATCAACTTGAAATACATCAAGGTTAATTATGCATAATCATGAGAATCAATTAATAAATTGGTAGGCACAAAAACCAAGGATAATTCAATTTCAAAGATAATCCATAAAATGATCAATTGCAGATTTACTGCAATGTGGAAAAACTAGAAAAGAATCCTTGAAAAAACTTATATTTACAGTTAAAAGTTTTAAAATAAAATTATGATTTAATAAACATTATAGTTAGGTGTGTATATATATATATATATATATATATATATATATATATATATATATATATATATATATATATATATATATAGTTATGGAAACCCAATGGTATTAAGAATAATAAACAAATGTACGATATCCCCTCTCCTAGATAACCCTATAAAAAGGCCACCTCCACCTGGCCTCGGTGACACTCTGCAGTCATGCGATAGGACGTACAGGTGTTCAACACGAAGTTTTTGTATTAAGTTATAAATTGTGTTTTTTCTTGATATATTGTATGTAATTCTCAATAAAATCTCTTTTTATTGAGAATTACTTTATTATTATTATTTATTTATCAATAAAAATCTTGTAGAAGGCATGCAAAAAAGAAAAAAAAAACAATACAAATTCACGACACATCCGGAAAAGCTACATATCGAGTTTTTTCGTCCGGCGTTATGAGAATGATTGGATTGATTGGATTTCCAGTTGTGGAAAGCCCTACATATTGATCGTGGGAGAACCAGTGAGTCTGAAGATCCACTAAACCGTTTTTTAAGTCGGGCTTTGCGATTTGTTGATTGTAAGAGCAAAAGAAACTTTTATTGCAGATTTAGTTCGTATGAAATGATATAGAGTGATTGTGATTCTAGGAATAAATACTATTTCTTCAAACGCTGTTTTAGTGCGAATTATAGCCTCAATATTTTGAACCTAGTACCATTGCACAGATCAACTGGTTGTGAAGGTCACGTTAAAACATTATCGGATATCCAATTTTTAATTAATTTAATTGTATGAGTTCGAGATGGAGATGGATAGAGAATATTTACTATGTTATAAACGATACAATGGTCGATTTTCGAACTTCCCTGGGATCCACATGTCGCACCACATATTTAAATCTTCTATAATAATTTTATTTTATATAATTGAATTTGATTATCAATTTTAAGCTGTACATAACTTCGTACCATTTTAACCTCTGCTACAGAAGGCGCTCGCCTTCTATCGGTCGATCTTTAACTTTCACTGGAATCCACATATTTATCGCATTTTTAATAACGATTCAATTGAAGATCAGTCAATTTTATTATTTCTAAACCTTCCTTGAACTATGAAGATGATTTAGTTAAAATTTGGTACAGATTGGTTTGGTAGTTTTCGTGGTTAGTGATCACAAACGAAAAATGCCTTGTACTTTTATATTGATAAAATCCATAGATCAATAAGATCCATAGATGGATATGGATATACATATACAGTAGTCAGTAGAGGAAAAGGTGTAAAAACGGGCACAGGTGTAAATATGGGCACCCTTCCCTAGTGGCTATGGGAGGTACTGATGACTAGAGGCGAGGACTGCCGATGGAGCTATTTGCTAGTATAAGATAGCAGAGAGCAGTTGGAACCAATCTTTCAATTAGTGAGTGGATGCAGGGTGAGTTATTGTGCAAATTGGTGTTTTTTCTGGACAGCAAATTTTTGAGAAGTATGTGAAATCTTTTCTTTTCGTGTTCTTATGTTTAGTTAAACATAATTTCACAGTGATATTCGAAAAGCGGAGATCTTTTTGAAGCACACCTATAGTCAAGAACGCTTTAAGGTTACATGTGATAGTGGCCATCTTTCTTGGGTGGGGTTGGTGTAAATGGGCACCCTTTCTTGGTGTATATATGGGCCCCTCGTTCTTCCCGGGAACTTCAAGTGCAATTTCTTCGTTTGACATATTTCCTAATACCAACATCAAGAAGAGAACCACTACTCGTGGATGCAAAGTTGATAAGTCCAGCCTTCCCCGGACCACCATATAAGGATAAGTTGACCAAGTGGCTTGACAAAATTGCTTGAAAACGTGCTTGAAGACGTTCTTGAGTTTTCCGGGGTAAGAGACCTGCATGGGGGCAGGGGGTGGGAAGACAGAAAGCCTTAAAAAAATTTTTTTTAATTTTCTCACACAATTACACAATCGCTGAAGACACTCGAGGAGAGGTGTGATTATAATGTGCTATGTGCCAAATGTGGGCACACATAGATTGTGTCGAAGCTGGAAGAGCCATGTTTGCGATTCCTGTAAACAATGTTTTTCCTGTAATAAATAAGATCTCTACAATTTTGCATTGCTTTATCCTGTTTTAAACTATGTTAGATGACTTTTCGAATAGGAACCATATTTACACCCCACTTTTTTATGGTGCTTTTTCAAAAAAAATCGTCGTTTTTGAAATGAAATAATTGGTGTTAATCATTGTTTTACCTTCTCACATTTAGCAAACTTGTTATGGTTGTTAAGGAAAGACAAAAATCTAGAATATTTCAAATTGAAAGTAACTTTAAATAAAATCAAAAGAGGGTGCTCATATTTACACCTTTACCTCTATTATTGACATATTTGAATCAAGTAAACTGAATATTTTTCTCGAAGAAAATTGGAAAAATTAAGGAAGTTGCAAATTTACTTAAATGAACTAATTTATAGTAGTTATTTATATCAAGTGTGAGTTTTTTCTTTCTTTCTTTCTTTATTTTTTTTATTTGACAAGAGCAGGGTTGCAATCTAGGGTCGTGATGTGTGTAATAGGGTCGGTATGTATGTTAGAGTGTGGGTTGGAACTTATTGAGTTCCAATAAAGAGGATTTATTGAATCTTCTTTTTAATAATCCGAGTAATTATCAGGGAATACAAGTCGAGAGGGATCTTGCCTTGCAAAAGGTCAAGTAATATAGAATAGGTCACCCTCGTGGTTCAGAATTCCAATTTTCTACTTCCTACCATTGCCATAATTTTTCCATTTAGACAAAACACCTCTATTTCTTAAACTAAAAGAAGAACTCAAAACTTTTCTTTCAATGACATTAATTCTTAATTTATTCCATTTGGACATTTTTCTCCTTATTATTAATTATTGAAACATTTATTCAACATATTTCCCATCATCAGGAAACATTGCACGATTATTGTCAAGGATTGACAATAAGGAGAACGACGGAATAAATGCAACTAACCCTTTAACAGGCGATGTATCCTGGAGGATACATATACTTAATGCCTTTTGCCCAATAAATGACGTAATGTCCGACGCATTATCTTACTTATTATCGTCGAATATCCTTTATTCAACCTTGAATTTCATGATACATATGTGGGGGTTAGCATGGCTATAGCCATTCAAAGGAAAAAAAAAAGAAGAAATGGATTCCAAAATTTCCGGCCTTCCCGTTGAAGGGCTAACCTGCTTCAATAATAAAAATGATTAATTTATAATTTATCCCTTATATTGCGTTTCTTCATTCCCTTAAATATAGGAGTAGGCTTCGAGGGTTTTATTAGTTACCCTTCATATGATGCAAATGGCGATTTTGTAAAATATTCTTTCTAGGATTTGAATTATAATTGATATGAATTCCAATGCAGTTCAGACAACTCGGTATATTGAAGCAGTTGGTGGTGAAGGGGTTGTTAACTCGTTGTTCAAAATTGAATTATAGGGTGGCATTAAAAGAAGGTTCTTGAAGAGCTTTTTTACTTAATGAAGACGATTCGTGGAAGCATAGCTGCTCATGAACCCCCTGTTAATTTATTCGAACATCGTCGTCATTCAGAACAGCCCGGTAAAGCGGAAAAAAACTCTGTACCACGGGAATGGAAGTACAAACAGAGATTAATGTTGTTGTGAGATTGTTCTTATCTTATTTGCCACGATAAAAAGGAAACGACAACCTTCTATGTTTCACGGACAAATAAATTTGCCTCTCGCTGGAAAAACGATTGTCATGGCTTGCATACCTATCTCCTCAACTTCAGCAATAAAAGTTTGGTCGGGTAAAGTTGTACATTGTTAAACTTTTATAAGTAAAAACATTAAGTTTTGAAATGACTTTGGCGACAAAACCTGTACATCATAGAAACCACACAAACATCATAAAAACCTTTAATTGTTTCCGTGATAAAAAAAAAAAATACCACAAGTACTTGATTAATGAATTAATTACCACTTCTATCAGAATTCTTTTTATTTGAAAACTAGTTTAGAATGTTAAACATTCATCACAAAGTACTGATGTTTTAAAATAATTTTTACATGTTTTTAGAACTGATGAAGAATGATTAACATTCACAACTAGTTTTCAAATAAAAAGAATTCCAATAGAAGTAGCAATTAATTCATCAATCCTAATTATATTGAACCCTCTATATCATCATCATCACGCTTAAATCAAGTGATAAGTACTTTTGTACAGATTCAAAGATTTTTACAAATGAATTCGATGATATTATAGAAGAATAATATTTAACAAATCTGGGAAAACCCAAAACCAGACTATAGGTACTATTTTCCCTGTGGTTCACTAAAATTCTTGATCAAGCGAATTGGTTCACCCCTAGTATATAATAATTTCCTTGTCGAGGTATGTTAGTTTAAAAAAAAAAAGAAATCAAAATTCCTTGATCTTTAACCCTAAACTCAATGAAATTTCATGTAAATCTATCCCGAAAAGTGTCGTTTGACCTGTCGTGGCAGGTTTAATGTCAAACACGAAAATGAAAAAGTAAGAAAACATAGTTAGAGGGAGAAATTATCAAGGGAAATGGCAGAAACGGAGTGTGATTGTGATTACCATACAATAGGTGTGTACAATTTATTTTGATCACAGTCTTACTTTATGAATCAGATCACACTGACAACCAATTACGAAACTTGATCTATAAGAAAATAAAGTCAGTCGTTTGTGCATTGAACACGAATCCATTCCTCTACTGAACTTTAAGTTGGGGTAGAATTTTAAATTAGCAATTAATTTGTCCAAATTAACTCTTAAATAAATTACTACCAATTAATTGAGCTTTTTAAAAAAGTATTTTCTCCTTTCAGCACTATGTATCTTCCATGATAGTAAAGATCATTGATGCGGTGCGCTAATGATGTTGATGTTGCAGGTGCGCAGTTGCGGTTGCAGTCATGTGCGGCTGCGGTTGTGGCTTGTGGAAGCGCAAATCGCGGCCGAACCGCCCCCAGTCTGAGCCCCCAACCCCGGACTCCTTCTATCATCCTCCTAACTACAGCAGGTGTTCCTCCTTCCACCAACCACCTCCCTACGCAGAGGTAAGTCAAAATTTTATTTTCAATTTTTTTTTAATTTGTAAATAGTTCCTTATATCATTAAAAACAAGTATATACAGAAAATACTGAACTGTAATTCGGTCCAAATTTTAAAATAACGTGACTTGCATGTGAAGGTACCATAAGCTGGCAACATTGAAATGACATTAGATAATAGTTTTATGCTCTCATGTGATCAACTTATTTCTAGGAATAATGTTTAAAACGCTTTAAAATGAAAAATAATTAAGAAATTGTTTCGAAAAAACGTTGACCTTGTGTATGTTTCCTCAATTAATTGTGGATTCTTATGATTTAGTCTTATTTAAAAATATGATATTGATTTCTGAGACAAGGTTGTTTTGAAATGAAAAATAACCTTAGTTCTAAAGTAAAGATCCCCTTCAATGAAATCATTTATCATTCACTTAAATCTCGCTTCATATTCATTGGAAACTTACCATATACCATAAAACTATTGTATAATTTAGATATTAGGAGTTTAAAGGCAATGGTTCATGGATCCTTTATAAATATGATTACATTAGGATAGGTGTTGATTGAAGGCAACCTTAAGGTTTTTAACAGGGTTATGGATTGGAATAACAATGAAACTAAGGAATAGGAAAAATATGATAAAGCTGAGGATATTATTTTCAGTCATCCCAGCAATCAGTTGGACTTGTTATTCTTAATCCTGTTAAAAATGCTACTTGTATTAACATCATCCTGCAGCTAACAAGGTGCCTTAGGTCGATCAGTAAGATGGAATGGAAGATAAACTGTTTAAAGATGATATTCAAATTGATGGGGAAAAAAAAGGTAAATCAGTAATACTAACAGAAAAATGATTTACTAGATGGAGGAGCTGCGAGGAAAAAAGGAGATGAAAGAAATTCATAAAGAATGACCAATGCTATAATTTAGTTACATTGATTTAAAGTTTCCTCAAGTTGAATCTTATCTTGTGAGAAGATAAAGAGCTAAGAACTCTGGACAAAAATATTTCCTTTTTATGATATCTTTATTTTTTGCAAACAAGGATTATTAGATGCTTAGGTTAGATGGAAGAAATCATTACAAACATTTGTAAAATACTGATGGAAACAAACTTGATATGTAACAATTTATTCACTCCCTAAAAAATTGATACAATAAAACAAATTTTTTCTCATTTCTGGTTTATCAGTGCTATAATCTATAAAATAGTGAAATAAATAAATATTAAATTAAATGCCTATGTTGTGGCCAACACTGTGAAAAAAAGAAATAAACCTATATAGGTTATTGTTGCCTGTATATTTGAATTATGGAAAAATTAGTCAAGGATAAGGTCAGGAGAAGAATAAATAACACACCTAGCTTGGGGGCTTTCCTCAGGGCACAAATTGATGGTTAAGAAGGGCACCAGAGAGTGTAAAAGCATTCTTGATGTCATCTATGCCAGGCGTGTTTTTTCTTCTTCTGATTGAACCCATCCACCTGATTGATTGGGAGTAACTTCTCCATAAAATAAATTTATAAAATAATACATACAGATTATTCCAGAATATCTTTAAGTTGAAGGTATTACTCAATATAGTTAGTTACTAGTTCTACTTTTGTAATGATATGATTGTTTCATCTTTTCTATTGTCTTAGGTGACATCAAAGCCTGATCTATATCCACTTGTGATAAGCTACTCAGAGAATGGCAAAACAGGAGGGAATTACTTGATGGTCCAATATTTTAGAAATTACATAATGAGACCTGTTGGTGAGTTATTTATATTCTTCATTTATTTCTAACAAAACTTTGGTGAAATTAATTTAAATAAATATTAGCATAGAAAACTACTAAGGTCCCAGTATTTTTCCTATCAATTAGAAATAAAGTATAACATTTGCTATAGGAATGGTGTAGATAATTAATGAAATAAATTCATCATTATCAACTTCTATATGATTTCTATCTAAAAAAAAAAAAAAAAAAAAAAAAAAAACAGAAAAAAAATTAGTCAGTTTTTTAATGTAGTACAATTTTTTTTCATATCTGTAAATTGAGCATTAAGATTATTTAATTCATATTATCACAAACCTGAATCACTTATATGTTATATTAATGTGAAGTGAACCAGTTTATGGATCTGTAAATACGATCACCTTAAAATGATTTAAAAAAACAAATGAAGACCATATGAGGAGAATTCTTTCAAAAGTTGAAATATTCACATTCATATCAATAATCTGTTATTTAGATGGAGTTGTTAGCCCCATGTTACAACCCTCCTCCTTTTTCCGGGCTTGGTACGGCAATGCCAGGGAAAGCTTTAACAGAGTTAACAGCATGAGAGAGGACAGGTATATGAAAAAGATTTATGAAAGAAGTACTTTCACCAAAAGAGAACAGAAGGGGATAAGGGCACAATGTAGCAACATACTGACGGAGAACATGTAACAGGCTGGATTATATATGGTGGAGGATAGAGCCCCAAGGCAACCGATGTCGATATAGGCCGAGATAGTAGACTTCGGTTTGTAGTACCATATGAAGAAAAAGAGAATATCCACTTTTCATAACAAATATATTTTGATCAATTGAAATTCTTTAAAGTTTAATTTTAAAACAACTATTAAATAGAGTACTTTTTAATATGTTGGGAGCTAACAAAATTAAATTACTACTGTTTTGATAGTTCATTAGAGTTCATACTGCAAGTTTTTTCTTTTATTCAAGATTATTGGAAGGTAGATATATTGACTTTTGATCAGAGTTTAAAATTTTTAAGTAAGCTACACTTATTTATGATTGGAAATAAATCTAATATTATTGTTCCAAATATTAAATATGAGCAGGCGACTGTAAATTTTCTGATGACATTTTATCTTCCTCTAACATCCAGCCATAATTTGGAAGTTCATGGTTATTCTGTGAGAATTATTTGTTCTTTATAAGTATATTTATAAAGGCTTTTTTAATTGGGAAATATTATTATTATTAGAATACGGATATTTAGCACTGTGTTGAATTTCATGGTGGTCAGTCACATGAAATTTCTTACAAAGGCCACTGCTTTAAGCAAGTAGATATTCAGTTAGTACATTTCAATAAGATAAATGCATATGAATTTTATGTTAAATTTATCAATGCGATGGATGTCTTAAAAAAAAAAAAAAAAAAAAAAAATCCAAAATAGAAGATTTTAAATTGTTCTCAAATTACATTAATGTATTTTTTAGGTTCTCTTTCGGCAACAAGTACTGCCGACTCTTTGAGCTCAAGCTTATTTTGCAGTGCTGCAAATGAGGTAAAGAGAAATCAGAATAAATCAAATTAAACATTGAAAATGAAGATAAATAGATTTTTTAAATATGTGCTTCTAAAAATATTAATATGAAAAAATGTTATGATTTCCAGGCCAACAGTTTAATACCTCCGCCTTACTCAAGTGCCCCTGGTAGTGTTGAACAAATTAACGCACAAACTGCACCCAACCATGAGGTAAAGTATACACACCAATTTACATTACTACTAAATAATAACTACTGTTGTAATTTACTTAGTAATTCACTACCAATTTAGAATAATTTCTCAATAAAATTGGAGCATAAAATTTATTTTTCAACCATGGATTGATCTCTGGTTTGAGAGACCTTCCTAGACCATAATCAACCTCGATCATTTGGTACTTAAACCTTCCTCGGCTCACACTCATCCTTGTATAAAAGAAGGTTACGAAACAACACTTCTATACCTACTGAACATATAATTCAATTAATGAGCAATATTCATAACAAATAATTTATTTGTTGGGGATGAGGTATTTTCATTCTCAACATCTTGACTTGTGAGAGGAATGGATCATGTTGATATGTAAAAATTAATTTCCTTTTCAGGGGATTACTAAGAAGGAGAATAAAATAAAATGATACAAATTATGAAAAGTTAGTTACAAAATACATATTAACTTTGCCAGTTCTAATATTTAAAAAATACAGTGAAGCGACGATTATCCGAATGTGAATTATCGGAACGTTCAATTAACGGAACCTTTTTTTGGAATTTAATTTGAATTGAATTGTTAAAATTATTTTGTTTTAAAAATTAAGTTAAATGAAAAACAAAATAATTTTTTCCATGAATGTCTATAAGGGAAGCTCTATTTATTTCTCAGAAACTGCAAAGAATGAACTTCTATACATATCTACATTTTTGTTTACTGAGAACTGTATACCTAATTAGACCATTTCATTTGTTTCTCTCAATATATTTTTAATCAATTGGTTGGTAACAGATCTCACCTTAAGTTTTAAATTGTTCCTTGTGAGGTATACATCTTTGTGATCACTTTTTGTTTTAAAAACTACATGTCATAATCCATGCTAACAAAAAGGAAACGATAGTTCTTTTCATTTAAAGACAACATGGAAATCTTTACGTGGCTAAAAAAAAGTGAATTGGGTCAGACATTAGCTATCGATTTTAAGGTAGGTAAATCAACAACAGAATAAAAAATAATTCTAATTCTTTACAGTGAGACGGGGAGTTTGAGTCTTAAAACTTTAAAAAAAGCGAAAAGTGAATTTTGGAAGATGCTGTTTGCACATAATAATTTTTTTAAATGAATTTTGATTATCCGAACCACCCCTGACAACATTTGTTCGGATAATCAATGCTTTACTTTATAACTTATGCAGTGATTTTGAATAATAAATATTTAAAATTTATCAATGATAAATATTTAAAATATATATCACCGAAGGCTAGATATATCACTTAGAATATAAAATTAGTTTTTAAAATTGTATACATGGTGTAGATATTGCCCTGTCCAAAGGACACTGATTCCTGTATGGTGAGACTGGAAAGTGAACGACGACAAGCCCGACCTTCGCTGTGTGGTCTTTCTAATGTTAGCTCTGTAACGATAGCACCTCTTGATTCTCCTCCTCAAGCCACTACACCAACACTCGGCAAGCTATTACACCATGTAATTTATTTTTTTATTACTTTTAAATTAAGAAAATCAACTCTTAGTATTATCCATTATTCTTACATAGTTTTTAAATACTATTTTATCTGTTCATTTGTGCTTTAAATTGTTGAATCTATCTACAGAAAGTGGTTATTAGAGAAAAGAAGTCAAATCAAATTTTCAGTTTCATTAAATCATCTAAATCAGTTCAATATCCTTTTACAACAAACCTTTCCTACATTTCAGTTCAGATAAACCACCATTCAGTAACTCTGCTTGATATCTTCAAATATCCCCAGATAAGTAAGTTAATTTGAATGCCCTTGAACTTCAATAAAGTTTTACACTTACTTGACAACAGATCCCTGGGTTAAAACAGACAAATCTATAATACTTTGATTTTAACAGTGTCAGCTTATGAAATAGATTATTTTAACTTTCAGATTTCAGCCAAAGTAAATATTATTATGAAATATTAGAGTCCAGAAGAAGAGGTGCGATTGCTGTTTGGATAGGGTAATCTACTCCGAACTTTGATTACATGTTTCAAGTCTTGCTGAAGCAGATAATTATTTATTCCATTATATCAGCTGAGGGTTGGCCTCAAGGTTGGGAGACCCTCTTGGAGCACACTCAGCCTCTATAAAGAGGGTAACCATTAGTGGGAAACCCCTGACGGGGAAACACAATAGATCATGGATATGTCTATCTCTATTCTATTGTTTTTGACAATTAACATTTTAGAATCAAAAGGATCAAATTATATACATTAATAATTAAATGAATTCAACAATTAATGATTATTCGAAATAAACAAAGCCTAGAGAAAAGAAGGGTTTTAAAACATGGCTTTTTTCATTCAAACCAATATAGCTCCTAAACAGAAAGTCCTAAAGACAAATGTTATATAAAAAAAAACATTTTCCATTGAATTTCTGATACGGAAACTAAGGGAAAGTTTTTGATCCAAGCAACACCAATGGCGCTGGAGCGTGTCAAAATGTTACATTTTTGGGGTTGAAAAAAACGTTACAAAATAAAAACTATACCATAGACCCCCCAGCCAAAAGACATGTCAATGTCAAAACATACAAATATGGTTTATTTAAATTAATGGCACTTATTCTCAAAAAGGTTGAATCATTAATAATTATGAGGACTTAAAAATTGGATGTGAAGAGTTCTTGGCCAAAGAGTGGTACTGGTATCAAATCCAGTTACTGGCAAAAAGGGATGAAAGTAGATGAATAGACTTTACTTCGAAGAACAATATTCATTAATGTTTAACTTGTGTAATCTGAAATAAAGCTATATTTATGCAACAAACTAGTAAGAGAGAAAAAGGTCTATAAAGATTTGTTTGAGTCGGGAACTACCTCCAAACTAGTTTGTTTCATAAAAATGACCAAGCAGAAAGTGGAATTTACTGTTAAAGTAAGTGGAGCACTTTTGAGAGACTTTAAAAATCCTACCCTGCCTGCCTCTCATTTATTTAGTCTGCAGTTATACGGTCATCTGGACACATTGGGAGTACCTTATTCAACAGATTCACACAAATCCTTGTCTTTGCAGATGATATAGAGCTTGTGGGAAGATGTCTGAAATCTGTGAAGGGAGCATTTCTTATCCTCTAAGAACCTTCACAAACAGTCTTTCTGAATATTAGGACCAGCCATCAAAGATAATAATTGGTGATAAGGACAAATGCAGAAATTGGATGCCAGAATAAAAATGATATGTTGTGAGGTATATTAAGGTTAGAAGGCTTTGTTGAACCTCTCCAGATCTCACTGAAGAAAATTAATTTCATCTCTTATAAAAAGAAAGAAAAAGGAAAGGTAATTCAAAAGATAATAAGCAGTTACCATCAATGGGAGAAGCCTTGGACTTGATTTATAAATTAAAAACGTTTTCATAGAAAATTATGACATTCGGAGTGAAATCCTCAAAAGAATAATTAATAGAATATCTTACCAATATTATGTCACTAAATGTTCAAAGCAGACCTGTTTTACCGATTATTTTAAGCTTAATGATGTACTAACTTATATCACGCATATATTTCTAAAGTGACAACTCAAATTCTGTATTTTTGATTTATCTTCATGTTTAAATTCATTAGTCTTCTATGAAACATCAAATATGTACTGAATTACCTTCAAATCGTTCCTAATACATCTCACTTGCAGTTGGGATTAAAAGATAATTCAGGTTTACTTTCGATATTTCAAATAAGACTGTGAGAATTCCACATTTTTTTCAATGCAGGTTTTTGAGTTGTGTCACTTTAGAAATGCATGTGCAATATGTATTACTTTGATTTATTGTTGGTTTAAGTTAAAATGAACACTGTCTGGCTATAGAAATGAAATAAAATTCCCTTCAGGGGATCTATTCAAATATTTTATAATGAACTTTACTGCTGCATTAGTTGGCCAATTCTACATTAAATTATTAATTTTAAATGTTGAAATTAAATTAATATAAGTAGCTATTTTGGGTATTATATACAGCCTTGGTTAACTTAACTAGTAATGACTTATAACTAATATTAACAGGTCATTAAATCAATATAACTTATAACTCACTAAAAGTAATAAATATTACTTATAACTAGCATTAATTAGTAAGGATTGAGAACTAATCCATTAAAAGGATTCATTTTGTTAACACAAGTTTTGGAAGCAACAATAAAAGTAAAATTAATTTAATAAATGAAATAGACGGGTTGGGTTTTTAAGGTGTCGAATATTTTTGGCCAAGGTTGTAGTTGTTCACATCAAAATTTTTGTTAATACTGGTGGGAGCCAAAAGTGAGTGTAGAGATTTAATTGAAAACAATTTTGCTGAGAAAGTAGTAAAAATGTTCCATAATTAGTAACAAATGATTTATAATCCTATAATTACAGCACAACTGACACCTTGTTTAGATTTTGACTCATCGTAAATATTAGGTTCAAGTGTTATAATAAGTATTAAATATCAATATGAGTGGTATCTACAATATATTTAATAAAGTTTAATTTTAGTAAATTATTCAAATTTTTTTTTAATATATAAAATAAATGACTACAAAATTTACCTTTTTCTAGGGGAATGGAAGAAGCAAATATTTGGGAAAAGGTTGGTTAAGCAGATCGGCACCTACTACACCTTCAACACAGTTGGCTCCAGCTTCTTCTTTCGAAAGCTCTCCACTCCTTGCACCAGATCAAGATAATACATTCTAATTTAATATAATTGTAGATTAACTGAATTTGCCTGGATTATCTAGCCTACTTTAGATTTATAAAAAAAGTGAAGAGAAAGATATAAATATTGTGTATATCAACTTATTCCTCTTCTTTATTTAGAAATTTTAAAAATATCCAAATAATTGAGTTTATTTTTCTGCATTATTGAAGAAAAAAAATGTGATATATTTGTAATTCTATAACAGCGTTAAAATGATTTATTAAACTTAATCACAAAATGTTGATAGAGTCTTTTTATGTTATACATTTTTTTTTTTTTTTTTTTTTTTTTTTCCGATGGTTAGTTATTCATTGCCTATAGCAGACCAAAGGTTTCCGATAGTGTCAGTTGCTCATGAAATAACGTGTTTTTAGGATGACTGAACCTAGAAAACTGAGTAATACTGTTGTCAATCTTGTCTTGAACTTTTTGAAGTAATTTTTAACTTATGTTTAAGAGTAGAAATAAAATAATTTTTATAACAGTGAGAAAACAGTCAGCTAGCTGTAGTATTAACCATCATATTTCTATGAGGAGTATCATATTTATTGCTATGTTCAATTTTGGAACACAGATCTTCGCCATTAATACTTTCTCTGAATTTTGTATTCAGCATAAAAATAATTATAGAAATAATATAAATTAATGTTTTAATATTTAAAAAAAAAAAAATAATAAAATATGATTATACTAATTAATTTAATAAAATCTAGTGCATTTTTATATGCTTTAAATAATTGTTTAAATCAAACTAATTTTTTGGTTTGTTCAAAATTTCTTAGTGGAACTAAGTTGAATTAAAAATTTGGTTCAATGATCCGATATTTAGCATAATATACACACACTAAATTGTTTGGATTTGTTATATCTGTCATCTAAATCATGATAACAAAAGGAACAACATTCATCTGTGAAAATAATCAAAAATTTCTGTCAACTTGTTACAAACAATTTTTAGGTAGAAAACATGTTTAATTCCATTTCTTTCGTATGGAATAAAATGGATTAATTTCCAATCTGATGTTACATAATAGTATCTTGTTTGCTGTCACTAACATTTTACGATTAACTGCAAGCTGATATACAGTTCATAATTCATTTTTAGTTACTCAAAAAAATTAAATTACCTTATTTTCTTTTAGTTGTTACTAATTTTATACAGAGATTAATATACTGAAAGTAGTTCTCTTAGTTTTCAGAAATGTTTACTATGTTTAATATTGTCTCAACAATAGTTTAACGTGCATGAATCTGTTCTTAAGTATGCACAGTTAGAAATCTTATGGTTCCTTTCAATCTTACTTATTTTTTTTGTTATTAACAGTCTGTATATTTTGCTAAGGAAAATACTCGGATTTTTATGTAAACTTAATTTCGCCTGTGCTGTTTATATATCGTAGTAATCTATTAAACAGCCTCTGAAGATATTGAAAAATATCTAGCCAATTTTGGAAATGATAAAATAAAAAAAATATATATAATTGTTGACTTTCATGTAAATAATGTAATAGCAATATGATTTTTTAAAGCATAAAAAAAAAATATATATATGTTTTTAAAACATTTACAATTTATTCATTCTACTCGTATCTAAATTTAAGCAATGTTAAATATAAGCAATTTGAATATTGCTGTAAGGTGCCTCTATCCATTTAATATGGTTTTGAACCATTATCTCAAAAAGTGCATTAACATTCTTCTGTAGTCCTCCAACAAACATAACGATAATAATAATAGCAATTAATAAATTTAAAACATTTAACAATAATAGGACAACAGAAATAATTATAAAGAACATAGAAATGATTAGTAATGCTATTTTGAATAAAATTGACTATTTTTAGATATTCAATAGAATTTTGATGGTGCAAAGTGCTATGGGGTTACTCCTGTTTATTTAAATAATTACTAAGCAATCATAATAATGTAAAAATAAAATGTTATAGTTCTTACATTTTCTTTCCTAAATATTTGTATGTATTTAGACATAAAGTTAAGAAGTAAGTTAGGACAACAAAATGGTAACCAACATTCTAATTAGCTATTACGCAAATTATTAAAGAAATAACTGCTCATACAGCTGATAAAGGGTAATTAAGTGAGATTTCAAACTTCTCAATCATCATTTTAATACCTGATCAGGTTGTACTAATAATAAAGAAAGAAGAAAAAAAAAATCGTAGAAAAAATTTTTTGTATCATTAACGTTGTAGAAATTAAGATAATAAAATATTGTCAAATTAAAATATAATTTGAAATCCATGTAAAGTCCTCTTCTGCCAAATTAACATTAATTTAATTTTGTAATATTTTTTCTTATTTAACATTACATTTATTTAGTTGGGAGAGATTTTTCCTCAACTTTTACTCTCTTTATTAATTATTGCTGTTTATAAGTGTGAACACTTTACAGAACTCTGCTAATAAAGACTCCCAACTGTTAGAAATCGAACTCTACAAGTATTATAAGTCCAATAACCTTATATAATAGCTTAAGATTTTTATTTATCTATATTCTCAAAAGTCCTGCTTGCACCTACAGCCTATTATATGCCCTTTAAGCTTCTCTTTAACTTAATTTTTTTTTTTTTTTTCAACAATGAACTATGAACATTGAAGACTTTCTTCAATACAAATTTTTTCTCAATTTCTTGTACAATATACTACCCGAAATCTTGCTCATTGCCCTGAATGTCTGAACCAATAATTATTAGCATAATAAGCTCTACAGAAAGTTTTGTTATCTATATAACCTGTGAGTTTAGTGGCAATCATTTTGCAGAATTTACTCTAGTCAAATTATTTATAAGATTGGATAGACAATGATCTTGCCAAACATAACTTCAACTTAAACATACTAGCATGCCACTTTTTCAAAATGGCCAGGGATAATCTAATTAATTTGGAAGAAATAATAATTTTGTTGTAATTTTCTGTTAACTAAAGATTAAAAATTAAGTTTAACATGTTGAGCCATAGTCATTTAAATTAGTTATTTATGTTGATCAGTTCTCTTTTTAAACTTAGCTTTATAAATTATATTGTATTAATATGTGTCATTGAATATTTCTATAATATTGATATTTATAATTGATATGTGAATCCAACCATTAATTTTTCATAGTCTTCATAATCAATTTTGCAAGACACATGAATGACCTATCTGGTTTGAGTTAATTGTTTGTTTGAAAAAAAAAAAAAAAAATTGAACCAGATTATAAAAATCAATTAATACAAATAAAGAACATTACTTGAAAGTTAATTACATCAGTAATACTCAGTGTTATATTTACAAAGTCTTCCACTTTTTTTCCTTCAAAAAAGTTCATCATAGTGGTTTGTTTCATCAAAACTGCCTTAATAGTTTGTCTAATTTAATTCTTTGATAAAATCTTTAGTTTCATCAACATTGGTTTTTACAAAAATCAAATTTATTAATGTTGAAATGTTAGATTATATTTTATTACAAATTATAAAACTTGTGTGTCAATAGATTTAAATACTGTACTTATTTTGCCACTAGTTCTTTGTAGTTCGTTGTTTACCATTTCCAAGGTTATTTAAAAGTATTAATTATAAGTAAAATTTTGAATAATTTTATTTTGAAAGTTACCTAAATGATGAAGATTATTTTTAAACATGAAGTGGAAATGTATCAAATGATAATTTATATTATTTCTCATAGCAATCCAGAGTATATTTTGTAATTGTAAAAATTAAACTAAAAGGCACATTATGAATTTTAAGATGAATTCGCTTCAAATTTGTTTTTTTAATTTTATCGTTCTCAATATATATGTATATCTTCTGGAGCTGTCCAATTTATATAATAATTTTAGGGTTATTTAAGAAAATTAGGCACTGTGTGTGAACTAGGCCTAATTTATTAACTTTACATCGAATGTTTGTTGTCAATTTTTTCGACATGTTTCGGCTTGTATGGATGAGAAACAGAAGATTATCCGATGTTAAGGACAGGATAGCTTGAAACTAGTTGTAGACAGTGATTTAGATGGAGGGACAAGTCTTTTGTTTTTTTTCGATTGTTCCTCAAAGCTAATTACTTATTGTATGGATTTTAGAAGTATTTGCTGTCAATTGTTTACATTTGTTTTTTTCATCAGCCATAGGTTTCTCATTGTCTGAATGACACAATATATTATATATGTAAAAATTAGTTTTTGGAAAGAAAAGCAACTTGAATTAGAAATTCAATTATTGTAACTTTAAACCCATATTTATAATTTGTTAAATAGTGGGTCATATTAAAAAATAAGACGTTCAGAAACTTATTTTCAAAATTCTAGTAAAAGATCTTTTTGAATTATATGAAATATATGTCTTTTTAAATATACAATCAATGTTTTATGTATTTGTATTTGTGGTTTCATTAAATTCTCCTACCTTAATAAAATGATTGTTATGATGTTATTAAATACTTGAAATATGTATTTATGTAAATAAAATTTTAGATGCTATTAATAAATTTTTAATATAACTTCCTATTTCAGTAAAAAGATTTCTGATTAATTTAGTTTTAACAAGTTACTAAGAGAGGATAAATGAGTAGCAAGGTTTTAGGAAAAGTAGATAATTATTTATGATTCCCTCGATGAAAGTAAATTATAAATATAAAAGGTTAAAAATAAAACAGATTGATTTCATATAGGGTCAAGAGGGGAACAGTGTAACAAAAATTTAATTTTTATTTTAGAAAAAAAAAACTGTTTATTATATTCATTAAAATTATATTGATCAGAAATTTCTATAAACATTGTTTACTATTCAAACACCAAATAATTGAAGATTAAAGGGAGCATATACTTACTAACCGGAAATCATTAACTTTACTACAAGAACAAATCTTCACTAGCCAAATTGTTTACAAAGGTTTTACAAAAATATAAATTTGATTATTCTTCCATTTATTCTGTAATTTGACGTCCAATGACAGCTGTTTAAGATGGGGGCACATGAAATACTACATTAAGTGACACCATAGTCAAATTAACAAAGGACAGAGCTAATCGTGGTGTTACCATAGAGCATTGAATATCATAGAGTCGACACGCTGGCGGTGAAGGGAGGGTGAGGTATGCTACAAGCCCCCCACTCCTTGACTATGATTTTCCAATTGATTCAACCAGCCAAAACTTCTGGTCATTTTCAATATCTTGACCAAAATTTGATGAGTAGTTAAAGAAGTTCATGAGCCAATACATTTTTTACAAATAAATTAATATCACTGACAATTTTAGTAATTCTTGAAGAGAAACTTAAAAATATCTTTTCATTTATGGCACATAATCTTGTAATATCTGAAGATGGTCTCAACAAACATCCATGGTTTTTAATTGTAATTAAATTCATAGAATTTAAAAATCCATGTTCATCAACAGATGTTAGTGCTGACAGGCAGTCTGCACATTTCAAATGTGCAATAAAAATAGTACTGCTGTGCTATACATAAGTGAGCAACTGGCATTTTTAGACATGTTATGTTGGTTACTGGCACCAAAACTGTTTTGGTAAAAATACTAAATATGCTATAATTATAATATAATAATGATACAATAATAACATGATAAAAATAATGATTAACATAGTATATTCATGAAACTAGCATAATAAACCTCAACTTATCACTAGGCAATAAAATATTAGTTTAACCAACAATGTCAGTTACCCCTTTTATGCTTAGAAAGATAGTATAATACCAAAATGTATATATTAAAAATTTAACTTAACGATCACATAAATTTGAATGAAGTAAACTATAACTTAACAGTGAAAAGACAGATTTGTTGATTTGGCATTTTTGCTGCAATTGTGGTTTATGCAGCCATATGCAACGCACATAGACATAATATAGTTTTTATTATACACAATAATTAAATAGCCTACAAGAAAAATAAACAACAGCTCTTATAAAAAACACAAACAAAGTTCAAAGGGAGTTTGACAACTAAACCTAGAGGTATCTAGAAGCTAGGTAGTGGAGGAACTGTGACACATCGCAGGTACTTACGTGTCTACTCTATGATATTCGATACACTATGGGTGTTAAACTGTACTCCACTTGACCCTATATTGATACAGACAAGTCTCACCAATAACGTTATTTTAGTTGTGATAAAATAACATGATATTGAAAGTGAGTTAAAACCAACAAGTCTTTAAATGAAGACATCTAAATAGGTATTTTTTGGTATGATGGATAGTTTGAAATATATATTTAAAACATTAAACTATTTTAATGCTTCTTGAAGTGGAATATAGTTTTTGTGAAAAGTGGTTATCATTATAAAGTGAAATAATTCATTTGCATTATAAAATATTTAATTTTGGATTGAAAATGGTGTTTAGAAATTCCATCATAATTTATTACAGAACTTATAACAATTAGAGAAAAAGTTTAGATCCAAAATTTTTTAAAGTAAAAAATAATTTAAATTGAATTCAAGTTCTTTATCTTTTCAAGCTTTCTCTACATTGCTGTACATTCTTTTGTATTCTTCTTTTCTGTTATTATCCATCAACATATTTTAGAGTGTTTATTTTTTAAATGATATTTTTACAGCAGCACCTTGTCTCTGAATGCTAAGCTGAGAATTTTTAAAACAACTGTCAGACCTTCCCTCACCAATGGATCTGAATTTTGGACAATTTTGAAAAACTATGAGTTGCCACTCCTTAGGTTTGAAAAGAACGTTCTCTAGAGAATTTTTAGCATATCAAAAGACCCAACCTGTGATGGCAAGATATCATTGCTACTGACTCAATATTTGACACTGCTTTCCAATTTTTGACACCAAGTCAAAAATAGGAAGGTGGTACCATTCAACCGTGAATACTGGCGATCAATGTTAGAGAAAGCCAAGGCTCTATGATCAGGGATTTATATAATATGTTAATTATAATATTTTTATAAATTCAAATCATCATTCAAATCAATATAGCTCAATTCAAATCAATATAATGCTAAAAAACAAAAATTATTCTCCATTAAGTTTCCAATGAGGAAACTGCCATCTATTTTCGATCTGAGCAACACCAACAGAGCTAGAGTGTGGCAAAATGTTACATTTTTGAGGGTGAAAAAATTTATAACCTTTGAGAGTCAAAAAAACATTGCAGCATGACTTAACAGGCTATAGAAAAGAACAGATAGGTAAATTAGAAATAATATAAAGCAGCAAGGTAAGGGAAAGGACAAAACAGTAGTGATAAGGAGGAAAAAAAAATTGCAAGGGTAGGGAATAAAAGGATAGTAAATGAAAAATAAAAGAGAACAGAAGGAAATCTAAAGTAAATAAAAATATGGGAAAGAGCAATGGAAGTATAAAGTAAGAGGTGAAATAAGAAAAGAAATGGAAAAAAAATAATAAAGGTGAAGGAAAATAAAAGTGGAAAGATAAAAGGAAAATTAAGAAGTGGCACAGAAAACTTCTCCAAACCACAATGGAGAGGAGACGAATGATGACTGATGTGAAACGGTAGGAACAGCTGGGCAGGATAAAAGGAGAAACATGGATACAGAATAGGAAAATGAAACAATGAAAATTTAACAAAAATAGAAAATGGAAAAAGAAACAACAGAGAGACCATAAGATAACAAAATAACAAATAAATACAAACAGAATAAAAAGAGATATATATAATAATGTCAATGCTATCATGATCAGGTGTACAACACAATGTAAAATAATACAGAGGAATAACAAAATGATGCAAATAGAAATAAAAATATAACAAAAATACAAAATAGAGACTGTAAGGACAGAAGGGAAGGTTATTTTTTTTTTAATTAGGTTTAAAAATTGGGAATAAGTGAGGGAAATATACTCTTTGTCAATTTTGTGGTTGACAGCTCGAGATGGATATAAATGGATTAGGATAATAAATGTTTACTATAGTTGGGGACTGTGGCAAGAATAAAAGTTTTTTCGAAATCAAAGGTATGGTTTAAGAATAAGGCATGTTCTGAGAGTTTGGTGGCAGAGGTATGAAGAAATGGAAAGTTTGTGTTGGGAGATGGGGGTTTTGAGGTGATTTTTGGTATGGCCAATATATCAGGTCTGATAATTAGGAGTAGTACAGTGTATATAGTAAACAACATTGTATTTGAGTTGAATAGGGATGGGATCATTGAAGTTAGTATAGATGTAGTTAAGTTTGTTGTAGGATTTAAGGCCTAAGTGTAAGTTAGGGAAGGTAGAGGGGAGAGTTTTTTTAATAATGTCAGAAAGGAATGAGATGTAAGTTAGGGGACCTGTATAGTAATAATGGAGGTGAAGGTGTGGGGGAGTTTGAGGTGGAAAGGGTAGAGGTCGAATGATCGAGTTAATTGGAAAGGATTTTTTTTTTTTGGGCTTCAAAACTTGTTAATGCAAGTCCTATATTGCCAGTGTAGCACTATATAATTGAGTAATTATGAAGATTCATTAGATTAGAAGATTTTTTGATGGTAGGGGTGTTGGGAATGATAGTTCAAAAGTCTACAGGAGTAGGTGGGTTTGGTGTACCAATTGGTGGACATGGAGTGGTCAGGATTTCTGGTGACTAGGAGATCAAGGAAACGGAGGGAATTATTGACTTCCTGCTTGACAGTAATGCAGAGACGAGGGGGATAAGAATTGAACACGGAAAGGGAAGAAAGAATTTTATCAGGGTTGAGAACAAGTAATAGGCATCAACATATTTTATGATAAAAGAAATCTGTAGGGAATAAGGGTAAAATGGAGTTAAGGAGGTCATTGAGGATGATGTTGGAAATGTCTGATGCAAGAGGAATTATTACCCATGGCAAGACCGGAAATTTGGAAATAAAACTCATTATGGAAGGATAAGTAGCCAGATTTGCAACACAGTTCTAAAGATTTTAAGTAGGATAAATGGTTAAGGGAGGTGTGTGGTTCTATGGAGGACCAGTTATAGTTAATAATGAGGAGAGCATTATCTACAGGTATGTTGGTAAATAGGTTTTTAACAACAAAGTAATCGGGAATGTTAAAGGGTAGTAATATTTCACGTAAGTGTAAGGAATTGTAGATATCATGGCTCAAGATTTTAAGAGAAGGGAGGAAGAATTTACTAAGTTTAAGTGATGGAGAATCAATATTAGAAGTAATAGGATGGAGCGTGGTGCTGGGTTTGTGGATTTTAGGAAGACCATAAAAACAGGGGGCTATAAGTTGGATAATTAATTTGCTTAAATTCTAATAAGGATTCAATATGATGGTTGAATTTGGTAATGAGGGAAGAAGTAGTATATAGTTCTTATCCATGCCATTCTGTATCATCCATTTTTAATTTGTTTATTGGTCTATTATTTTTTCATATCTAGTATTTTGTTCATTATAGCCCTGAAGACCTGCAACACAGGTCTAAAGATTGGCACGCATCAAAGTATTTCTACTTGACGTAGTGTTTATGTTTGAGTGTATTCCTGATTATCTTCTCCATTCATCTTAACAGTCAACTGTACTTTATCATTATAAGACGTTTTATAGTCATGAAACAAACACATTGGATAATGTATTATAACTAACAAGGGGACGTTTGCAGTTGTAACTCACAGATTTGAATGCCGATTTGTGTGTGGTTAGTAGGGACCTATAATAGTGCAAAACTAGAGTTATAGCCGCCAATGGGCATTAGGAACCGAGAATAAAAATAAAATATGAAAATCACGTTTTATTTTTTTTTTTATCAGCTCTCAGTCAAGATAGAGAAATGATTCTTTCACGTTTAATTAAAGTTATGTAAGGTATTTGATATAAAAATACTTTCGTTATGCTTAAGACACCACCCGGCTTTAGGGTGCTCAAAAACTCTAAAAAAATGACAAAATTCCAAGGAAATCCGCTGTAAATCAGTGGAAACTTTTTTTTATGAAAAACTGACCTCAAATCTCGATTTAATACACCATAAAACCCTTATATGTGATATTATATCAAAATCAAAAAATATTGATTTTTTACCCCTTTCGAGGAGGTTAAAATTTTATAACTTGAGATATTTCAATAAGGGGAAATCCTACAACCTCCAGATTTGGGCTAAACTATGCAGTTTTAAGGCATCTAGATGACTCTAAAATTTTGTCTTAATCGGTTGCGAAATATGTGAGATAGCGCAAATTATTTACATTTTTTCAGAAATTGACAGCCCCTTTCCTTCTAAAATCCTACAAAATTTTAAAGGTAAAAAAAAATTATTTTTGATTTCGACAAAATTAAGTTTCTACATGTTTTTTGAGATGAGGAATCTGAAAATAATATCAGTTTTTAGTTAAAAAATTTTCCTCACCTATATTTTTTTTACCTTTAAAATTTTGTAGGATTTTAGAAGGCAAGGGGCTGTCAATTTCTGAAAAAATGTAATTAACTTGCGATATCTCACATGTTTCGCAACTGATTAAGACACAATTTTAAAGACATCTAGAAGCCTTAAAACTGCATAGTTTAGCCCAAATCCAGAGGTTGTAGGATTTCCCCTTATTGAAATATCTCAAGTTATAAAATTTTAACCTCCTCGAAAGGGGTAAAAAATCAATATTTTTTTATTTTGATAATATTTCACATATAAGGGTTTTATGGTGTGTTAAATCGAGATCTGAGGTCAGTTGTTCATAAAAAAAAGTTTCCACTGATTTACAGCGGATTTCCTTGGAATTTTGTCATGTTTTTAGAGTTTTTGAGCACCCTAAAGCCGGGTGGTGTCTTGAGCAAAACGAAAGTATTTTTATATCAAATACCTTACATAACTGCAATTAAACGTGAAAGAATCATTTCTCTATCTTGACTGAGAGCTGAGAAAAAAAATAAAATGTGATTTTCATATTTTATTTTTTTTCTTGGCTCCTTATGCCCATTGGCGGCTATAACTCTAGTTTTGCACTGTTATAGGTACCTACTACCCACATTCAAATCGGCATTCAAATCTGTGAGTTACAACTGCAAACGTCCCCTTGTAAGATAATTTGATTGATATATGAAATTAAAACTTAATTTTATATACTCAGAAATGTTCATGATCGAAGATTACACAAATAACTTTTTCAAATGTGAAGTAAATACTCTATTTTTAAAACCTTTGAAATTGGTTTTACAGGTAAGCCTGTAAATGAGATGTAATTTTTATAACCTAAGAATAATCCAAATTCAAAGATTATCAGCCATTTGTCCAATACTTTCTCAAAAACTTGTCAAAATTAAGCATAAGTTTTGTTTGTGTTTATTTAATATTTCACAAGAGCCCTGAGAGAACAGTTATATCTAAATCATCTGTGTTGAACTTCATACAACAATATAATTAAAACATAAGACATTGTCAATTAGATAGGTTAGTATTTGACTATAGGATCAAGAATCGACTGGTATTCTGGCTATCAGTCAATTTTCAAATGAATTGCTCTCCACAAAAGGGGCTTCAATCCATCTTTTCATAAAATGAGTTAGCACTGAAAAAAAAATTGATGAAGGTAAACCCATGTTTACATGCTGAAAAGACTTCAGTCAATGAAATAAGTCATTTCAACCAATGTATTGGACTTTTCTGCATGTCAAGATGGGTATCCCTACAAACATTTTTTTTTTCAGTGCTAACTCATTTTGTGAATAAAATGGACTGAACTCTTTTTGCAGAGAGCGATTCAAATAAAAGAAATATTTCAATTTACATATCTTTATATATATAATGTTTTGGCCAGAACGTTAAAGGTCATCATAGGGCTTTATTACAAGTATTAAAAAAAATCAAATAAAAATACAAAAAATGAATTATAAACAAATTAAAGAAATATAGAATAGACTAGAATAATAATTTTACTCTGGGACCTAGTTCCTTAAGAATAACAATAAGCAAGAAAAAAATGGAATTAGTTACATCTGGTCAGAGACATAATAAAATAAAAAAATAAAGAAGAAATCTTAATATAATAATGATAATTTATAAGTAGATATCAATTAGATACATAAAGAGGAAAATAAGAGATCATTGTTCGAATGAAATGAGAAATAAATTATTTTGGTACAATTGCTTAGTGTATTGCTCAGCATCGCCCGCCCTCATAATTAAAGCACTTATATAATTTATAACTAATAATTGAACTCTTTTATTGAACAATGCAATTGAGTATTTTTAATTTTAATAAGAGTTGTTAATCCAGGCGGACAGAGACTATTAAGAAACTCTTGCGGGTAATGGACTGCATTATCAGTGCTTACAACAAAAGGCCCGTGGATCATATTTTACACACGGTATCATAAAGGGAGGGATAGACATTTTGATTTGGTAATCATTTTTATTCGGCAGAAACAATTTTATTGATTTCAACTGGTTAGATTTTTATTTCTAACCATAACAGTATATAGCAATGTGGCGAACCTTGTTTCTGTCACTTAATATTGTACATTTAAATTATTATTATAGTAAACTTTAGTATTGTAAATCTCCCTAGAACTATGAAGAAGATGTAGTTGAAATTTGGTTCAGAAGGGTTCATTAGTTTTACTAAAACTGTTGCAGAATGGTGCTAGCCACATATCGTTTGGTTTTTAAACTTCACTGGAATCCAAACGTCGTACCACACATTTCATTATAAATTTCTAGCTCTATATAACACCGTATCTTTGTAACCTCTCTTGAATGGTGCTCGCCAACCTATTGGTCAATTATCAAACTTCATTGTGCACCACATATTTATCATATTATTAACAGCAATTTAATAAAAAATATATAAATTTTATTATCGGTAAACCTTCCTTGAACTATGAAGATAATGTAGTTAAAATTTGGTACAAATTGGTTCTGTAGTTTTCGCGGTTAGTGATCACAAACAAAAAATGGTTAGTCCTTTTATATAATAATATAGATAGTAGTACCTAAATGTTATTTTCAGGGTGAGAAAATATTATATTGAGTGGTATCTAAATTGTGTAAATAGTTATTGAAAGTGCTCCAGAAAGAGTTTGATTGATATCAAGCTTAACTGATATTCTCAATTTAATTGAGAAGGAAGATTGTTAGCAAGTGTCACCATGGATAATTATCCCTGGTGATTTATCAATTTATCCTGCTAAATGAAAATGTAGAAAAAAACTTTTAACATAAATTACTTACCCAACATTGTTTTGTTACATAACCCCTTCATCTACCAAACCCTTTAATTCATTATTTCATTTTGTATGTTGTTCCTATCCTCTTTTTAATACTTTCTTGCAATCTAAACTGTAACAAATATATATTTATTTATAATATTAAACATCATTTTGGATATTCTTTTATAATTGTAATTATATTACAATTTATAATTGTAATTATATAACAATTTATAATTGTAACTATATTACAATTTATAATTGTAATTATAATTGAACTGCGGATAAGATTTGTCTTGCCCTCTATGTTTACTGAATGATGAAAAGGCTGCATACAGCCAATAATGAATGCGATTCCCTTACTTTTTAAAGAATATAGTATTAAACTTAGGCTATTCTTAACCTCAGAACTCTATTGTATCTCAACAATGAACTAAAAGGACTGAATGGGCTTAGTGTTTCTATAGAACTTAAGACAACAGGGATTTCACAAATGATTCTAATGGTCAATGTGAAAAAGGCCAAAAGGATATGTCTTTCCTTCACAATAATAATAATAAAGAAAGGGAAGAATATAACAAAGTAAATTGAAGGTATGTCCATGGGGAGTTATGTGTAAGAAATAGATGTATTTTTAATAGTATATTAAGAAAAATGGAATTTTCAGTTACCATTATGATTAAGATGAATGAAAAAATAAATTAATTGTAAGAATAAACTTACTACACAAAATAGAGGATGGATTTGTATTATAAATAAAAGTTCAGGGTATCTCAAACAAAAAGATATTACTGGAAAAAATCCTTAGGATCTAATTTCACAAAAGATCGTCATTGGTTGAAGTGAAAAAAGCTATGTGTATAAGCCCATCCTAGAAAATAACAATAAAGATAAAAGTAACAACATAAAGAAAAAGAATATCCGAAAGGATGTTTAATATTATAAACAAATATATATTTGTTATAGTTTAGATTGCAAGAAAATATTAAAAAGAGTATAGGAACAACATAAAAAATGAAATAATGGATTAAATGGTTTGGTGGATGAAGGGGTTATGTCACATGATTTTTTAAACTACAATCTAGTTCAGTAGCAAAATCTGAATATTCAAAACAACTAGAAAAAGAGATATGAAGAAGATGAAGGGGCTATGTAACATTTTCCTGCTAAATGAAAATGTAGAAAAAAACTTTTAACATAAATTACTTACCCAACATTGTTTTGTTACATAACCCCTTCATCTACCAAACCCTTCAATTCATTATTTCATTTTGTATGTTGTTCCTATCCTCTTTTTAATACTTTCTTGCAATCTAAACTGTAACAAATATATATTTATTTATAATATTAAACATCATTCTGGATATTCTTTTTCTTTATGTTGTTACTTTTATCTTTATTGTTATTTTGTAGGATGGACTTATATACATAGACTTTTTTTCAATGAATTAAAGGGTTTGGTGGACGGAGGGGTTATGTAACAAATCAATGTCAAGTAAGTAATTTATGTTTAAAGTTTTTTTTTTTATATTTTCATATAGCAGGAAAATGTTACATAGACCCTTCATCTTCTTCATACCTCTTTTTCTAGTTGTTTTGAATATTCAGATTTTGCTACTGAACTAGATCGTATTTAAAAAAAAAATGTGACATAACCCCCTCATCCACCAAACCCTTTATTTACAGTACCCCCAAAAAACAAAGTGATCCAAGAAAGGCACAAGGCAAAAATATAGCGATTACACATAGATAAAAAAATAAATGAATTTTGTAAAACCTTCTGAGGCAAACTTCGTTTGTTTGAGAGTAAATTTCAAATTGATCGGTTTTATCAATAATTATTTTATGAAGACCATTGTAAACTTATGTAGATATAATGGGCCGAACCACAGAATTCTCGAAATATTCACTGATTTATAAGAACAGCAGTAAAAAAAGACTCGAGGGCACAACGTACTTCAAATAGTATCCATAAACTGTTATTTTTTAGTATTCTGCAGTATACCAGTTACCAGGGTCACTGCTGAGGGCAGTGTAATAAGTTCGCTATCTATTGCTGGGTCAGCTTCTTAACTATTTACTCCAATGATACTGTATTCTGTTTTCGCCCCCGGGCTAGTGACTTTTTAGATATGCACTAGCTCTGAAATCGATTCTCTCGGGAGTAAAAAGGGACAAGAACGTAGAAAACAACAAATTTTCGGGTCCATTTTAAGGCTCTGCCTCTTGAATGTCAAGTATCAGCTTACTATTCCTGGCTGCAGGCTTCAATGAAATTGAAAATTTAATTTATTCCTAAAGTTCTAATTAAATAATATTTAAATAAAAACGAAAAAAAAATTATTATTAATTATTTTAATTTTTAGTTCTTATACAATGTACATCAATAGAATTGTGGTGATAAAAAAAAATTAAAAACAATAAATTGTAAAAACAATTACACATCTAAGGCAATCGAGTCACAAGAAAAGTTTTCACTTCTATGTGTATATCTTCCTTATCCTCACATCTAATAAATCAAACAAATAAAGGACTATTAATTATTTTAAAAAAACGTAATATTTGATACTAAATTCTGAAAAAAATTTAGTTATTTTAAATAACTTTCTCTTTTATAAAGATAATAGTGAATTATAGAATTATTATTTCCCTATGTGTTTTTCATCACCTGACGCCACCCTAATCAAACTTTTACAGTACTTAGATAAAATATTAATTTTTTTCAAATTAAAACTTTTAATCAATAGTGTTTATTACTAGAAATAATAGGTATCCAAATTCAAGAAAAATGTTATTTTACCTAAGGGTTGTGTTCTGCTCCGTATTTCCCGCGACAGTCCCGTTTTTCGACCCTTTGTCTCGCCGAATCCTGAAATGGCACACGATTTATCACGCATTCCGACGATTCTTTTAGTCTGTAACATTTTTTTCCCCTATCTTTAACAGTTTTCTTTTGCCCTCAGTAATCTATCATATGCACTGATGAAGGTAGTGTTTCACATTGACCAAGGAGTGTACAAATATTCGTAATCGGTGTTAAGGTATTTAGATAAGATTGGAAATCTTAATCATCCTGAACATGGGTATGAAGTTTAAAATTTATAAAGTTGATAAAAATATTATTAAAGCCACCCAGGCAAGAACATTTGAAAAGTAAATTTGAAGGATAATCCTGAAGACGTATCACTAGGTTGCAATGTCATTACATTTTCTTTAAAAACATTTTTTAACTTGTTTTACATTGATGTGTTGCCAATTTTTTTTTTTAAAAATTTTTTTTTTTTAAATATGCAAAATGTTTTCTAATGTATAAATATTTTTGCAATAAACTACACGAATAAAATATTGCATTTACCTTCCATTCTCAAATCAAACCTCCGTTCCCCCTCCTCACGGTCGAAACTTCTTTACCTAGACATTTAAGTACGAGGGTGAATCAAATATAAACGGTAATTTTCAAAATTATATTTATTGAATAATATTATACAGAAACTATACCTTCAACATTTTTCAATGTAGTCTCCTGCATTATCTACACACTTCTGCCACCGATTTGGAAGCTTGAATTTTCCCTGTTCATAAAAAGACTGAGGGCGAGTTTTTAACCATTCGCGCACGTGCTTTTCGACGTCTTCATTGTTTTCAAATCGTTTTCCTCCAAGTGATTCATCGCGCATCGTCACATGTGATGAGACGTGGGTCCACCATTACACTCCCGAATCGAAAATGGCAAGTAAGGAGTGGCGAAGGAAGGATGAAGGCTGCCCAGTGAAAGCCAAAACTCGTCTCTCAGCCGGAAAAGTTCTTGCAACAATTTTTTTTGACTCAAGGGGAGTTCTACTCATTGATTTTCTTCACGATCAACGAACAGTGAATGCGGCTTACTACTGCCAGGTGCTACATTCAGCAAAAACCAGTTACCGGAACAAAAGACGAGGTGTGCCCATTAGAGATGTCATCCTTCTCCATGACAACGCAAGGCCTCACACCGCATTGTTGACAAGGGATAAATTGGAAGAAATGGGCTGGGAAACTCTCGAACACCCTCCTTACAGTCCAGACCTGTCCCCTTGTGACTATTTTTTGTTTGCGCCCCGAAGAATCACTTGGAGGAAAACGATTTGAAAACAATGAAGACGTCGAAAAGCACGTGCGCGAATGGTTAAAAACTCGCCCTCAGTCTTTTTATGAACAGGGAATATTCAAGCTTCCAAATCGGTGGCAGAAGTGTGTAGATAATGCAGGAGACTACATTGAAAAATGTTGAAGGTATAGTTTCTGTATAATATTATTCAATAAATATAATTTTGAAAATTACCGTTTATATTTGATTCACCCTCGTATATAGGTGTTATGATTGTAAAGGTAAAGAAGGTGGGTAAATAATGGATTTTCTTAAAATAAGAACTAAATAGTAAAGAGTTCAGATGTTTCAGTCGATCGATATTGCACTTCTTTTGCAATTCTCCTCGAGTGGCACTCAGCAAAGGGGAACGTTCGGCTAGGACTGCCATTCTTCTCTGTCCCTCACTAGGATCCTGATCTGGCGTAGATATATTCCCCTCTTCCAACAAAGCCTTTCTATATAATTCATGTAGGATATTCTCGGTCGGCCTTGTGGTCTTCAACCATCAGGGACATAGTCCATCGTTTTTAGCGGATCCCTGTGTTCGTCCAGTCGCATAACATGGCCGAACCACTTAAGTTGCCGCGTCTCGATGACTTCCGTGGCTAGGATGACTTCCAACTCCTCTCTTATTCTCTCATTTCGGATGCAATCCCTCCATGTCTTCCCAGCAATCCTACGAAGGAACTTATACTCTGCCGGATCTTCTGCCTACCCGTGTGTCAGCCATACAAGAGCACTGGTAGGTATACCGATTTGAAGATGTGGAGCTTCAAATTTCTTCCTACTTCTCTTTTACCTACCACGGTGTTCCAAATCTAATAGTGGTCCTGGTTTGCTTTACCTATTCTACTTGATATTTCCAAATCTACTTTTCCAGATATTTTCATCACTGCACCAAGATAGGCAAAATCGTTAATCATCTCCAACTTCTCTTCGTTGCAGTAAATGTCGACGTCTTCCTCTTGTCTTCCAACTTGCAGGATCTTACTTTTGCTTGTGTTTATAACCATGCCTTTCCTACTCAGCTCTTCGAACCACTCACAATATTGCAATAAGAAAAATAATTTAAAATACGTACTTAAGTATCAATATGAAATATGATATCGCATGTTAAATAACTATTAGCCATAACTATATTTGTATTACGCTTAAAATAATTTTTAAATAATATTTATATTTATATAGTTGTTTGTTACAAAATAAATAATTTAAAACATTAGGAATAACTTGATAAAACATTTTTGTAACTATGAATATTATTAGATAGACATAAAAAATTCGATTTTCAAAGGAAATATTATTTAAATGTTTATTACACGTACAGACATAGAACATTCCAGATTTAATTGGCGGTAGATGGCGAGATCTCTCGGCCAATCAGGTTTGGGCATTCTCTCTAATTTAATTGTCGACTTGGCATCCTGCTTTAGCAATTCAGTTTCACACAATTCAGTTAGTTACGGTGCTTACCAGAGTCGGGTTGTGTTAGCTATTTTGAATATGCCTTTAAAGTGTAACACAATGGAAAATTATTATTATTCTCAGTTTATAGTGTTGTTTCTATTGATGGCTGCTATATTGCTAGTTTTGAAATCAGTGTTTTTTTAAAGTTTAGAATAGTGAAATACAAGAAAGAATACAACACTATTCCCTTGATTTCTGCTACCTTGAGTGAGTGTTTTTATGTGACAGTTAATTCATAATTGATAAATATATTAATGTTAACATCATTTGAGAATAGATTTATTTATATTTACCAAATTGTATTTGCTTGGCGATGGTTTAAGGTTGTGAAGTAACTAATAATAAAATATCTGCAATTTTAATGGCCAGTAACCAAACTTGATGCATGGTTTTCGTTGTTGAAATTTCAAATTTAATTTGGGTATTAAGGAAATTTTAACTGTTAAATCGTGATTTCCACATGGAAGATATTGCACACTAGTAAATATACTTAATTGATTCCAGTATTTAATTTAAATTGTTATTATAATTACAAATTAGTGCTACTCATTGAAAATAAACAATAAAATGGAGCAATTTGATACCAAGCAAATATTTGCATTTTTTTTTTTCACTTTTGATAAGCTTTTGTAAGCCAAATTCATTTTAATGTCTGCTTGGCATCATGAATGATGTATATTCGAACTAAGAGGCCTACCAACATTAAAATAAAAACGAATAAGATCTACTAATGTGTTGTTGATGTTCAGATTGTATGTGAAAATAGCGGCCATAAGAAAACTGGTAGAAATTTGTATATCTGTGGCACTTGTGAATTGTTACGTGAATTTTGGGTTATGAGTATCGCCAGAAAGCTATTTTTTTCTCTTTATTTGTGTCTAATAGAGTTAGTTATAAGGCTATTTCATGGATGAATACAAATTTCTGAATCATTTTGGAAAAAATTTCGTTTTTCCTAAAATACGATTTTAGCACTTAATCAGGTTATTCCTCAGATTGCTGATTTTTTATTTTATACAATAATAGAATTTCAAATTTTATTGTACTGATTTATAAAAATGTAAACTTTTATACTTGAAGATATATTTAATTTTGTTCATTAAATATCCTTTTATTTTATGTTTTATTACTGGTGGCCAGTTACTGATTGTGAGTATAATAAATACAGTAACAGGTAAAAAGTTTGTGTGTTAATGTTTGTGCCTAGAGGTATTCAATTACTTGCTCATTAGGTTATTTTTGTTGGATCGTGTTTATAATGTTTTAACTGATTTAATTGATGTATTTAAACATTTTTTTTTTGCGGTTTTTAACATGATACTTAAATTTAGAATTGATAAATTATTTGCCACTTCTATTCATCAATCCTAATTGTATTGATTCTTCTATGCCATCATGCGTTCCTCTAGTGACACTTACAGCTTCTCATAATCTATACAAATTAACGTTGCCATAGATTTTTTTTTTAGTTTTGTGGTGTGAAAGGTTTCATATGTGATAGTTACCACTACCCATTAACAGTTCGAAGCCAAATAACTGACCCTTTAACAATGTTTACGGCATTCTCTGGGAAGAGGTGGCTTGCTCCTTTTAGTAGTTACTTTTCGGTAACCAGTTAATGTTTTACCGGCACACATTCTAGCGGTACCCATTCGAAAAAAAATCTTCCAAATTTCCCTCCTTTCAGCACTAGATCCTCAGATTCTATTCTAGATGCAAATAGAAATCGCACTACATGCTTTTGTAAATTGTACTTCAATGTTTAAAATTGTTTTTTATTCAATAAATATGAAACTTTTGTTATAATATTAAATAAATAAAAAATAAAATTAAGGCTTAGCGAACCCGAAGGTTCGATGCCGACACCACCAACCGTCGACCGCACACTTCCCTCCAATCCACTCCTCCATAGCCTAAATCCCCCAGGTCGGCCTGACGCAATCCTCCCATCTTCGTCTCGGTCTACCCCTCGGTCGTTTACCCGACGGCTCATAACTGATTACTTTTTTTCGGAATTCGATCTTTATTAAACCCAATGACTTTACATGCCCATTTTAAGCGTTGCGCTGCTATTACTTGAACTATATTTACCGGATATAATTCGCGCAGTTCCGCATTGTGGAGCCTTCTAAATTCTCCTGTTTCTTCATCCTTTTTTGGGCCAAATGTTCTACGAAGTACTTTATTTTCGAAAACTTTAAGGCGTTGTTCCTCCCTTAACGTCAGCGGCCATGTTTCACATCCGTAGAGAACTGTTGGTAGTATAATAGTTTTTTATATCCTAATTTTTAAATTTTTGGAGAGTAAGCGCGAACTGAGTAATTTTGCGACCGAGAAATAACAAGCATTACCGGCTTTTAATTCTTCTTGAATTTCATTTTTCCCCGATATAATAGAACCTAAATATTTGAATTGCTCAACGTGTTCGAACTTTATCCCGGAAATATCTACAATACTAAAATGTTCACCGTTTCTACTACTAACCATATATTTCGTTTTATCGGTATTAATTACTAGACCAATTTCGTTACCGGTTTCCATGAGCGTATTAGCGTTTAGTTTTATAGTTTCCTCGTTTTCACCCAAAAGTACCAAATCATCGGCATAACCAAGAACCGGACATTTACCACCCATCTCTAATCCCTTTCCCGTAAGCATTACCTTCTTAATGATGTATTCTAGCGCTAAATTAAATAATACCGGAGAAAGAGAATCTCCCTGTTTTAAACCCGAACGTACCTCAAACTTTTCGGAGTAAAAAGTCCCGATTCGGACTCTATTAAATGTTTCGGACATGCACATCTTTACGAGATTAACCAATTTCTTTGGTATCCTCAGTTCAATCAAAATATCAAACAGTTTCTGGCGGTTAATCGAATCGTAAGCCTTTTGGAAATCAACATAGAGCTGATGCACTACGCCCTTAAATTCTAATTTTTTCTCTAAAATTTGACGAAGGGAAAATATTTGGTCGATAGTTGAACGACTCCGTCTAAAACCACATTGATAGTCTCCAATCATTTCCTCCGCGTAAACAGTAATTCGATTCGTTAGAATTGATGTAAATATTTTATAAGGAACGAGTGAAATACCACGATAGTTGCTACATTCTGTTCTAGGACCCTTTTTATGGATCGGAATAAGTATAGATTCTTTCCATTTTTCTGGTATTTTTTCTTTTTCCCAAATCATTGTTACTAATTGATGAATCTTAGAAACTCCAGCTTCTCCACACGCTTTGAATAATTCGGCAGGGATATTGTCAATTCCGGCTGCTTTTTATACGATTTTAATTTTATGATCGCTATTTCAACTTCCTCCTTACTCGGTTCTTCTATTAACGGTTCCGCGCTGAGAAAAGTAAAAGTAGAAGGAGGGGAATTTATGTTATTTTCCGAACTTAAAATATTATCAAAGAATCTTCTGAATTTGTCTACTATGTCTACCGGATTCGCTAGTATATTGTTATTTTCATCCCTTATTCCTTTCATTATAGGCTCGAAGCGTTTACGCGATCCGTTAATACCCTTATACATATCCCTTACGTTGTTTCCGATTTTATTAGATTCTATTTCGTTTTTAAGATAATCTCTTTTTTTATTTTTGAGGAATCTAGAGGTTTCGTTTTTTAAGCTTCGGAAGTAGGAGACATTGTTCTCACTCGGTTTATTGAGAACTTCTAATTTAGCAGCTTTTCGTTTCACAAACGCATTTAAACATTCCTCATCGAACCATGGTTTATTTGGTTTATTTTCAATACGGCCTAGATAAGAATTCCCCACCGCTTTAATGTTATCCCTGATACTTAACCAGAAATTTTCGATATCCTCACAATCTTTGTCTAAAGCTCCTAGAACCTCGATTATATTTTTGACTTCTAAGGCGAAATTGCTTCTTATAAACGGATCTTTTAATAACTCTAGATTTAATTTATCGGACGATATATTAATTTTATTTTTCTTGTTTATTAAAAGCTTTTGACGTACTTTCGCGATGACGAGTTCATGATCTGACCCACGGTATGTTCTCACGTTAGTTATGCTGTTTTGCCATCTCCGTTGTACCAAAATATGGTCGATTTGATTTCGCGTTTGTGAGTCCGGTGATGTCCACTTATATTTATGAATATTTTTATGTTTAAACGTCGTACTTTTGATTATCAAACCCTTCGATATAGCAAAGTTTATAAGTCGTGTTCTATTTTCATTACTGTATTTGTGTAGACTTTCTTTTCCTATAGTCGGTTGATATATTTCTCCCCTTCCCACTTTAGCGTTTGCATCTCCTAATATTATTTTCATACAATACCGCGATAGTTTATCGTAAACTCGCTCTTATGTATCATAGAAATCGCATTTAACTTCATCGTCACTATCCTCGGCAGGAGAATGAATATTAATTAACGCTATCTTGAACCACCTACCCTGAAATATGGCCACCGATATTCTATTATTAATAAACTGTACATCCCTCAAAGCGGAAAGAAATTTATTCTTTATCAGAAACCCAGTTCCTAAACAATAATTATCGCTCCCTGCATACTTCCCTTTGGTTAGCGATCCCTCCCCCGGCCACCGAATCTCTTGTAATGCCATGATATCTACATCGTACCCCTTAACCTCGTTTGTTACCGATTCTAATCCACCCGCTGTATTAAGACTACGAACATTCCACGTCCCAATGCTTAAATCCCTAATTTTCAACTTGCTCCATGAATCCTCCGAATTTGTCTCCACCCGGAGACCCGAACGGGGACTAGTTTACTTCCGGATAATGAGCGTTTTACCTCAGAGAGATCCATGACTGTTTGGGGCGTTTTTTGAATAAAAGAATGTGTGAGTAGGGTGTTCAAACTCTGCTTAAAAATAAGTTCCACCGACCATCCCCACATCCGCCACCCGTGGGACGCTCCCCTACGCGGTAATGAGATCCGCGCGAGGTGTAATATTGAATAGACAAAAAATTCGTGGTCAAGATTAGTTTGAGCGGTAGTTCAAGTAAAATTTCATGAAAATAAAATTAAGTAATATAGACCAATATATTTTAGAAATGATGATTTAATTTGAATGACAAGTTCTAACTATGATGTATAGAAAATATAATTTTTTCTATTATTATGTTATTAGTTTTGTCAATTTATTTATAAATTAAATTATGGAAAGGTTATGATTCAAAGTTTGAATCATTTTCAAGCTGGTCATCGAAACTTTACACGCATGCAATGAATATAATAAGTGCTCAGCTTACCAATTAAAGTAGTATGATTTCAAATAGATACCTTGGCCTCTATATTGCATCGTTGACAATGGTTATTTTCTCTCCAAAGAGATGTAAATGGAATAAAATATAATTTGCGGTTAATACGGTATAAATCGCAAAACGAAAATACTCCTGAAATTTTTCGATTGTGTTGACCTAAACGAATATATAAACAATGAGATAATCATATTAAACAGTTGTCTAAGGTATATTTAAGAATAACAAAAGGTAAACAGCTCGATAAAAAATACTTCGAATTTGACGAAACACTGTGTGTCGTTAACATTTTTTTCTAGTTTTTTTTTGCACTTACAACACAATATTCTATCTTAGGATCAAGTAAGACACAAAAGAAAAGAAAATGCCTGAAAATAAGTTAAACGAAAAAGTATACATTCATTTGTAATTTTCAATTTTTCTTTAATTGTTAAGCACAAAAACATTATTTATCAAATATCTTTTTAATGAAATTTTGTAAATTATAAGGAGTGCATGTATGGCACTGAATATTTTCGAAGGAAAAGTATAAAAACTGGAATACATAGTGGATTTTTGAAATATGTCGTAAATTGCAAAATTTCAATATAAAACATAAAATCATTTTAGTACTTTTTATTTGTTATTGAAATCTTTGTATTAGTTTAATGAGAATTAAAACAATTACTAAAACTATACATTTTTATTTATGTATGTATTTCTGCATAAAAAATGTATGTAATAATAAATCTGTACTGATTTTATGGCGATGGTAAGTTTTGAAATATTCCTCATCATTGGAAGCCTCAGTTTCATTTAAAAACATTTTGTTAAACGAACTTTTTAATAAATGTTTACAAACTGTACTTTGTAAATTAAAAAGAGCACATGTATCGCATTGAACGTTTCTGTAGGAAAAGTTTACAAAACTAAGAAGACGTACTCTCAAAAAGCACTCTGAGTTTTCAGGTTTATGAGTGAAAAAGAAAAAAAAAGAAGTATTGAAGTGATTATATGTTTTATACTGAAATTTTTATCGAAATATAATGTGTTAGTTTATTTTTCTCGGATTTGTCCTGAATGACACTGATAAGCCTTACCCATCATCACATTTTTCTTTTTCTCTAATGTACAAAATATATTTCAAAAATCCACAATGTATTCCAGTTTTTATATTTTTCTTTCAAAAACATTCAATGCGACACATGCACTCCATATAATTTACAAAGTATAGACAGTCTTTTATTCATTCAAAATATATTTTATAAATAAGGTATTTGTGCCAAAAAAATACACAAGTTAATAAAAATAGTATACAGTAAGTCACTACAAATGAATGAAAAATGTTCAAACCCTTTTTGTAAATGTAAGAAAAAAAAGTTATAAAGCGTTTTGAGCAGTATTGTGTTTGCAGCGGTTTTTGGAAGTACATGCTATAAAATATTGTTTACACTCATTTCCTGTTGATTTCACATAAAAAAATCATTATAATAATTAAAAAGTGCTATGTTATAAACACTGCTTGGTTAGTGATTATTATGTTTACAACTTGGTCAATCCATATTCGAAGATGATATTTAACGCAATATTTAGAACAATTATAAATGATATTTCTAACAATTGTCGAAAACACAAAACACTTTCTACACATTTCAATTATAAATTCAAGTACAAAACAAGCTTCTATATTATGAGAAGTTCTATGGAGGTTATAACTGTTTTTAAAGCAAAGTTCTTGTAAATATAAAACATAATAATAATAATAATATAAACAAGATATTGCAATGCACAATAATTTTCTTGCAAAACTAGGCAGGAACGTATTACGAAGTTTATGATGTTTTATTGTTACTGATGTTCGTTCAGACATCCCAGGATACTCGTATTTATGAAAACTAATGCCAGGACATATAGAAGATTTGCGACCGTTTTGAAATTTTGATTATAAGTAATTCTTTATATGAAATGTCGAATTTTTTTTTTTCAATTTAAAATAACTAAGATTTGAAAAAGAATAAGAAATAATATTAATTAGACCGAAACTCTAAAGCGACTTGTCTTCTTTAAAATAATATCTGAAATCAGTTTTGTTTACTGTTTGGTTAACAAGTGAAAATCTAATGAAAACATATCCTAGCTAAAAAGGCGTAGCTAAAATGTCGTTTCTATAATTTCTATTTCTAGTATTGAAATATTAATATATACAACTTTCAGTCCACCGGAAGCTGCCGATTAAAGTAAATCCGTCAATTTATATTTTGTAATTTAATTGGATTTTATTTCTGATAGCCTTTAATTTTAATGAATCGTTTTTATTTTATTTACGGTATAATATGCATCCTATAGATGTGAAGAGCCAATAACAAATGTCTTTTTGTAAAATTTAATTTTCCATTATCGATCATACGGATTAAATGTAAAGTATAAGTAGCAAATTCGAAAAATGTAAAAACATAATTTTTCAACATTCATTATTTTTGTTGATTACATCTTTACTCAGATACCTCTTACGGAATAAGTTACTACAGCTACCCAAGTTATAAATTACGACATCAGATATTATCTATGTTCAAATTTTAAAATTGCTATTTTTTCCATGTACGTTTAAAACATTTTAACAATCGTTGCTCAGCTTATTTCTCTTTATTTTCCTTTCTCCTTGTATACAGGTATTAATAGTTGTATTGGTATTGAACTTACGAGTTCCTTATACCTTATTATTAATGTTATCTATGCGTTGTGAATGAAAATTAAAAATATGTGATAACTAGAATCTTAGAGGTGAACTAATTGGAAGAAACTGTTTCCGGATAATATATAGTTTTTTCAATTAAGAGCTCATTGATAATTCATCCAAATGGAAATTGATAATATTGTTTTTATTTATTGAGGATTGTAGATTCAAATATATAATAATGAAATTTAGCAACAATTGCAAATATTGGTATTGTGTTTGATTCAGCTGGTGTGTAATATTTATCAACAAAATAACTTGACGACTGATGTTTGACGGTCTGATTGATATATGTATGAACTCTACCAGGTAAATAGATCCTATTGGTGTATGATAGGATAGTTGATGATGTTGAAGTTTGCGCGCGCAGGTAGCTCCACCGACTGGAAGCCTCAGTCTGCCACCGTACAAGGACCCATGTAGCAGCTCGTCATGTCGGCTCTAGTCTACGTAATCTTCGCACTCTTCTGCTTACGTGAGTATCTACAAACTGTCCTCCAGGTCTTTTAGAAGAGGAAAAGACAAAGTAGAGGGGGTTCCTTCAACCGTTATGATGAGCGGGTTTCCATAAAAAAAATATATAAAAAAAGTAGAAATAAAGGAAGATTTCTTGATAAAACAAAAACTAATTTGAATAAGAGGACAGTTCTGTGTTGTAATCTAAAGATATCATTTACTTCCATTTTCTCTACAAATAATGAATAAAAAAAAATTACCATATAATGATAATTAGTGAAAACAAATTTATCTTTTTAATTTTTTTCAAGACTTTCGAAAATATTAAAAATTATATTACAGGTTTTGTTAAAAAAAACTTGATGTAGCTATATTATGATTTTATTAATTTGTGTTAGAACAAATCAATTTTATGATTAAAATAGACAGACAAAATATTACAACACCGAAGATTTTCATATAAAATATAATTTGATAAAAACTTTAATTTTAAAATTATAAAGAATATTTTTCTTGATTATTTACAATAACCTCTAAAAAAATAAAAATAAAAAATAATAATAATAATAATAATAATAATAATAATAAAATAACTAAAACAACTTAAATCTCTTTAATGGTAAGATTCGAACCATCCATAGTATCGAAATACATCAAATATTTCATCTGAAATTTATGACCTTTGAGAATTTTTAATATAATAATTATTTTTTTTTAGTGACAAACTATTTGAGTCCATATATTATTACACTTACAAATATAAAATTGGAAAAAAAAAAGAAAAGAAATTAATTGAAGATTGATCTGATGAATTATAAATCAGAGAATCCCTTCATAAAAAAAAAACAAAAACAATCTTTTGAAAGAAGGAATTTATAGATAATTAAAATATACTTAAATACTTGGTTTCGATGAACTGAAGTCGATAGTAAAAAACATTTTTCATTATTAAAAAAATAAAATAAAAGTTTAATCTTAAACTACAAAATTGAACGATACAAAAAGATTAGCGAAGAGAAGAGACGAAACACTGCTCTACCTATAAATCGCTAGATTAGCGATGCTGTGGACAGTCCGGATTTCGCCGCACAACCAGCGGAATACCAAATCATTTCAAATTCAACACCACAAAGCAATTTAGTCCGAGGTTGAATCCGTGGTTCGGAATATGCTTAACGAGCTGCTGACAGCCGTAAAAGTGACTATTAAATTAGTTCAAAACTCAAAATTTTGATCGAGGAAATAATATATATATTTAAAATATTTTAAAAGTTTTAAATATAATCATTAAAATGTGATAGATTTGGACCAAGAAAAGTAACATATAAATACACATATCGATTATAAGAAAGACATAAAAGTTCCTAGCTAAGTAATTCTTTAAAAAAAAAAATATATATATATATATATATATGTGTGTGTGTGTGTGTGTGTGTGTGTGTGTGTGTGTGTGTGTGTGTGTGTGTGTGTGTGTGTATGTGTGTGTGTGTGTGTGTGTGTGTGTGTGTGTACAGTGTTAAATATTTAAGATTCAATAACATTCCCACGAATCCAGGCACTAATACAACCGGAACTTATTTAATGATATTGGATTCATTCAAAGTTCAAAAGTGTTATCCCGTATTGATTGAAGCCTGAACTTAGCGAAACAATAACTTGTTTTTCAATATACTTTGACTTGTTATTAATTAATTTACAGTCTTATACCTAGCAGGTCTTTTTTTTAGTTCTACTTCCATTTAAAACAATGTTATTCACGAGAAATATAAAAAAATAATACATACATACAATTTTATCAATCAAAAAATTAATTACAACTATACCAATTAAAATATGTTTTATATAAAACCAATAGCTAGTTATCTAAGTTTCTTTTGTTTTGATACCTGGTGTTAAACTTCAAAATAAACTACAAACTTCTGTTCGATTCTTTTATTTAAAATATCGGCTATTACTGTTCAAACATAACATTCTCTTATCATAATCATACTATTGTAAAGTAGTTATTAAAAATATTTTGTAAATTATATCTTGAGGGCTATGAGAGGTAGATCAATTCTGGAAGGTGCTCCGCCCAGCTCCCTTTGAAATTCGACATTAAGTTGGCCCCCGCATTGCGGGGAATCTGAAAACATCGGTTACAAGTCGTTAAATATTTATTGGAATAAGTTATAAACCCTTATAAACCAGGCTATCCTTCAAAATGTTGAATTCAGAATATATTTTCTTAATAGGACATCGAAAAGTTATAGTATGGATTTTTGCTGTATAAATGGCCGAAAGTAGTATATCGATGCTTTAGTTCACGAATGTATTAAATACAAATGTTTGCAAAATATTTTATATGCATCATTAGAACATTTAGGTATTCAGATATTCACCAAAATCTTGTTTGTGTTCTAATGTTAACTATGAAAATTTGAGTAACTCGTGTTTACTAAATAGAATCCAATTTTAACACCAGTTTTGGAACTTGAATAATTCAAATTTGAATACTGTAAAATTTTTACAGTACTTAACACATCTGTGAGCTAAGGCATCGATATCTTACCACACTAGGCCTGAATTCTCTAATTTGATTAATGTTGATAGCTGAATTTAAGTAGTATTTAGTATGATTATCATGAGATCATAAGACTCACAACTACTTTTAATATATCCACGAATTTAATAAATGTAATCATAAATATCAAAAAAGAAAAAGAAGTTCTTATATATTCTAAATGATTTTTTTTAAATAAAATTTTTAATGATCAATATTTGTTCAAATAGCACAAGAAGATTTATTTGGTAAATATTATATAAGTGTTCTACAGAAGAAAATATATAGGTAATACATAAATAATTTTAAAGTTTTTGAATTTTCGATTTATTAGTTGATATCAAACGGATAATAAAACATAAACGAAATTAATTACTTGATTGTTCTTAAAATTAGCTGTCCGTCATACAATTGGAAGCCTGTATTATATTAGCCAGGCAATACATTGAAAATACTTGTATATTAACTTGTACACAGAACATGAATATATATTTACATAAAGATAAAATATATCAAACAAATAGCTAGGGTAGAGCCGAAAATAGGAGGATATTGTTGTAATGTTAAATTAATTCCCATTTCTGAGAGATTTTGAAAATTATTTTGTCTTTATTCAATTAATAATCGAAAACAATTATTTTCATCGTTTTATAGACACGTGCAACCGATTTTGTCCCGATAAAAATGTTTGTATATAATTTAATTTTTAAAATAAAATTTATTTTTCTTATTCATCATATCGCTCATGTATTTCAAAGTGACAAAACTCAAATATTTGTGTTTTTGAGTGTTCATATTCAAGTCCAATAGTCTTCTGTGAAATGTCAATAATGAATTTTATACAAGACTGTGCGATTTTACATTTTTTTATTGCAGATTTTTTATTTGTGTCACTTGTAATACATGTTTGGTATCTAAATATGTTTTTTGATAATTTTTTGAATTGATATAATTTTACTATCAAATTTATTTATATTTGTGTATTTAATGACAAATGTTCTCAAAGTCACACAATACAGTGTGCTAATTGAAAAAATTGATATTTATTTGATCATAAAACATGATTGAACGAAGCATCCGGGAAATCCACTCATTTCTAAAATCAGAGTTTTCTATTTATTTTTTTAATTTTGTATGAACAAGATTATCTTTTATATTTAGTTTGCATGTAGTAGTTTTCTAAAATTACAATACAATATATTACGATGGGTTCAAGTAAAAAGTTATGTACAATCATGCACTTTTCAGCCTTCTTAGGTTTAAAATGTTAATATTTAAAGAGATAGTTGGGAATTGATTAATGTTTCTTTGTGTTCTATATTTATTTTCTAGATCACCCATTTTCAAACGGCCTAGAGATTTTATTCCATAATGTATTTTAATATCAGAAAACAAGATTGCTTTGGAAAGCTAAGCAAGCACAGAAAATTTTAAATTACCACGACAGATTTTTTTCTCGTTTTATAAATTATTAAAAAAAAATAATAAGGTTCCGATAAAAACCCTACCTTTCTGTTAAATTAAAATTCTTTAGTGCAGTTTTATTGTTTTTATATTTTGTATCATAGTTGTTCAGTCACTAGAGAAAAATATACAATGAAACAAGAATAAAAATTTAGAAGTTTTTTCATAGTTAATTTTTATGTTTTTTGAGATTTTGAAATCGAATATTACCTCGAAAAACAATCGCGTACCGAACAAATTCTGTTCTACTAGTTTTTCTTTAAAAAATTCCATTGGCTTAAAATTTTAAAAAATATAAAATAAAGTTGTTTTTTCCAACGAACTATTTAGACCCCAGTGCATACTGAAGATAAAAAGCTTGTAACGGCTCGTGAACATCTGTCAATTTTAATCAAGTAAGCAGGAGTTTTTAATTTTGTGAGATGGCATTTTGAAATCCCAATTCACTATCACTATAAACGTATAAATTATTTGAGGAAAATATTTATCAATCCATAAAAAGCTTATCACTAGAATAATTTCATAAATCATATATTTCATTTCATATTTTTGGACATCAGTATGCTTATTCTATTTCATTTTTTTGTTAATTTTCTTTATAAGGTTAAACATAATAAAAAACTTTATTTGTTTAAGAATGAAAATTTTATTATCTGAATTACAAATCTACACTTATAGGGTACAGTTCCAAAATATTTGTACAATCCAAGATATATTGTGTGTTTTCGTTATAATTTTTTTTGTACTTTGATTTCTAACATATTATATTTAACAAAAATATATATTGATTCAAAACATATTATATACGAAGTCTTATAAAGTTACTTCTGTGTCTCGAATTTAAACAAGCCTTTGCAGCAATATTCTAGGTATTCTGTACAACAGGCGAATTTCTTTTTATTCTACAACTTGGTATGTAAGGAGAATAGGCGCTAGTGTTTTATTAGAAGAAGCCAGTTTTATAGAGTATACAAGGGACTTTGGCGCCATCTACAATGGTGCTCGTAAAGTGGCTTATATATTTGTGCTTTTATTGGTTGGGCTTGGTGAAGAAGAAAATGAAGGAGGAGCTGTTCTTATGCTCGTTGTTTGAATCCCATTGATGTTGTTTTAGACTTATGGAAATTAGTTAATTTTGAAATGCAATTGTGTTAGTACATATATGCAATGAATTTAATAACTTTTGTTTGTGTCGAATTATTGTTCGATATTCTGCTGAAGGATTCATTTTTTGTTTTTAACTAATACACTACCATGATCTTAAATTTTGAGGCTTGTTAGATAGATTCTAAAAGCTTTTTTTTTTTTTTCACTTTCAGATTTTAATTCACACCTGTTATTAGGGTAACAATTAGTGAATGTGATGAAATTGAATACTACAGGCCTTGTATGCGTGTGGGAGACTAGTACTCAATAGTACCTCCTCCTGGCATGGATTAAAGAGATTTATTTTAGCAAATCTCTCATCCAACTTCTTTTAAGCCGTCTGAGAGTATTTCCAGGTATGTCAGTCGTGGCCATGTCATTGATGAGTATGTTGTTATGTCCATGAAGTCTGTCATGAAATGGACATGTATATGTTCCTTTACTGTGGGTATTTCTAAATCAGTGTGGAGTGTGTGGTTTGAAACGTACCAAGGTGATTTCGTGATTAGTCTGAGTAATTTTGATTGGAATATTTTTATTTTTTTAAGGTGCGTATTTTTTGCAGTTCCGTATATTTGTGTGGCGTATGTCCATATGGGTTTAAGTAAGTAAGTGTATGTATTCAGTCGTTGTCGGAGTTTTAATGTCGACCGTTTATGAAGCATAGGATACAGAAGTTTTAATCTCTTGGTTAGACTGAGACGTTTGTGTTCTACGTGTGGGCCCCAGGTCATTCTTCTATCAAATGTAAGTCCTTAGCAATGAATTTCGTTTGTTTGTGTTTTGGATTGATTGTCGATGAAGACAGGTGTACAAGAGTCTTGTCTGAGTGTAAAGGTTAGTTAAAAAATAAAAAATAAAATAAACAAATGCTCTTCTCAATACATACATAAATATAAACTTTTTTTTTTTGCAAAATTCACCAATAATTGCAATGAAATTGACGTTTAACCTCCAAACAATCTAATTTGTTTATTTCCTTTACTGCGTTTCGAATTTAACAATTCTAACATTTCTCTCTAGTCATTTAATGAACGGTTTATCTTTACTTTTTTTATATCCACGGAACTTATGTTGCCAAGTGTGATTAGAATTTAGGTTATTATTTTCTATAAGTCTGTAGAATACTCAAGATTGTTTATCAACTTGGAAGGGGGTCCGACATGATGTGTATCCCTTCCTAAAGACAATGATATACAGTGAGCAGCAAACGTTTTCGTTCGCCTACTAAGTTTACTAAAACAGGGTTTCAAGAACTGCTGAAAATTTATTTATTTGTAAATATTTGTTATTCAGTTATAATTATAATGACTATAGAATATTATTGACTAGAGAAACCCTAAAGTGATGTTTAGTATAAATATAAATGTTAAATGTAAAGTAATAATAAACCACCTTCTCAGATGAATTAATTAAAAAAAAAATCATTAAAATTCCATGTCGATAGAGACTAAAAAAAAATTAACATTTACGAATGGTGCAATATTTAAATTTCCCTTTTAGTATTAAGTTTTAATAAATATATTTTGAATTTTGGCACCAACTTTTTAAACTTATTTTAACAAGTCTTTCATTTAAAATTTAACCTGAAATATATATATATATATATATATATATATATATATATATATATATATATATATATATATATATATATATATATATATATATGTTCCATATGTTGCTGAGTTAGCCCAAACCATATACCTATCCTTTCATAGTAAGCTTCATAACCACTCAAATCCATTAGTTTCTCAACTTGCTTCCCGCTCAATTCCCGATAATCCTCCGAGGTGTCTGATATGAAGATGGGCTAGAGATCTTCTAGTGCAGAATGTTTATTTAAGTGCTACTGATGAGTAGTTCTTTCCAAGTTTTGACATGCTATTGTAGTCGTTATTAGCTCATTTTCTTAATGTATATCTTTGTACAGTAGTGAATTTCAATAAATTAATATATTAAAAAAAAAAATGAAACATTTAAATTATTGGTCTTTACATTCAATAGTTTCAGATTGTAGAATGAAGAGCTTATTAATATTTTGAAGAAGGTATTAAGCATGTATCCGTGAGGAACCCCGTGACACTCACTCTTAATGTTTTTTTAGTGGCTATTTAGGTTTACTCTTGGTTTTTTGCTTGAATGTACCTGTTAATCTTTTTTGAATGTTCTATTAATCTTTAGTTTATTGTGATCAACTTCTTTAGTTTTTACCCAATATTCTAATATTCGGAGCGGAGCCTTCTGGTGCAAATAAATTATTTGTTTATATAAATAGCTCCTGCTTAATAATAAAAAGTAACAATGGTCTCATATGAATGTTCGTTTATTTAAGCCTATGGTTACTTTAATCTTAAAAACAGCTTCTTATTATTGGTTTTAACGAGCATTGAGTTATTAATTTGTGAATAAAAACGATGAACTTTTGTTTTGATCCTTAATGGTTTTTAACTCTAAACATTTACTTCAGCTTGAGTACTATTGAAGCCACGGGACAAATGAAATTAATGTTGATTTCTTATAAATAATGTTTATAAGACACATATTTATTATTATATACAATTCTGAGACACAAATATACCATTGATCAGTAATAACATTCGAAGATAAACCTGGAACTATACGAACGAAAAAAAACAGCTGTGCCTAAAGCAAAAATGATTCCATCATATATTTTATATTAAATATAATTAACTCTGGAACTATTAAAATGGAAATGCTTAACAGTGGTATCACTTCAAAAAGAAATTCACCGAAAATTCTGATCCATACGAACATTTCAAGTACAGTTGGTAAGATTACGGAAGGGGCACATCGATATATCTCGAAGTGATGAACAGATGAGGAAATCGATACTGCGTTTTGTGGTTTCGTCTTTTGATTGTTGTGGCAATAACGAAGATGTACGTTCTTTTTATATGAGAAATTTTGAAGTGGAACATCAATTTCACCGGCTTTATTATGAAGCTTGTAAAAAATATTTGTTTATTATTTCTTCTTAATTCTTACACATTCGGTGTAACACTAATTTATAGCAATATATCAATTATTTATTTTGTTATCAACAATAAAATTGTATTAGCTATATTATGACGCACTGTATAAAATAAAATTAATAATATTTTATCTGATGAAGCTTTCAGACTTTTATCTAAGAATAACATGGAGTTTCTATAACTATGGTATATATATACTACTCCAACATTAACTGGACAAGCGTTCAATGCTCCCAATAAATTACACGAAACTTATTTGCATTACAGTAATTAGACATAAGGAGTTAAGCTTTTGTGCTCTACTAAACCTTCCAATTCTTATCGTATCCAATCCTTGCTATCCAAAATCCTTTGTGCTCAATGCTCCAATGTCACAAAGAAACTTACCCATAGAGATCTTAACGTTTCATTTGTTGCTGATTTGGCACAACCCAGATACCTATCCTTTCATCTTAAACTCCATACCCACTAGAATCCACTTGTCTCCCAACTTGCCTCACACTAAGTTCCCAATAATCCTCCGAGATGCCTGAAAAGATGTCCAAGAAACCTTCTTATGTACAACTATTGAAGTGTTATTTCTTTGTTGTATAAAATGTATACAGTTGCAAATATCAATAAATAGTTTTTTAAAAAATAATATCGTTAACAAATACAAAGCTAATTCAACTTCCACCCTTGAAAATACAGTATTAATTATGAATTGTATAACAGATTATAAAATTTTTTTTCATAAAACAATTTCGTTTTTTATTGCTTAAAATAACGTAATTCGCAGAATTATGTTAGGTTGTGTCCTGTATTAAAAATTAATATCAAATCGCTATTTGCCCTCTTTCAGAGTTCGGTTGTTTTATAAACTGGAAATTATTCAGTTTAATACCAATTCAATGCTATAAGTGCCGGCTAAAATTAGAATTTATATAATTGTTGATTAAGCAATAATTAATGTTAATGAGGGAAATGATACGTCCTCTGTTTGGCCCGTGGCACAAGGAAATTGCATGAAGGGCATTTATTTATACAACTCATATTAATGAACAAATGACTTAATAGAATTTGACAATATAGTAAGGAATATTAACAATTTTTAAGACAACAGTGAAAATCAATCAATATTTATTCTTCAATCAAGATTAGAAAATAATATTTATAATGTTTACTATTTTAAAACATGAGGATATTTTTATTCTTACTTCAATTTTAACTTTTAGAGAGTTTTATCAAATATATTTTAAAGAAACAAAATTAATGTTTTTCCATTAATTAATTCTTTATAACTTAAACACTCTAACAAAGAAGTAATATTTTTATATTTTAAATTTTAAAAAAAAATTAAATAGTTCTACACTGTTACATAATTTATAACTTCGTATAATAATGGCTGAGGGAATTCCCACTATGGTTTGTTAATATTTAATAACCAAGACTTCTGATGGCATTCTCCAAATCGGAACCGAAATCTCTTAGGTCTGTAGTTTCCATTCTTGTAAAGGCAACGTAACAAAAACGTTTTTATCATTTTGGAATACAAAGAAAAGAAAAATAATAAAATCCGCACTTGTGTATTATTGTGAGGAATTTTCGATTTCTTCCTCATAATACCTTCAGCTCAAATACAGTTTAAAGCACTTAACAATACATACCTCTGAACACCTTTGGACATGTCTTTTGGCTGGGTGTCCAAAGGTTTTCTTGGTAACGTTTTTTTTTTTTTTTATCCTCAAAAATGTAACATATGGACACAGCTGTGTTGGTATTGCTTGGATCAAAATTTTGACAATTTCCTGTCATAAATTAATTAGAAAATATTTTTGTTAAATGATACTTGTCGCTAAGACCTTCCATTTAGGAGGTATATTGGTTTGAATGATAAGGTCACGTTTAAACTCCTATTTTTGTTTAAATTTAAATTATCATTAATTGTTAATTTAATTTTATTATTGATTAAAGTGGTTTGATGATTTTAATCCTAAAATGTGAATTGGGTAAAGGAGCAGATTATACTTTGACATATCCATGATCTATTATTTTTCCCCAGTCAGGGAGAAATTGAGTTTTAAATATATATTTATACTTCACTAGCATCTCCCGTCGCGGCTTCACCCGCTCACATAAGTAAAGAACTTAGAATAATTTAAGTAAATGAAGTTTTATTTGTTGTTTGATAAAAAACTTATATTGAAGAATGCTATCGAGCATTATTTCTTCAATGATATTTTTACGCATAACAGTGATTGTTAACCTGGTTGAATCGCATTGGTTAGGTGTTTGATGATTACATAAAAGTATACTTAGACGTTAAATTTTTCCTTTTAATTTATCAGTTGGTAATCCAGATGGACATAGATAATTAAGAAACTTGCGGATAACGGATTGCACCACCAGTGCTTACAACTGAAGGCGTATGAATCATATTTTTACACACATTATCAAAAAGCAAAGGACCGACATTATGATTTAGTAATAATTTCTAACCATAAAAGTATATCACAGAATGGCAAACTTCATTTCTGCCACTCAACATTGTACGTTTAAATTGTTATTATTCTACATGCTATTATAGCTAAACCTTCCAAGAACTATGAAAATGATGTAGTGAAAATTTGGTATAATGGGTTCAGTAGTTTCTAACTCTATAGCGGAATGGTGCTAACCACTATATCGGTCGATTTTCAAGCTTCACTGGGGACCACATAGCTCCAAAAATTTAAATAATTTAATTAAATATAAGTAAATTTTACTATCAATAAGTTCTATACAACACCTTATCTTTGTAACCTCTCTTAAATAGCGCCACCTATCGGTAAATTTTCAAACTTCACTGCGCACCACATATTAATCACTTTTTAATAGTAAATTAATGGGAAATCAGTAGATTTTATTATTACTAAGCCATCATTGAACTATAAGGATGATGTGGTCAAAATTTGGTACAGATTGGTTCAGTAGTTTTCGCGGTTAGTGATCACAAACGAAAAATGGCTTGTCCTTTCATATAATAGTGTAGATATGGTATATTTTTTGTAGCTCATTATACAAATTTTAGAATTAGGTGAGTATCTACGGTGCTAGCTTGTTTGGAAAACTGAGTGAGGTAGCGTTACAAATTTTTTTTTATAAATCCGACTGAGGAAGGATTTCGGCTGAGAGAAACTTCGAATGGTGAAAAAAACCTTACGAAGAATAAGAGAAAGATAAATAAAATTATGTAAACTATTAATATCGAGAAATTCATATAACAAATATTTATTAACTTAAAATAAAGAAATATTATGTTTTTCACGTAAGTATGTGTACATATAAAAAGTCATCTGGATATAAATGTACTGTTTCTTAATATTGAATGTTGTTTCTTATTTTTTAACAAGGCTATTCGGCACCATATATATTTCACTGTTATGTGCCTAATCTGGCCATGGCTGTTGTGTATATTTATTATGTACAACTGTATAAAAAACAAAAAAAAAATAACACAATCTTTGATAGAAGGAAAAGTTAACTGTTGAATAAAATAATAATCCACGATTGTGTACATAGTTAGCGAACACGTCCTGTGACTGAAAGCTTATTTTTGAAATAAACTGGTAGAGGGACTCGATTGTTTGCCCTGGAAAAAGCTTGAAAGGTAGGCGGACCCTTTAATCAATGTCCTGTATTAAATATTAATTTTCTCTGTTCTGTTTTTAAAAACATTTTTTTTTAAATTATATTTTTAATTAAAATCCTTATTATTCTCAACTAAATAAAAAAGAAAAAAAAAATATATATATATATATATATATATATATATATATATATATATATATATATATACATCGACAGTTAAATTTGTAGGATATATATATAAATGTATACATAAATGTAATACATACATAGTTGACTTTGTAATTTTTAATTTTTTAGTTGACTAATGCATTTTTTTTTTCTAATCCCCTTTTATTTTTATTGATCTAAGACTCAAGTACAAATATAGAATATGAGTCCATAGTTTTTTCTGCACTTGAAGCATATTAAGGAAGTTCTGTAAAAAGTGACAATTTGGGATAGGAATTTTATACACAATCTTGATCTAGCGGTATGGTTTACTGGGTGTCTGGGAAAGAGGGCTACATATCTGTGGTATTTGCCGAAAGTTGATATGTCAAATTTCACCATTTAATTCTTTACTGATCATGAAATGTGTTTGAGTTGTATTTTTCTATGCAACAGTTTGATTTATATGTCTAAAGAAAAACTTTTTTCGCTAAACTAAATTTTGATTTATCAATTTTTAGCGATTACATATATGTAATATATATGTAAGATTGTTTTAACGTGATTTTATTCTTTTATTACAAATGAATTAAATTACACGTTCTTTCTAACTAGTAATTATAACATAAAACACTTTAAACAATATAACAATAAACTAACCAAAGCTATTAACACTTTGTCTCTCACATATGTTTTAATTAAAAGTCCCACACACATTGAAGGTTGCAGCAGTGTTGTTATCACATGGTAGCAAACTTACACCTCCACCCCTGAAGAAGATTCACAGGGAGAAAAGGGAAGCAGCTTACTAGAATGAAAGAAATTTGAAGTCTTCTTATTTTTTCCGCTTGCTACTTCATAAAATGTTGGTGAAATCTGTCGGATGATTGAAAAAGGTCCAACTCGTACGGGGTCCAGTTTGTTGCGATTTAATTTGTTTCCGTTTTCGATGTACACTAAATCGCCAATCTTGAAATCGTGCTGTATTCTATTCTTGTCTATTCTATTTTTGTTTATTTGAAAGCTCCTTAAAGAATTTTGAAAAGCTATTTTTCGGTTTTCTTCAAGGGAAGATGGATTGTCTTCAATAAGAGGAGATATAGCTTGTTTCTTCCCTAGGAGTAAGTAAGATGGTGCAAATTGTGTTGAGCTATGAATTGTATCATTATACTCATTGACACATTCCTTTGCGAGAATCGGCCAGGCTTTATTTGTCTCGCTGTTTATTTTGCACCTTAAAACGATTCACCAGCGTCTGGTTTAACCTTTCGTTAAGTCCATTTGATTCAGGATGATCAATGCAGGTAAAAACAATCTGAATTCCTTTTTTATCCAAATAATTTTGAAAATGAGTAGAATTTATAGAAGTATATTGGTCTGCTAATAGGATCGAAATATTTGTATTTTTTGCTATTGGATGGATTAGATTTATAAAGTCGTGAGCGCTTTGACCCTTACTAGTCGAGATCCATGCGAATCTGGTAAAATGATCCACCAAAATGTGCATATATCTCTTTGGTGATCGGTTCCTTGAAAACCCTCCAACTGTATCTAATGACATTATTTGGAACGGCTCAGTGGCAGGACCTAATTGTGAGAGAAGGCCGATTGCTCTACTGCGACGGACTTTATTTCTAACACAAATGTGGCAACTTTTACAGAAAGTATGAATTTCTTTGTAGAAACCCTTGAAGTAATAATGCGGCTGAATTGTGGCGATCATCTGTGCTGGACCAATGTGACCAAAATGCTCATGAACCAGTTTAATGATTTTCATTCCTAATTTTGGAGATACAAATATTCTCAGTTTTCCCTTTAATCTTTTAAGAATTATTTCTTGCCTATTGTCGGTCCGTTTTTCTATTTTCAACTCCGGAAGGTGTTCAGCTTGGTATTTTAATATCTGAGGTAGATCGATTAAATTCACAATCCGGATTGCATCTTCATTATTGAAATATTCTAAAACCGGATTTCTTGATAATAAGTCGGCTAGAATATTTTCTTTGCCTTTTTTATAAATTATGTTAAAATTAAATTGTGATAAATAAAGAATTAGATCGCCCAGTATTTCATCTGATCTGGCCTTAGTCTTTAAGTTTTCTAATGGCTTATGATCGCTACATACAGTAAAGTGGCGTCCTATTAGATAATATTGCCAAAATTTGATTGCGTCTTTGATCGCTTTGCATTCCAAATGAATGATATCTAAACGTTTTTCCTTCTCCGATAGTTTTCTTGAATAATATGCTACAGGATGCAGTATTCCATCTTCTTGTGGCTGTTTTAGAGTAGCGCCTATACCTTTAAAACTGGCGTCTGTTTCAATGAAGACGGGCTTCTTATAATCGTAAATTGACAATATTGGAGCCGTACATAAATAATCTTTTATCATATTAAAAGCTTTTTTGCAATCATCGGACCATTCGAACTTCACATCTTTTCTTAATAATCGATGCAATGGTTCCAGCTTTTGAGAACTATTTTCTATATATCTCAGGTAAAAGTTGATTGAACCTAAAACACTTCGTACTCCAGTCTTATCTGATGGTCTTTGTAGGTTTTGAATTGAAACTAAATTACCTTGGGCTGGTTAGACTCTGTTCTTTGAAATTGTGTGGCCTAAATATTTGACAGATTTAGCTGCAAACAAACACTTGACTAATTTTAGTTTGAATCCTTCAGCATCAGTCATCTGCAAAAATTGTTCGATATGTTGAAGATGATCTTTCCAGGTTTGAGAGAATATCAAAATATCATCAATATAATTGATGCAAAATTCATCCAAACCATTTCTTCTTATAATATTTGATAAGATTCTCTGGAACGTGGCCGGAGCATTTTTCAGACCATATGGAAGGACTTTAAACATGAACTTTCCATAAGTCGTGATAAAAGAAGTTTTTTCTCTGTCTTCTTTTTTTAGTGTAATACACCAAAATGCCGAATTGATGTCTAAAACTGTAAAGTATTCACAATTAACAACTTTGTCTATTACGTCTTGTATTGTAGGAAATGGAAAAACTTCTGGAACTACGAGTTTATTTAATTTACGAAAATCGATACACAAGCGTGATTTCTTGTTCTCCTCTTTTTTGAACGCGAGGGTTACAGGGGAAGCGAATGGAGAATCTGATTCTTCTATAATCTTTGCTTGCAATAATGCCATAATCTGATTTCTTATTTCTTCATCGTCAGGAATTGAGCATTTATACGGTCGACAAGTAACATACTCGTTAGATAATAATTTTATCTCTGCTTCTTTTGATTTTACTCTCCCTATATCAAATTTATCCTTTGCAAACATATGTTTATGTTTTTCAATTAGATTTGCAATCTGCTGTTTTCGCTCTTCGTTTTCAATATGATTTAAATTGGCACCGAATTCTTCTATTTTTAAGTTTTCATTAAAATTTAATTCAATATAATCATTAGAATCATCTTTATCAATTAAAACTTGACTATCATTGAATTTATTTTTAATCATCTGATCTAATTTAGATCGATGTAAATTATCTTCTCGATCACTATTGGATCGGTTTTCATCTAAATCTATCACATTGTTGTTGTCTGTTCGTTGTAGTATTTTTAAGTTTTCGTCTTGAATCAATTGAAATTTTTTTATGGCATCAATCCCCAATAAGATGTCATAAGAAAAATGATCGTTCTTGACAACGTAAGTTGTAATGTGATCAGTAATACGTCCAATACGAAGTGAAATTGTAGCCCGGGCTGAAGTGAAATTTAATCCGCTGATAGTTTTCAATACATTCTTTTGTTCTATTAACTTCAACTTTAGCAAATCAGCAATTCGTTGAGAAATTAATGTAACGTTGGAGCCACTATCATAGATAGCTTTTGTTTTAATTTTGTCACATATGATTACGTTTAGCTTTATCAACGGATCTAATTTCGCCCGGTTCTTCAGTTTAAATGTTTGTCACCTAAGTCTGTTTGTAATATCTGTATGTCGTCAATCCCAGAAAACCCTTCAGTCATGTTTGATTTTAGTTTTTCTGAGACTTTATTTCGATTACGGCACTCCGCTACGAGATGGTATCGATTCGGAAAACCAATAGCTGCACAAATTGAACATGCCTTCTTTTGACCTTCGTTCTTTGAGTGAAATTTATCTCTCTTAAAAGTTTCCGGGTCAGGACTATATTTCAATCTAGGATTTGAGGAATTTTCCTCTTTCTTTCTAGAAAACGAGTCCTCTAATTTTCGGAGTTCCGCATATAAGTCTTCCATCTTGTTAATTTTTTCTCTATCCAGTTCTTCTTGGGCTTTTTCGGCAACCCAAAAACTATGAGGTTGATACGTGATAATTCAGTACCCTTAGGTTCTACTTCTAGGCATAACTTTTCCTTTATAAGCGCGAAATCGATTAGAGATCCACCCAAATATTTGTAGTTAAAAGCTTTCCTAACAATGTACCAGCCTTTATCAACAAAAACGTTCAAGAATGACTCCTTCCAAGTATTCCAATGACCATTTACACCTATTTTCTTCAGATTTATTTCAAACCAATCTTTTGCTGGGCCCATGACAAAAAAGCGCAAAGCCTGAATTTTACTACTATCGGAATTCACCTGGAAGCGGCTACACTCTTCTTCAAATTTAGCTAACTATTCTTTAGGATCTGATTGATTTTTTTCAAATTTCTCTAGAATAAATTTTTTTTTCGATTTGATTTAATTTGATTTCCTCTTGTTTTAAATTTGAATATAATTGTTTTTCCTATTGTCTAATCCGATTTTCTAACTCAATTTGTTCAGCTTGAACAACTCTGGATATTGATATTGGGTCACATTCTTCTAATGGCAATTCTCGAAAGCAAACATTATCAACTTCATCGAAATATTCTTTTTTTATATCTTTATCGATTTTAACCGCAACTGTTCTATAACCTTTTTGGTTCTTAATTGCCCTCATTGCATTTTTTATTGTTGTTTTATTTGATAGAGAAATGTGGTTACTTACCTCTTTAAATTCTTCTGGCACTAAATACCAAGTATTTTTATCAATGGATATGCATTGGATCACAAATTCTTCCTCAGCTTTCTTAACAACTTGAACATAAATTATATCCATTTCTTACTAGTTGGAATCTTGTAATTTAATTTGTAAGATTGTTTTAACGTGATTTTATTCTTTTATTACAAATGAATTAAATTACACGTTCTTTCTAACTAGTAATTATAACATAAAACACTTTAAACAATATAACAATAAACTAACCAAAGTTATTAACACTTTGTCTCTCACATATGTTTTAATTAAAACTCCCACACACATTGAAGGTTGCAGCAGTGTTGTTATCACATGGTAGCAAACTTACATATATTTTATTGATTTATAAATTTATTTCTTGGATGCGTAACTACTCGCGTCTTCTGTACAGATATTTAAAATTTGGCTTTAAAGCTCTCTTAAAGAACTGTAGAGAAGATAGTAACGTTTATCCTGTCTACAGTTCTTTCTGAAAGGTGGCCGCTTTCTTTAAAAAGTAGAACAACGCCAAGAAAGAACACTCGGGAGAATTATGAAGGCAACACCATGCGGATTTGCACGGCTTTCATCCGATGGGAATAGTTCAGGCAATAGCTTAATTTCAAAAAAGATGATTAGTTTTGAGCAGGTAAACTGAGACGTTTACGGGAGGATTGTGTTATGGCTGATCTTGGGAATTAGGGTGTTGGTGGGATGGTTGGAGGGAGGTGTGTGATAACAAGTTGGTGGTGTCGGCATCGAGCCTTCGGATTCGCTAAGCTTTTGTATCACAAATTTACAAATTTAATATTTTTCAATATTGTTACACATAGAAATTTGTGTATCAAGCTTATGAAATGATATCTTATTTTGCCTGATTACAATTACAGGAGGTCTGGCTCTCTGGTCCATTTTCTTGAAAAGTTATAAGCTATTATCAATAAGCTTGTGAAAAGAAACATGAAACTTTTAAAAAAATCGAAAACTAAAATTTATTATTTTAAGAAGAAGATGATCAGGATTGCAGCCAGGAGAAAAAAACAACAAACAAAACAACAACAACACTAATAAAAAAATTTTTTTTTTACATCATTTAAGTTAAATAAATGACAAAAAACAGTACCAATTTTCATTTAAATTACCCGGAGATTGATGAATTGAAGGAACTGCTTAAATAATGAATTGAATATTGAGGATGAATTAAAATGTATAAATTATATTTTTAAAGAGTTTAGAACATATTATTGAATATCGCTGAGTCATTATTTAATAGAATGTTTTTAATTATTAATTATGTTATTGTACGTTTGCCTAAATTATAAATTAAATCAAATTCAAAATATTCCGTTAGATTTAGTTATGAAGAATGCCAACGTTCATTATAAAAGGAGGGGGGGGGGTGTAAAGAATTAGCTTTTAGAAGATAAGAATGCAACAGGGACCATTTTTAATACAGAAAGAAGTCTTCCTCTTTTTACTTCATTTTTCTCTTTTCGGGCCTTTTCTTTCACATCATTGGCTTTGTAAAATCATCAATAGTCCCCATTAATTAACGAAAAAAAAAATAACAAAAAATATTACAGGATCTTTGATATTATTGTACTTTATTGGGGTACTTTATTCTGTGTTATATGTTATCAAGTTAATTAAAATAGTACCATTTTGATTTTCTTGAAATCAATTCATATACACTTCTGGCAAATAGGTATTGGCTGCTGAAATCATGCAAGATTAAAGTTTAATATCTTACCAGAGGAGTCTCAGAATCACACACGAATTTTGCTCTAATTGGTTTTTGTTTGGTGATTAGTGACGGTCTCTTGACCGTGACGGTCCAATCGTGAAGCTCTCTTAACTAGAGGAAAATTCATAAATTAAAAAAAATTAATTAATAAAATTGAGCTTTTTGTGTTTGATAAAAATAAAAATAAATTATGATGATTGTATTGTTGACTGTGAGTTTTTACCAAGGAGATGAATTTGTCAGGGGTGCAGTCAAGGCTGAATAAACAGAGCCAGTTTTTAAATGAAAAACTTATATTGTGGCGTGCCAACGTTTCGACCTGCCTTGCAGGTCTTCATCAGGGCTGAATGAAGACCCCTGATGAAGACAGCCCACTGGCTGTGTTTATTCAACCTTGACTGCATCCTGACAAATTCATCTCCTTGATAAAAATAAATTATTTTCCCATAAAAAAATGTGTATAACTTTTGAATGAAATGACGGATTAAAAAAAAAAAAAAAAAAAAAAAAAATGGTTTACAACCGTATTAGTGCCTTATTTATAATTCAGGCAACAAAATAGTTTTTATCTATTTAAAAGGGCTTTTTTTTCACATAAAATATCTTGAAAACTCTGTCTGTCCGGAAAACTCCAAGTGAAATTTCTTGTCATAAACATTTATTTTATTTTATTTTTTAAAAGCTATTTATTGAAAATTACAACTGTATAAAAAATAAAAATAAAATACATCAAGTAAATGTTATGATAATGCTAAAAATGACTTCTGAATTGCTTGTAATGAACTACCCTTTGGTAGCACTTTATAGAGTTCTATGAAATAATGATTCTATATACGAAGGTTTCGAGGCCATCTTCTTTTCAGGTGCCTCGGAGGGTTATCTGGAATATAATGTGAAACAAGTTGTGATACTAATGGGTTTGAATGGCAATGAAGTTTGCTATGAAAGGAGAGGTATCTGGTTATTTGTAAACTTTAAAATAGCATTGTATTTATTAGGATCGATTTATTTCCCCTTAAGATTTTATACTTTCCAGCTGGACTGATTTTGGAATATCCCATACTCATGGTGGGCATATCCATTTTCGTTTTGTTTTTTTTTTTTTCAGAAATTTCCGCAAACACGAGATAAGCCACAAGATGACAGTTATGGAATGTGCAGTGCATTATCATAGTTGTGCAGGCACAGAAAAATGTATAGACCTACACTCACTGTAATAAAGATTAGTGCCGTTTGTCAGGGAGTACGTCTTTTTTCCGCTCATTTAACAGCTGATAATTTATGGAAAGTTTGCGGGGAGGTGACTCCCTTTCCTTATTTTCCACCAACTTTTCCTATTTTGTCGTGGCTCAAGGGTGCTGGTGGAAATTAGTTTTCTCTCCGCTTCTATGCAGCGCTAGGGCGAAGTCAAGGAATAAACCTTTGAAGTTTCGGCTACTTAATGGGAGCAGTGTTTACTTAGTTCTAAATTGTGCCAGAGGTTTTTTGCATAAATAAAAAATTTTTCAAGTTGGTAATATTTGTAATATATGGCTCGTGTGATAAAGTAACTTTATGTCTTAATAAATCTCATTGTTTTTAGATTTGACAATAAATATGAAATAATAATATAAATTTCAGAATATGAATAACTCTATGTTCTACTATAGTAATTATAGTAGATTGTTTTTTTTTTTTTTGTAGCAAACAAAATTTTGATACTCAACCTGAGAGAGGTTAGCGTTGAAAAACTATCTCCAGCCTCCCATTGAATGAGTTAACAACGAATGAATATCCTTCCGCCATCTTAAAACAGTTAAATAGTCGAATATTTTTTTTAAAAAGTGTCCTTTTAAGGTCCGCCATCTTAAAACCGTTAAATATTTTAAAACAGTATCCTGGAGGACAACAATGGTGGAAGTTATCCTTCGGATAACTTAAAAAACCGTTAAAACAGCAATCCTTAAAGACGAAAAAGCTGATTCTAATTGTGGATGGAGAGAGAGGCCAAGGATGTCCTTCGGCCTCAAAAAATCGTCAGATCCTGGCAGATCTGTAAAACAGTGTCCTTAAAAACAGTTAAAACAGCAACCCTTAAGGACGAAAAAGCTAATTCTAATTGTGGATGGGAGAGAGTGGCCAAGGATGTCCTTCGGCCACAAAAAATCGTCAGATCCTGGCAGATCTGTAAAACAGTGTTATACTTGTACGGTAATACTGTCTAAATAATATTATTGCTGTCTTACGAAATTTATAAATATTGTAATACTGGTAAGTATTAATTACAAACGGTTTTGGTTACAGATATTTAGATCTATGTTTGTTGGAGGTAACATCCTTATATACTCCAACCAGGGCAGAAAGAAAGGGTTATCCTACAAATGACCAACCTATTCTAGCCAGACTAAGATCACGATACATTCCGTGGGTTCACAAAGGAATAAACTTCAACATGCCCAGAAGGTATTCGAATAGACGATCTTCTCTACCGAGCGTACAAAGATCATCCTCTTAACGAGACCCTTATTTACAGGATAATAAAATGCAAATTAACGATTAGAAGCTATAACAAGTACAAAACTGAACCATACTTGTTTATCCTTATTTATTAGCTACGTAATGCTATTTCACGTCATGGTATGAATGGCTGCTTTATTTATTTAGACTAGGAACAATCCAGAACCTTCTAGACTTTTAAGAGAAGGCTTCAAGAGGTTTCTTGTGATCTATCTTGGTTGCTTTAGAATGTTTTTTTTCCCAATATTTCCGTTACAATATAAATAAAAATAAATATATTCATAAAATAATAAAATAATCATTATCACGGTTTCCAGCGCATATCCCATCCAGTTCTCAAGTATTTCCAGAATATTCCCAGCCACTTCATCATACAGTTTAAAATCTAGGCCTTCCTATACTTCTTGTGCCGATTATTAGTAGAATTAGGAACCGCTTCGGAATTTATCCTTCTATCTTTGATTCTTGTCTTGCCACTAGAACAATTTGATAATATGGACGATGTTGTATTAGGAAAAAATGGCTTATAATACCCTGTCGCAGCGCCTTCTCTATTGCCCATCAGCTTGGACTCCTCCATTTATTCCTTGCAGAATCTAACTTTCAATAAAACAGAACATCACCATAATAATGTTTAATTAGTGTCCAGGGTTTATGAAATAAGTATTACCTGTATCAAAGTTTCTGTTTACTGAAGTGTTATCGACTGGCAGTTACATTACTTATTTTTATTTCAGCCTCTAGTTAATTGTGCTTTACAAATAATGATTTTAAGTACGTGGATTCCAAACTTTCTCAAAATTATACGGGCCAATGGTCAAAGTGTCTCCAGTTCCTAAAGGGTCTTACCTAAGTGGTCAGCATTTAATTCATCGCTTCGAAGACCTCTGTTCGAATTGCTGTTCCAATCATTGCAAGGAATGCTTCTGTGACGTCCTTCGAGGGATGACCGATGACGTCAACGTCTTTACAAAGTGGGAGCCAAGTAGGTTCGTTAAATAGTATCACGCCAATCTGTATTTCACTTATTGAACTGCATACTCTAGGGCAAACTTGAAAATAAGAGAAGTTTATCTATTATACTGGTGAAGCCCTATTAATTATAGGTACCTGGTTTAAGCCGATTGAGTAACGATTGGGAGATTATGGCCACAATGGATAATTTATTTGTGGTATAAGATGAAGTATTGTGTATTTAACGTAGAGTTTTGCGTTTCAAAGAATGAATATGAGATAAATTGGTTTGTAGGATGTTTTTGCTGACTCCCAGTTCAACTCCGTATGTCCAAACTGGTCTGATTGCTTTCTTGTAAAAACGAGTCACCATTGCAGTAACTCTGTAAATGGATGCATATATACGCATATCTGAAATAACGTGTATTTAAATAAATATTTATACAAACAAGCTTAATTTTATATAATGTACAATTTTTCTTTTGGAAAAATATAGGGATGAACATTATGTAAAAAGGAAATGTAAACCAATAATATATCGAATGAATTTATAAGTTAATTTATCTTACTATAAATGAAACTTAACAAACGAAGGGAGAATTAGAGGTAAGTTGAAGACTTATTTTATTTGAATTCGAATGTGGGATTATTATTATTTTTTTTTTTGTCTTTTTCAAACTATTTAAATATTTATAATTTTCTACATTACAACAAGTAATTTTGAGGAAAATGGTTACAATGACATGAAAAGGACTACTTACTAGTAGCACTTCAATCAACGTTCTACATTAGAAGGTATCTAAGTTGCTATCTTCTTTTCTGGCGCCTCGGAGGATAATCGGAAATTGAGCGTGAGGCAAGTTGGGAGACTAGTGAATTCAATTGGGTATGGAAGTTTACTATGAAAGCATAGGTATCTGGTTTGGGACAAGTCAGCAACATGTGTGCTTAATGTGTTCGTATTAAGAACTTTATGGATAAGTTGGTTTTTGACATAATAAGGGGTATTGAAGATTTTGAATTGTTAGGATCGGATAAGAGAGGAATTAGATGTTTTTGTGGAGTCCTAAAGCTCAATCTCGTATGTCCAAATGGGTCTAATTACTTTCATGTAAATAAGTCTTTTGTAATTTTTTGGAAGCTTTCTCATGAGTCGTCCCTTGGTTTCCTGAATGGAATTTCATTCAAAAACTAAAGTTGATACCTCCTCAGGCAGTTTTTTTATTATGAGAATTATATTTATTTAAGTATATATGCTGTGAATATTTAGTATATCTGTAAAATATGGTCTACTTTATTACATAATATTATTTGTAAAACTCGGTAAGCAAAAATATAGCCGATTCCTCAACTACGTCCTGATGGATACAGAAGATGCCTGCCTGCCAGCCTAAGATACACATTGCGGTCTATCAATGCCGCTCCGGTAGATCCTCTTAACTGCCTCTCTCCTAGCTCTTTATATCACTCCTCCCTCTCATCCCTCTCCATTCCTTTCGTCTGCTCTATCTCTGAGGGCATGTTTACACAGCATTCTAAGTTTATAACTTTCAAGGATAATTTATTCTACCGGCAAATTTCAAAACTTCGAGGACGCAATAAAACTTAATTATTTCAGTTTTAAGTACATAAATTACAAACCAGTCTTAAAGGAAAAGAACCTGCTCGTCGTTTTCGACTACTCCAACTTTTACAATATAAGAGTTCAATGCTCCGAATAAATAACAAAATACTTATTTATATGACAATAATTATAAACCTTTTGAAGCTTTGGGACTCCACTAAGAATGACTGAGTGAATCCAGATTACATATTTAGATCTTTCCCCCCTAAATTTAAATTAAAAAATGGAAAATCCGAAAAAAAGAAAGAAGCTTATTTATCTAGTGTGAAGTTTGAGTAGACTAATCCAGTCTTAACTAGAAGGAACCAAAAAATAATTAATCGGTAGTAAGCTCCACTGAATTGAATTTTAAATGTTGAATGTGTTTAAACATATACTTTAAGTGCATATATATCTAAATATGCAATTAATCCTGCAAATCTGTAAAGAGTGCCCTTTCAGTGGTTTGGTAAGGAATGAATGGTATAATAATTGGTATTATATATACGGTCAGATTTGTAAGAGTGACATAACCTAAATGTGGTATATCTCTTACTGTGGTCATGTGAATTGGTAGTCATATATTGATTCATTTCATACTTTGATTTATTTAAATGAAGTCACGAAATTATTTCATTTAAAATTATCGTAGAAATAATATATATAGGAAGTATCCTATTTCAATAAATTCTGCATGCTTTTGGTATAGTAGGCTATAAGTTTTGTTATTTTGCACATAAAATTATAATTTTTTTTTTTTTTTTGTTACTACGTTAAAAAAAAACGTTGTTATTTCTTCTTAGAAATAGCAATGTTACTTAAGCAGGAATGCCTTGCAAATTTAAGGAAATTCACCTTCCACTTCACCTCACTCTGCATTCCTGTCCTTCGTGGTTATGAGATTCTGTTTGTTCAGTTGTGTTCCTTTCCAGTACTGTGTCGCAGTTTCCTGTTTTCAGTTCTATGGAATATGTTGTTTCTCTCGTCTTCATTATTCACGTAATTTTATTGTAAAGGTAAACTGTAAGGGGAGGTAAAGAGAAAAACATTGGCTATAAATATTAGTAGATAATTTACTTGATATTCATACTTGATACTCATGTTCCGAGTACATAGGAACAACTGTTTTAGTTATAAGCGTGCTAGGATAGATGTCCTATCAGGTTTTTTATGTAATTCCGGATTATGTAAATTTCCCTTAACATTCATTTTTAATTTATAAACTCTGTTCAGAATTTAGTGAAATTACCTGTAATAAACACTTGATTCAATTGAAATTTTTAATTGAGATTTTTTTTTTTATAACTGCCAACGAATGCGTCTCAGAATCTATTCGATATGCCTATGTTTCATTAAATACAAGCGAACCAGATTGAATGAGGAAGGAGTTCAATGTAATTATCGTATCCTTAGCGAAACAGAGGTTGTTAATGTCCTGGGCCTTCGCCAGCAAACTTGAGCCCTGTCACAGTCTGTTGGTCCTGTAGATGTCATGTTGGCGGGAGGTTAACATGTGAAACTTGTCTCGTTCTTGTTTCTTTTTTTCCTGCAAAATAAATAAAACTAAAAGTAACCTCACAATACTGGACTTTAAATAAAAAATCTAGCAAAGTAAAGTAGGTTAGATATATTTTCGTGCATGTCTCTTCTAAAATAAAAAAAATATTTTTAGAAATTGTAATTTTTTTTAATTATTTACATTCAAGAATAAATATATATGTTTCCATGATGTATAAGACTTAGAAGACTAACGTTCCTATTTATTTTTTTGTTGTAAGATTATTTTATTTTACATTTTTGTGTAATGATTGATTTTTAAAAACATAATAACTAATAGTGTTAAATCTCAGCTATTAACAGTTACAGACCTATTAAACGGCTTTCTTTATATCCTCTGATATTTTTAAGAGATGTCCACTTTATTCTAGGAGCGGTTCTGAACTCATGAGTTTAATACGTCCTCATTGTTTTAATAAAAGTATATTCCAAGAAAATTATGGAGTCAATGTATAGCTGAAAGTTACATATTTTTTAAATGTAATTTTGGAAGCATACGTACCGTTAACTATTATTATAATACTACTATAAAGTGTTAATAATACTTTGGTCATATACTTTAATTATATGACCTAGAAAATCGACCCGCGGGGGCTAGCTTAAGTGCTCCGCTAATGGGGATTAACGCTCCTTCTGACTCCTCAGTTCAGTACAGTGTACATACACAGCAAAACAGTGCACTATACATATACAATGTGTGAGACTTGAATCAGATACAGTATATACCTCAGTTTTGACATCGCTGAGATATACCTAAGAGTTATTCTGTAAGTGGTGAAATATTTTTGTGTGGCAATGAAGGACTGTTGAGAAAGGATAAATAGAAAGTTAGATCATCGATTGTGGGAACAAATATTAATTACCGCAAGCCACTTGATCGATTGTTTGAGATTTACTGTTGCCGATCCTCTCTCCCTTGATTTGCTTATAGCGTTCCGCCAAACTACAGCAAAGGGGAATTTGCTGCTCTGAGACAAGGGCCAACTCTGCTTCTTTATCTCGATATCTTTCCAGCTTTAGTTAGTGAGTGATAAGGTTTTGAAAGTATTTTTTAACTCTATTTTATTGTTTGGTAAATTTAATAATTTAATATTTTTTCCTCATTGTACTAAAATTTAGTGACTCGAAAACAAATTTCGATTTAATTTATTTTTTCGGTTTGCTCTACAGACCTTGCAGATCCTTGGCCGCGTTAACCAGCCAGCTCCACTTCTGCTTATTTTCGGCTATTGCTTCCACTTTGATGCCTGTAGTTCTTCTGGTACCTTCGCTACACAAAGCCGGGGTCGTTACCACTTTTTAAGACAGATTTTCGGAGGCTGATTGAAGGTCCACTCGGCTACTCCGGTTCCTTTCATTTATTTATTATAAATTATTGGGGTTTGTCTTTTCTTCGAGTAGGTCTAACCTAAGAACTAAAAAGCAAAACTAATAACTATAATTCATTTACTTTTTTCACATATTCCTGCCAATATCGATAGACTAGACTTACGATAATTTCGTTGAATTATTTCTATATAGCGATAATTTTGAATAAAATTTAAATGTTTTTGATTATTGATTCCTGTTATGGTCTGCAATTGAAGCTCTTCATTTATTAACTTTGTTCTTTTCTTTCCATATAACCTTTCCTTCACTATTTTTTTAATTATTCCATTTTGAAATGATTCCTACCGTGTAGGCTGAAGAATATTTCTTAATAGTTTTAATATTCATAATTCTTAAAGACTATTTATTTTTTTATAGTCTTTGCTAGATGGAGGAACATCGATGCTCCATATTAGTTTCCTAATAAAGCTAAGACTAATTTAATTTACTTTGTACATTAATTGCAGTAGCTAGATAATTAATAAGAATAATTTTGATTAAATTGATTTCAAAAGTAGCTTTTGTAGCAGTAGCAGTCTTGCCAACTATCCCCTGCCCCTATATTTTTAATAATTATAGTTGTTCTTTTTTATAACATAGAGAAACTTAGTATGAAAAATATTGAATGAAAAAGTATTGATACAAAAATATCGAACTGCCTACGAAAAATATTGATATTTTTTATTTGTCAAATTTCAAAACTTCGAGGACGCAATAAAAACTTAATTATTTCAGTTTTAAGTACATAAATTACATACCAGTCTTAAAGGAAAAGAACCTGCTCGTCGTTTTCGACTACTCCAACTTTTACAATATAAGAGTTCAATGCTCCGAATAAATAACAAAATACTTATTTATATGACAATAATTATAAACCTTTTG